>JAUPFT010000005.1:32374375-32974375 GCA_036936625.1 Parnassius smintheus behrii | reverse complement strand
GACGGTGAGCTCTTCTGGCCATACTTCCGTCCATCTCGTACTTGCTAAAAGCAAAGTGGCTCCCATTAGGTCCCGCTTAACTATCCCTAAGTTGGAACTGTCTGGAGCTGCTCTTCTCACGCGACTGCTCAACCACGTTCACTCCTCCTTGAAGTCGGTAATCGACATTACGGACGTCTACGCTTGGTCGGACAGTGAGATAGTACTTTGTTGGCTCCGAGCGGCACCTCACAATCTTGAGGTCTTCGTGTCGAACCGCGTGTCCCAAATCCAGAATTCTGTCACTTGTCTAACGTGGAGACATGTCCCAGGGGAGTTGAATCCAGCAGACTGTGCTTCTCGTGGCTGTGAAGCCTCCTACTTGGTTGATCACCCGCTGTGGTGGGGGCCCGGCTGGTTAGCTGAGTCTCAGGCGTTCTGGCCCCAGAACAAATACTCTGAACCAATTGAATTGCCTGGCCTACGAGCCCGAGTAGGAGTGGTCAAGGATAAGCCCACTCGTGATCTCTCCTTACTAGAACGGTACAGCTCTCTCGACAAGCTCTTGGGAGTAACGGCTTGGTTGCGTCGATTTGTCCGCAACTCGAGAGACCCATCTAACCGAATATCTGATTCCGCCTTGTCCCCTAGCGAGCGGCGCGAAGCCTTGATGCATTGGACCCGTATGATCCAAGCGGAGCATTTCGAGCTCGTGATTGATACCTTGAAGCGGGGCTTAGTTGTCAAGGGTGCGCTGGCCCGCCTGAACCTCTTCCTGGATGACTCGGGGATGCTTCGCGTGGGCGGACGTTTGAAAAATTCTCAACTGCCGTACGAGGCTCGACACCCTCTACTGCTCCCCAAGGACGGCGCCTTGGTTCGGTTGCTGGTAACTCACTACCATGTTCAGAATGCCCACGCTGGGTGCAACGCTCTTTCGGCCATTTTGCAGCGGGAGTTTTGGATTTTGGCGGGTCGACGCACCATTCGGAGCGTCATCTTTAAGTGCATATCTTGTTATAAGTTGAAGGCGCCCATATCACAGCCGATGATGGGCGACTTACCACCCGACCGCGTCAGAGCCATCCGACCATTCGCGGGAGTCGGAACTGACTTCGCTGGCCCCTTCCTCGTCAAGTCCTCTAACCTTCGTAACGCGCGTGCTCATAAGGCCTATCTGTGCGTTTTCGTGTGCCTCTCCACTAAGGCTGTTCACTTAGAACTTGTAAGTGCCCTTAGCACGGAGGCCTTTTTGTCCACACTGGGTCGCTTCGTATCGCGTCGCGGTTTACCGGACCTGATCCGGTCGGATTGCGGAACTAATTATAAGGGTACTGATAGGTATTTGAAGGAGGTCGTTGAATTTCTGTCTAGCAACAGGACCTATTTAACTACTGCGATGTCCAAGAAGGGCATCCAGTGGAAATTCGACCCTCCGGCTTGCCCACACTGGGGCGGTATTTTTGAGGCGGTGGTGAAGGTTGCAAAGACGCATCTCCGTCGCGTTATTGGCGAAACTATTTTGACATTTGAAGAGCTTGCCACCGTATTCTGTAAAATTGAAGCAGTCCTCAACTCTCGGCCCCTCTGTCCCCTCTCGTCCGATCCGAATGATTTAGAGGTTCTAACCCCTGGCCACTTCCTGATAGGCCAGCCGCTTAACGCCCTGCCCGAGTACCCCTTCCGGGAAATAGTCTCTTCGCGGCTGAGCAGATTTGACATGCTGCAACAAATAACTCAGAGCTTTTGGCACCGATGGTCTCTGGAGTACCTACATCTTTTGCAGCAGCGCGTTAAGTGGTCTGACAAGACGGACCCCCCTCGGGTTGGAGACCTCGTGTTAGTTAAAGAACCTAACGCCTCGCCCTTGTATTGGCGCCGTGGGCGCATTGTCAAGTTGTCGTATGGACCGGATGGGATCCCTAGGGTGGCCGAGGTTTTGGTTGGAGATTCGGTTTTGCAACGTGCCGTCTCTACCCTATCCCGTTTGCCAATTTACTCGCGGACCTAGATCCTCATGTCCGGGACGGGGGCTTGTTTAGGCCTGAGTCGGCGCTCGGGTCGAGCGGGAGGCGCGCCTGACGGCGGAGGCGCGGGGGGGTGCAGTCTGGTGCGGTGCCCGGCTGCGCCGGCGTCGGGTTTTGCGCTTCACTTATCGCAGAGCGTGGATCTGGGTAGTTGCCCGTTGTGTTAATAGTTTAGTCGCACCTCTGCCTTAACGTATATACTTCGCGAACCTGAGTAGTTTGCCGCGCGGTCCGGTGATATTGCTTTTTTCACAAAGGTCGAGTTTGTATGTGACGCGCGTTCGGTTAAATCTTGTTGGACTTTATTGGATTAACCTAATGACAATTGGCTCGTCTCCAATTAACAAGTGAGAAACGAGTGTAATTTACGAGATTCTTAAAATTTTGTGACGGACTGCCACTTCGATATAAAGAATAGAGGTGAAGCCTTGGGGTCGGCGGCTCTGCAACCAGCAGGAAGTCAGGTTACATAATTTAACACAATCCCACCACAACATAGTCAAGCACACCCACACTTACACCTGAATCTTCCTAAGGTAGACCCTACTTCGAAGAAAAAGGTAAGTTTTGTTTGGTCCCCTTTTTACCGCTAACGTGTAATATTCCACAAGCCATTTAGGCCGACCTCCTGTTGCTCGTCGAGTGGAACTCCTGATGGGCCCGAGTTCCACGACCTTTGCCCGGGTAACTAGAGGCCGTAACAGTCAGGATCGTGCTAAATAGAAGTCTGTAGTCTCTGCCTACACCTCTGGGTGACAGGCGTGAGTGTTTATGTTATTATGTTTATGTACAAGACTAACTAGATAATCCTAATACGTTCTCATAGATCCTTATAAGCTGCGTTATTTTTATTTAATATATATTACTACAAACTAATGGGTTTTTCAACAAGAACTTTGTTTTTCAATTGAGGCAACACCAACAACATGACAGTTTTGAAATTTAGTTTTTTGACCTATTCGTAGTAGATGCTTTGGCAATTGCTACAATGAATTCAATTTCGCTCGAAAATCGCATTAAAATAATTAAAATCCACTATGAAAGTGGTGGTTCTGTTAATATTACTTTTCGTAAAATTCGTGATATTTTCGGACAACATAATCGTCCTTCTGAGACCGCTATTAAGAATTTGGTCGCTAAATTTGAATCGCCAGGCTCGGTACAAAATGTATCAACACCAAAGCGTGTTCGACCGGGTCGTTCAACCGAAAACATCGCAGCCGTGAGCCACAGTGTTGAAGAAGATCCAAATTTGTCAATTCCTCGACGTTCTCAACAATTGGGGTTATCTAAAACCACCACATGGCGAATTTTGCGTAAGGATTTGGCTTTGAAGCCTTACAAGGTTCAACTGGTGCAGGAATTGAAGCTGACCGACCATTCACGTCGCCGTAGATTCGCTCAATTCATTCAGGAACAGCCCGCTGGTTTTTCTGAAAAAATCATTTTTTTCAGACGAAGCCCATTTTCACTTGTCAGGGTACGTAAACAAGCAAAATTGCCGCATTTGGGCTTCTGAAAATCCTAAAGCGATTATGGAGAAGCCTTTGCATGCTCAACGTGTCACTATATGGTGCGCTATGTGGTCTGGAGGCGTGATTGGGTCGTTTTTTTTCGAAGATAAGGCTGGAAATGCGGTAACGGTCAATGGATCACGCTATCGCGAGATGTTAACATCTCAATTTTAGTCTATTATTAATGACATCGATATCACAAACATGTGGTTTCAACAGGACGGTGCCACATGTCACACAGCCAACGAAATGATCAATTTATTGCAAACCAAATTTCCCGATCGCATAATTTCACGAAATTCAGCTGTTAAATGGCCAGCCAGATCGTGTGATTTAACACCACTGGATTATTTTTTGTGGGGCTATGTTAAGGACAGAGTCTATACGGAGCCAATCGAATCGATCGCGGCCTTAAAACTCAAAATCCGTGACGTGATTAAGGAAATAGACCCGCCATTTTGCCAAAAAGTGATTAAAAACTTTGATGAAAGAATCGACATCTGTCAGCGTGGTCGTGGTGGACATTTGCTAGATATCATTTTTCATTGATAATTGCCAAACTTTTCTCTTCGTAATACAATAAAATTTGAATCATCTTCATCTAAACTCTTTGGTTTTGTTTTAGAAAACAAAGTTCTTGTTGAAAACCCCAGTATAACTATTAGCATTATCCTCAATTATTGCTTTTTTAAACTGTACGTGAATGAAAAATCTGTATTTCGATCAACCCATATAATCTGATTTTCTTCTGATTCAGATTATCTATCAAATTATTTGACTGATAAATCGTCATAAAAACCGTTATGAACTTATTAGTATTCTCTTTATCAAACAATAAGTCTACTAAAACAATAAGTCGGAATTGGCGATACATTATTTTGCTTTTTTCCATTTTTCTGATCATTATCCTACGGAAAACTATAAAAACACATGTGTAATTTACTGATACAACCTTATTCACTCTATCGGAGATATAGAGAATGAGGTTGTATCAATAAATGCACCAATCAATTATGGATAGTCCATAATTGATTGGTGGATTTTGAGTGGATTTAAAATGCTTAACAGATTAAAAGAGAAAAATGAAATCGATAAAGAAAAGATCGCTGGAGACGCCAGCAACTTAAGGTATCTTCGATAAAGATTTAGTGGACTGTAATTTTGGTGCATACGGCAAAGGGGAAAATAAATAGGTGGGATAGCACGCACTGACCTGATGAGGGCTGCCGCGCCTTCCTCCTGGAGTGTCTGCTATACAGCAAGCTCGCCACGTGGTTCGGCGCACACGCACTCTCGGAACAGTCTCGTGAAGTCCCACACTCTCCACCTTTGCCCTTACGGGGGCGTCTCACACTTTTATGAGTTACAAAGACACAATGTCTGATGCGGTGAATATTAAACATAAACAGGAGAACTCAATGTTCATCCTGCGCGGTTTGCGGTTAATGTACATAAGACGCGACGGGTGGCCGTGCGCTGCGGATGGCGTAATATCACTTAGTACAATGACGCGCGCCGAGATCCTCCTTTTCACCTCGGCGGCAGCGCGTGCGGTAGGAAAGGGAAGGAAGGAAGGAAACAAAAAATATGCACCAGTCATGTCGATAAAGCAGATACAACTTAGGACGAACTCAATGCGATATGCAATGCAATGTTGATAAAGTAGATTGTTAACTGGCGCCACCATTTCCTCCCGCCCTTAAAGGGTCACCTTTAAAAGACAACCGTAATACAAAAGTAAAAGGAAAACAAATAAATAAGCGGTATATAAAGTGAGAAGATGCGCTCAATGCGCATGTCTCATCTACTAACCTTACTTGGTAAGCGAGAAAATGTATACATAAATATAATATTGCGGTTTAATACTTTTTTAATATATATAAATATATACTTAATTCCTAATTTAGATAAATAATTATAATCAAAATAATTGTGATTTATTGTCTTGGGAGAGGGCAAATATGAGCAACAGGACGGAGATATGTTCCCTCAGTAGTTCTCACGGTCACTACTCGAACTACGCCATCCTTCGAAGGATGAACAGACTCGACAATCGCTAATGGCCAAGTAAGGGGCGGTTCATTATCATTTATCACAATTACAACCATGCCTGGTACGATAGCCGTAGACGGGGTGTTCCACTTCTGACGAACTTGTAATCCGTGAAGGTATTCCGTCCTCCACCGGTCCCAAAACGACTGAACTAATTTATCCAGTAAAGAATGCCTGTGTAACAGACTGGTAGAGTCAGATCTGACTTTGGGTGCGGGTAATGACAATAAAGGTGCGGTATTCAAAAAATGACTCGGAGTAAGAGCTGAAGGCTCTGCAGGATCAGAACTTAATACTGTCAAGGGCCGCGAGTTTAGCAAGCACTCAATTTGCGCAAGAACAGTATTAAGCTCTTCGTATGAAAGTAACTGATGTCCGATAACTCGGAACAGATGCGTTTTTACGACTTTGATCATACTCTCCCAGGCGCCTCCAAAATGAGGAGAGTTGGGACAGATGAACTTCCATGTTATACGATTCTCAGCACACTCTTGCTCAAGCTTTGGGCGGTATTCAACGTTTAGAAATTTATAGAGATCGCGAAGATACGAAGCGGCACCTTTAAAATTCGTTCCATTATCCGAATATAAAAACTGAATCGGCCCTCGTCTAGAGAGGAAACGTTTAAGCGCAGCGAGGAAACTAGAACTACTAAGATCTGTAGCGATTTCTATATGTACAGCTCGAGTCGTGAGGCATGTGAAAACACATAAGTACGCCTTCTCGCTGCGTACACCACGACGACGTACAGGAGTGTATGCGATAGGACCGGCATAATCGCAGCCCGTGTGTGTAAATGCCTTAATACCTTGTCTTACACGACTATGGGGAAGATCAGCCATCAAAGGGTAAGTTGGACGGGGTCTAAGCCGGAAACATATATTACATTTGTAGACTCTGCTTCTCACAATTATACGTAGAAGTTTACTCCAAGAAGAGATGCGGAGTGCGAGCTCATAAATCGCAGAATTACAGACGGATGTGCACACAGTGTGCGACAAAATCTTCTTCTCAGGCATATTTGCAATAACCTCATTGTCTAAAGTACGAAGAGGCCATTGAGATGGATCTAACGAAGTCCACTGAGGCCCATGGAGCCACAGGGGGTATTTGAAACTAATTTATTTGGCGTAACGCCGCGTGAAAGTATGTCAGCGGGATTCTCAGTACCTGCGACATGATAAAAGTTATCAGCGCGAATATTGTCGGTAATCTGAACAACGCGGTTTGCAACAAAGGTCTGCCACTTGTGTGGCGAACTCTTTATCCAGTACAGAGCTACTTTTGAATCTACAAAGGCATAGACTGATATTGCAAGGTCAAGAGAATAATTGTCGAGTACTCTGCGAAGCAATTTTGAGAGTAAAACCGCTCCACAAAGCTCAAGGCGTGCAATAGATAGTGGTTTCGTCGGTGCGACTTTAGCCTTTGCACAAATCAACTGGACGGTGTTACCATTGACGCTCTTTACATGTATGTAGACTACGGCACCGTATGCGTGCTCGCTGGCGTCGGAAAACCCCAGGAGTGACGCAGTACAGTTTTTGGATACACCAACACGTCGCGGGATACGTAAATCATTAAGAGCTGGTAATTCAGCACAGAATTGCCTCCACATCTTAATAATTGGCGGTGGTGGTATGTCGTCCCAATCTAAATTAAGTTGGCAAAGCTGCTTCATTAACAATTTGGCGTACGCGACTGTGGGAGCAACGAAACCCATTATGTCCCACAGGCGAGCGACAGTAGATAAGATGGCGCGCTTAGTGCACGTCACATCAGCGGGAACAGATATCTTAAAATAAAAGGCGTCACTATCGGTAGACCAATGCAAGCCTAGTATTTTATGTGGCATTGATTTATCGAACTCTACTTCTCCTGTAATTTTATGTGAAGTAGGGAGGTCATCTAAAACAGATCGACGGTTGCTATGCCATTTTATCAGGTCCCATTGGGCACCCTTGAATAAGTCTATCAGCTGCCGAGAGGTCTCACTGGCCTCGGATTCACTGGGCATAGAGAACGCGATGTCGTCCATATATAGCGAAGTAAATGCGATACGACTCGCAAGTGGATACTTTGCGCCGTCGTCATCAATGAGCTGTCTTACCGTGCGCAATGCATGGTATGGACTCGAAGTTAAACCGAAGCACACGCGATTGAAGTGGTATAACACAAGTGGGTCTTGTGGACGGAAGCGGTATAGGAAGCATTGGTAACGACGATCAGAATCGCAAACAACTCTTTGCAGAAATTGTTGGCGACAGTCGGCTGTAATAGCGATTGGATGTAAGCGGAAAGTTAAAATTATATTGAACAAGTCGCCTTGCAAATTTGGTCCTGAATGCAGAATATCATTTAATGATCGCCCAGTGCTAGTCTTACTGCTAGCATCCAGGACGATGCGCAGACGCGTTGACTTCTTATCTTCGCGTAAGACTCCATGATGCGGTATGACATATATTGGAGCGGGTTCATGAGAGTCATACGGCGGTGCGGGGGATATATAATTTTAGCTACGTATTCCTTTATGACGTCATCATATGCTAACCTTAATGTAGGCGGGGCTTGAAGTTTCCTCTCCAAGCACATGAATCGTCGAGTGGTTTCATAAGAATCTCCGAGAGAGTAAACGCCATCTTTAAATGGCAGGCCAACAATATATCTACCAGTAAAAGGATCGCGGGATGTCGTAGATTTATAAAACTCTTCACATTCAATGTCTGAAGGACACTGAATGGGCGGTGCGGAGGGTGGCTGTTCAAGCTCCCAAAATCGTTGCACTAATTTGTCAACGATAGGAGACTCTAGAACTGAGCAGCACGTTAAAGAATGATTTACCTGAAGTGTCGGCACTGAGCCCATAATAACGTAACCAAATACCGTATTCAAAGCCGAGGGCCCGGACAAGTCGTTAGACGAATAAATTACGTCTGGACATAGTAAGTGCGGGAAAAGGGATGCGCCTATCAAAACATCAATTTTATTAGGCATGATATAACATTCATCAGCGAGTCTTATGCCATGGAAGTGTGATAAGACAGATGTGTCTACCACAGCGGTGGGCAAAAGGTCGGTGATTTGATCAACAACTAGCGTTGAAATATTGAAGTTAATATTCGAGTCGAATCGTGAGAAAATTTTAATATCAATCGATTTCGATTTTACAATGTTTTCAACTCCACCGAATCCCTTTACTACAGTACATTCGGTATCGTGTTGTTGAACGCCTAAACGATGACAGCACTCTTTAGTCATAAAATGGCTTTGAGCCGCGGAGTCTAATTATATACGAATAATTTGTTTCTCTCCCTTAGCATCGTAAGCAAATACTTGAGCGGTTGATAATAAAACAGTTCTCTGCGAACGACTTGCGCGCGCGGGAGGCGGTGAACGTTGAGAAACATTCTTGAACGAAGTACACAGCGCGACGTCTGAACGCGCACCTGCGGTGAGGGGTGGCGAGTGTGCGGGCGCGGGGGTTATAGACTTCAGTGTAACTGGCTGAAGCGGTGGAAAACGCGCCAGCGCAGGGGAAGCATTATCGCTTCTGCGGTGGAAGTGCAACAATGTGTGATGTTTAAATTTACAAACTCGACAACTATAATTTGAAGAGCAACTAGACACTCGATGACTTAAACTGAGACAATTCACACATGCATTGTTACTCTTTACGCATTTAAATCGTTCCTGCGGCGTCATTTTATTAAAGTCTGCACACTTAAATAGGTGTTGATGCACAATATTATCGCACAGACACTTTGAGCAACTTGTCGTCGTGCTTACGTACGCCTGATACTTCGGCGACGAAGTATTATTACAGCGACGATTATTACCGTTACCTCGTCGATTGTTTGGTGCGCTATTAGAATTTGTACTAGAATCGGTGCGTTGCAAAACTTTGGAGCGGGTCCTAATAAAATTTACTAAATCATCAAAGGTAGGTACCGTTACCTCGTCGATTGTTTGGTGCGCTATTAGAATTTGTACTAGAATCGGTGCGTTGCAAAACTTTGGAGCGGGTCCTAATAAAATTTACTAAATCATCAAAGGTACCATCGAGTTATGACTATATTCGAAAGAGCGAATGGTATCCGGGTCCAGCTTCTTAAGCGCGATATGAAGAACAATTAAGTCCGCGAGATTATCTAACTTTAAGTTTTGTAAAGCGCGCACTGCACTTATAAAGTTATCAGTAAATAAATCAAAATTATTTGCGGTGGCCGATTGCAATGGCTTAAATTCGAACATCTGATTAATATATGTAGATGCTAGCATACGCCGGTCTTCATATTTGTCAACGAGTGCTTGCAATAAAATTTTATAATTTTCAGCGCAAGGAGTTATACCTGAGCATACAGATAGGGCTTTGCCCGTTAGTTTACCTAGCAAATAGTATAACTTCTCAGCGTCGGTAAGCGATGTGTTGTCATGGACGGTTGATTTAAAGCTAGCATAAAATAAAGGCCATGAGCGAATGTCACCCGAAAATGGCATAAGTTCGATAGGCGGAAGTGAGAATCTGGCTTTAGATGGTGTACTAGTACTTTGTGAATTAGATTGCGAATGTTGTAAATAAAGCCTATTTATTCTACCGCAAAGAGACTCAAACGCAATGAGGCTGTTATAATCAGGTTTAGCAATAAGGTTTAATTTTAATAAATGTGAATTATAATTATCTAAGACCTGTTTAAACTCAATACGTAAAGCATTAATATTAGAACTTCCATCAAGAAAACGCTCCATCGTTGAAGTGTTTATGTGGATGTCCGAGGACATATCATATATTTTTTGCACTATTTCAAATAAAGCATCTCGTTTAGCTAACAATAAAACCAACTCAGCATCAGGTGTGCCCTCATTATCCGAGGAATCGCTATTATTCGATGCTATTTGTTTTTTAGGCGGCATTACAACTTAAGTTATGCGGCAAAAATAATATAATTATAAGCGGGTAGTCTGTTAGCGACCTCGCTACCCGGTTGAATTATTAAATATTAGTTTCGTTAACGATGAACTTTAATTGTTAACTTTTATAATAATTATGAAGTTATTTATAACGAATATAATGCTTAAATATATGTGCAAATAATAAATGTAATTTAACAGTATAATCTATAGATGTAGTTAAAAGTTGATGACGTGATGTGAACATACAACAAATAATTTATATAGATAATTATATGCTTATTCATTCTATGAATATAGTTTTAAAGTTACTATGAATGTCACCTATTAGGACCTATTCTAGTGTTCTAATAAGGGCGGGGTTAATCCGAAGTCGGATTAAAATATAAATAATTAATTATATAAACGCTTATTACGATAACGATCTAATAAGGGCGGAAAGTCAAGGTCAATCCAGCGAGAAGTGACCATTAAAAATGGAGACGCCAGCAACTTAAGGTATCTTCGATAAAGATTTAGTGGACTGTAATTTTGGTGCATACGGCAAAGGGGAAAATAAATAGGTGGGATAGCACGCACTGACCTGATGAGGGCTGCCGCGCCTTCCTCCTGGAGTGTCAGCTATACAGCAAGCTCGCCACGTGGTTCGGCGCACACGCACTCTCGGAACAGTCTCGTGAAGTCCCACACTCTCCACCTTTGCCCTTACGGGGGCGTCTCACACTTTTATGAGTTACAAAGACACAATGTCTGATGCGGTGAATATTAAACATAAACAGGAGAACTCAATGTTCATCCTGCGCGGTTTGCGGTTAATGTACATAAGACGCGACGGGTGGCCGTGCGCTGCGGATGGCGTAATATCACTTAGTACAATGACGCGCGCCGAGATCCTCCTTTTCACCTCGGCGGCAGCGCGTGCGGTAGGAAAGGGAAGGAAGGAAGGAAACAAAAAATATGCACCAGTCATGTCGATAAAGCAGATACAACTTAGGACGAACTCAATGCGATATGCAATGCAATGTTGATAAAGTAGATTGTTAACTGGCGCCACCAATCGCCTTTATGGGAACATTTTGATATAAACATTCCTATGCTTGCTGTATGTTTACTATGCTATGTTAAAATTTTCCGTGGTGGCTTATTTGTAAAGCACATTTACGTTTACCCTTATATTTGGTAGGCAGCTAACGCTACACAATACCCAATCGTATCAAAGTTTGCCAAAATATATATTTCATTACGCAGCACCAGTGTGTACAGTGCAGGACTTTTTTCTGAAGCTTTTCTTGTGTATGAAGAGAGACAAAACCTCTTCTTACCTTTCATTGCAGAAAAATTAGTATTTATTCACTCTAATTTGCCCTTAGTGCAGTACGAGTACTAATTTTGTAAGTTTTAAAACGAAAATTTTGCGATTACTGATTATATTTTTTATTAAGTGACATAGATAAAGTGCTTAACTATGAAAAAAATTATAAATTTGTTATTTTGTATTTTTTTAAATCCGGTATCTGGCCGGATAGCCGTTTGTTGTCCGGCACCTGGCTGGATGGTAATTTAGAGGCCAGATAGATCGAATACCGGATAGTTACCGAATATCCGTTGCATCTCTAATTTAAATCCAAATATTTTGCGTTATCATTCCATTATATACATATAATATTCAGTCATCAAAATTACGAGATATTGCTAGTAAATGCATAAAATATATTTACGTATTCGCACTTGCATTATTCTAACTATAATGGGGTTCTTCCCCGAAATTCTCACTCCATCGAGAGGGGCAACGCTATAGAACGAAAAAGGAAGTACTATGTACTGATTTTTATCTAACAGTTTAGAAAGTTGTTTGAGAGTTTAGCCGCTCGATTGTTTGCGTGAAAAAAATTGGTAGCTTACTTTGCCAGTAGGTCGGGACAGTGTTTCGCGCGTTCGACCCGCCGTCAATAAAACTTAATTTATGACTTACTCGAGAGGAGCACTTCAAATATTTTAAATGTTATGCATAGCCATTAAAATAAAGCTGCGCCCTCCTTTCTGCCAAGGAGGGTCGCGTTCGTATACGGCTTAGAGATATCTAGTTAGACCGTTAAGCCAGTCACTAAAAGGTGGGGTTTAGTGGGTAAAAGTCTCCACATAACCACGCAGCCGGCTGCGTGGTATGCTATGAGCATTCCCCACCGTTCCCCCATTTTCCGGAGGGTTGCCCATATTTGCTTCGGGCGCAAAAAAAAAATTAAAATAAGAAAGAAATTGCTTATATTATTTTATCATGACATGGTTACATGGTTACTGACTAAAGACCCTGATGATAGTGAGGCTCTTATCAAATCAATTTGATCATCCTGAACACACAAACACACACACACACGCACACACACACACACACTCACACACACACTCACACACACACACACACACACACACACACACACACACACACACACACAAACACGCGCGCGCGCGCGTATGCATACACACATTTTGTTGTTTTTTTTTCTCTTTTAAAAATTATATTATATTTATTTTCAAATACACTTCTCATGAGTACATACTTTCCATGATTATTTGTCCGGTGGTGGAGGCCTGCTGGCTGTAGCACATGGAATCCTAGTATTGTCACCAGTCTCTACAACTAGCATTTGTAAGTTACTTAAAAAAAAAATTAGATGTTATAAACTGCAATTGTAGAGAGAAAAAAATAAAGATCATTATTATTGTTATTATTAACAAATAGTGATCAATTTCGCAATCCGTGAATTCTTCATCAGGTTTCACTTAATATTTTTACTATGTTTTTAAATATAAATCGTTTTATAATATGGATAAATATATCAGGTAATTCATTAGGTTTAGGGATATAATGAATAATCACACACTTATCGATCTAATTTTTAACTAAACCCAATGTTTTATAAAGAGTCGCTAAAATAGCTTGTACTTGTGATTTCAACACCTCTAAAATATTATTGTAATCATATTTTGATAAAATAATATAAGCAATTTCTTTCTTATTTTAATTTTTTTTTGCGCCCGAAGCAAATATCAATTTTTTACTTACTACTGGTTTGCAAAAATAAACCTCTGCCCTGGGAAGAACCAGCAAGAAACTCAGCGGGACTTTTTTTTAAACATATTTTAATTAACAATAAACTTATTTTGTGTAATTTTTGTATGATTTTTTATAGAAACAGCATGGCGGCGATCATCTCATTCCCAGGGGTTATTTTCATTTATGTATTTATTTATATTATAATAACGCTTTTTGTACAATTTTTCTTTAATAAAACATTTAAACTTGTTTAGTGACAAATTTTGTACATTTTCTGGGACTTTATTGTAAAAGCGTATACATTGCCCCATAAATGAATTACTAAATCTGTGGAGTCTAGTAACTGGTATTACAAGCTTATCATTGCTCCTCGACCTGGTCTTTTACCTCGCCCTTTTTCATTTTACATTTATCTTGTCCATTATATTAAAAAACATTGAAAATTAATTAAAAAACCGGAATTGTAAAAAACTCTTCAGCTGTCACCATCACCTAAATGAAAGCTTCACCATTTTTCCACCTATCACTATGCCGCTGCTGTTCGAAAAATTTTGGATACGAAAAAAGTTAAGATGTTATTGTTAAAAAACCACACATAATAGCACACTTACACCACAATATTTGTTGCAAAAACACAAAATAAATTTCATGCTCAAAAATCCACCAAGCGCCAACCCTAAGCCAAAACCTTTGAATTGCTTCTTGCAACCAGAGTGGCAAAAGTAAATCGACAAGGTAAAAAGTCACCGGGCGGTTTTATTTCCACAATATATTATGATATGATGAACAATTTATAAAACTTTATCATTTAAATTGAATAATTATATTCAAATACCACTACGACAATTCATAGTATTAGTATTAGTATTTAAGGAATACAACATAATTACGATAATGTAAGCTATAGAAAATTATGTTTAGATTCGCGTCATTCTGAGTGGAGACGCCAGTAACTTAAGGTATCTTCGATAAAGATTTAGCGGACTGTAATTTTGGTGCATACGGCAAAGGGGAAAATAAATAGGTGGGATAGCACGCACTGACCTGATGAGGGCTGCCGCGCCTTCCTCCTGGAGTGTCTGCTATGCAGCGAGCTCGCCACGTGGTTCGGCGCACACGCACTCTCGGAACAGTCTCGTGAAGTCCCACACTCTCCACCTTTGCCCTTACGGGGGCGTCTCACACTTTTATGAGTTACAAAGACACAATGTCTGATGCGGTGAATATTAAACATAAACAGGAGAACTCAATGTTCGTCCTGCGCGGTTTGCGGTTAATGTACATAAGACGCGACGGGTGGCCGTGCGTTGCGGATGGCGTAATATCACTTAGTATAATATATATATATATATATATATATATATATAAGAGATCCTCTTTTTCACCTCGGCGGCAGCGCGTGCGGTAGGAAAGGGAAGGAAGGAAGGAAACAAAAAATATGCACTAGTCATGTTGATAAAGTAGATATAACTTAGAACGAACTCAATGCGATATGTAATGTAATGTTGATAAAGTAGATTGTTAACTGGCGTTACCACTGAGTATTTTTAAAGTCGACTTTATCACATTTTTCATACAGTATTTGCAAAAATATTACTATAATACAAGAAAACACTAATAAGACATTAATTTGGTATATAAATACTAGCAAAAATTAATAAAATTCAATATTCACGGTGTATTTTATCACCTCGTTAAATCTAGTCAAGCGTCACTTCACTTACTAAACTTAAACTAACAAATTTTCGATATTTTTCGTCCGAGAGGTTGGTAATTTAGATCCAAATCTATGATTGAATAAAACTACTATTTACGGATTTTATCGCGTTTAATTACTTTAATTTATTTTTATTATTATCCCAACGTTTCGGGATCCATATCTAAATCCGTAAATAGTAGTTTTATTCAATGTGTAGTGTTCGCATAAATTTAAAATCATTATCCAAATCTATGATTTATATATTTGTTTTTGGTTTTAATACGTAATAGTTAGACTCTGTGCGTTAAAAATACGGTCTAAATTCAATTACAAGAACTTCGTCGCTTTGCAACCACAGTTGCAAAGAGCAAAGTTAAGGATTATGTTTTATCAACTATGGTTGCAAGAAGCAAACGAGCGGTTAGATAGTTAGAGAAAATAAAAGTATCAAGTAACTAATAAAGTATCGATACTTATATAGCAAAATACTCTGATAAAAGTATCGAGTACATAAATACTAGGAATCGAACTAAAAGTATCGATACTACTCAGGTGTCGGTACTTTTTGTGGATCCCTATCTGTATCTGCAATAATGATGTGCCAACTCGGAAAAAACGAAACTCTATTTAACCCGAGTTAAAATTCACGTAACTTGGGTTGAACTTGAGTTACGTAACTCGAGTTGAACTTGAGTTACGTAACTCGAGTTTACTAGATGGAGGAGTTAATGTTTTTTTTTTTTATTTTTACCAATTTATTCCCTCACCTTCGCATTAACAGTAAAAAAATTAGAACATACAAATGATAATTTTATCTGTTTCAATTCTTTCATTTTTTATATTATTTGTTTGTAATGTATTGGATGAGTTATACTAACTAAAGTAAAAAAGGAAATTATTGTTTGAAATCAAATAATTTTTTATGTATTTTTGGCTTGAATTTTAATTATTAAAAACATTTATATTTATTATTATTAATCAAACTATGTAATCATACAGCGGTCTTTTCAAAATAAAATCGAACTAATATTATTATGCAGGTATGTACATAGGTACATCTTGGGTGCTTATTTTAATGTGGTTTAATAATGTGGTCGTATTTCCATTATATTTGAAAGAATCTGAACACTGTTTAGTCGTAACACGTCCACTCACTGGCGATTCGAATACATCCCAAACCAAAGATTTTCTTTTAGGACCCGGCATTTTTCAAAAACAGAATTTAAAACACAAAATACTACAACAATAACCGGCACTTTAAAGTTAACCTCAAATCTACATAAATACTATATTCATTCATAACAAACAAGTGTGACACTTGTTTGTTATGAATGAATATAGTCTCAAATGATCGGCAAACTTCGCTCCATGTCGGTTTCATTGGGTTTTCAAACTCGAGTCAGAGAGAATACAACCCGAGTTTGTTCGAGTTAAGCCCAACTCGAGTTAGTTACTCGAGTCGACCATCACTAATCTGCAACACAAGCACAACAGCACAACACAACACTGACGCTACCGGAATCTTTAAGTCAAATGTCATTTATTTTGTGACTACCTTTTGAAAATAGGTACCTACTTATTTAAAGAGAGTAAAAATCATTGCTATAAAATCAAAAATTGTCTTGTATATAAATTAATATTGGTACATATATTAAGGATTTGAATAATTTAAAACAAAAAATACGGCTTAAATGATGAAACTAGTCGATCAAGTTGTTAGAAGTTTTAAGGTAGCAAAAGTGTTTCGAGAAAACACGGACAAAATAAACAGTATAGACTTTTCACCTAATGGCGAGACATTAATATCATGTAGTGAAGATGATCAAATTGTTATATATGACTGTGAAAAAGGCACTCAAATGATAACAGTTAATAGCAAGAAATATGGTGTTGACTTAATACATTTCACACACGCCAAAAATACAGCCATTCACAGTTCTACAAAAGTTGATGACACAATAAGATATTTGTCTCTTCATGACAACAAATACATTAGGTATTTTCCAGGTCACACAAAAAAAGTTGTCTTGTATATAAACATTTTATTTTGAAAAGACCGCTGTATGATTACATAGTTTGATTAATAATAAATATAAATGTTTTTAATAATTAAAATTCAAGCCAAAAATACATAAAAAATTATTTGATTTCAAACAATAATTTCCTTTTTTACTTTAGTTAGTATAACTCATCCAATACATTACAAACAAATAATATAAAAAATGAAAGAATTGAAACAGATAAAATTATCATTTGTATGTTCTAATTTTTTTACTGTTAATGCGAAGGTGAGGGAATAAATTGATAAAAATAAAAAAAACATTAACTCCTCCATCTAGTAAACTCGAGTTACGTAACTCAAGTTCAACTCGAGTTACGTAACTCAAGTTCAACCCAAGTTACGTGAATTTTAACTCGGGTTAAATAGAGTTTCGTTTTTTCCGAGTTGGCACATCATTATTGCAGATACAGATAGGGATCCACAAAAAGTACCGACACCTGAGTAGTATCGATACTTTTAGTTCGATTCCTAGTATTTATGTACTCGATACTTTTATCAGAGTATTTTGCTATATAAGTATCGATACTTTATTAGTTACTTGATACTTTTATTTTCTCTAACTATCTAACCGCTCGTTTGCTTCTTGCAACCATAGTTGATAAAACGTAATCCTTAACTTTGCTCTTTGCAACTGTGGTTGCAAAGCGACGAAGTTCTTGTAATTGAATTTAGACCGTATTTTTAACGCACAGAGTCTAACTATTACGTATTAAAACCAAAAACAAATATATAAATCATAGATTTGGATAATGATTTTAAATTTATGCGAACACTACACATTGAATAAAACTACTATTTACGGATTTAGATATGGATCCCGAAACGTTGGGATAATAATAAAAATAAATTAAAGTAATTAAACGCGATAAAATCCGTAAATAGTAGTTTTATTCAATCATAGATTTGGATCTAAATTACCAACCTCTCGGACGAAAAATATCGAAAATTTGTTAGTTTAAGTTTAGTAAGTGAAGTGACGCTTGACTAGATTTAACGAGGTGATAAAATACACCGTGAATATTGAATTTTATTAATTTTTGCTAGTATTTATATACCAAATTAATGTCTTATTAGTGTTTTCTTGTATTATAGTAATATTTTTGCAAATACTGTATGAAAAATGTGATAAAGTCGACTTTAAAAATACTCAGTGGTAACGCCAGTTAACAATCTACTTTATCAACATTACATTACATATCGCATTGAGTTCGTTCTAAGTTATATCTACTTTATCAACATGACTAGTGCATATTTTTTGTTTCCTTCCTTCCTTCCCTTTCCTACCGCACGCGCTGCCGCCGAGTGAAAAAGAGGATCTCGGCGCGCGTCATTATACTAAGTGATATTACGCCATCCGCAACGCACGGCCACCCGTCGCGTCTTATGTACATTAACCGCAAACCGCGCAGGACGAACATTGAGTTCTCCTGTTTATGTTTAATATTCACCGCATCAGACATTGTGTCTTTGTAACTCATAAAAGTGTGAGACGCCCCCGTAAGGGCAAAGGTGGAGAGTGTGGGACTTCACGAGACTGTTCCGAGAGTGCGTGTGCGCCGAACCACGTGGCGAGCTCGCTGCATAGCAGACACTCCAGGAGGAAGGCGCGGCAGCCCTCATCAGGTCAGTGCGTGCTACCTATTTATTTTCCCCTTTGCCGTATGCACCAAAATTACAGTCCACTAAATCTTTATCGAAGATACCTTAAGTTACTGGCGTCTCCATTTTTAATGGTCACTTCTCGCTGGATTGACCTTGACTTTCCGCCCTTATTAGATCGTTATCGTAATAAGCGTTTATATAATTAATTATTTATATTTTAATCCGACTTCGGATTAACCCCGCCCTTATTAGAACACTAGAATAGGTCCTAATAGGTGACATTCATTAATTTTAAAACTATATTCATAGAATGAATAAGCATATAATTATCTATATAAATTATTTGTTGTATGTTCACATCACGTCATCAACTTTTAACTACATCTATAGATTATACTGTTAAATTACATTTATTGTTTGCACATATATTTAAGCATTATATTCGTTATAAATAACTTCATATTTATTATAAAAGTTAACAATTAAAGTTCATCGTTAACAAAACTAATATTTAATAATTCAACCGCGTAGCGAGGTCGCTTACAGACTACCCGCTTATAATTATATTATTTTTGCCGCATAACTTAAGTTGTAATGCCGCCTAAAAAACAAATAGCATCGAATAATAGCGATTCCTCGGATAATGAGGGCACACCTGATGCTGAGTTGGTTTTATTGTTAGCTAAACGAGATGCTTTATTTCAAATAGTGCAAAAAATATATGATATGTCCTCGGACATCCACATAAACACTTCCACGATGGAGCGTTTTCTTGATGGAAGTTCTAATATTAATGCTTTACGTATTGAGTTTAAACAGGTCTTAGATAATTATAATTCACATTTATTAAAAATAAACCCTATTGCTAAACCTGATTATAGCAGCCTCATTGCGTTTGAGTCTCTTTGCGGTAGAATAAATAGGCTTTATTTACAATATTCGCAATCTAATTTACAAAGTACTAGTACACCATCTAAAGCCAGATTCTCACTTCCGCCTATCGAACTTATGCCATTTTCGGGTGACATTCGCTCATGGCCTTTATTTTATGCTAGCTTTAAATCAACCGTCCATGACAACACATCGCTTACCGACGCTGAAAAGTTATACTATTTGCTAGGTAAACTAACGGGCAAAGCCCTATCTGTATGCTCAGGTATAACTCCTTGCGCTGAAAATTATAAAATTTTATTGCAAGCACTCGTCGACAAATATGAAGACCGGCGTATGCTAGCATCTACATATATTAATCAGATGTTCGAATTTAAGCCATTGCAATCGGCCACCGCAAATAATTTTGATTTATTTAATAGTTATTAAATAGTCGACCATCACTAATCTGCAACACAAGCACAACAGCACAACACAACACTGACGCTACCGGAATCTTTAAGTCAAATGTCATTTATTTTGTGACTACCTTTTGAAAATAGGTACCTACTTATTCAAAGAGAGTAAAAATCATTGCTATAAAATCAAAAATTGTCTTGTATATAAATTAATATTGGTACATATATTAAGGATTTGAATAATTTAAAACAAAAAATACGGCTTAAATGATGAAACTAGTCGATCAAGTTGTTAGAAGTTTTAAGGTAGCAAAAGTGTTTCGAGAAAACACGGACAAAATAAACAGTATAGACTTTTCACCTAATGGCGAGACATTAATATCATGTAGTGAAGATGATCAAATTGTTATATATGACTGTGAAAAAGGCACTCAAATGATAACAGTTAATAGCAAGAAATATGGTGTTGACTTAATACATTTCACACACGCCAAAAATACAGCCATTCACAGTTCTACAAAAGTTGATGACACAATAAGATATTTGTCTCTTCATGACAACAAATACATTAGGTATTTTCCAGGTCACACAAAAAAAGTTGTTACACTTTGTTTGTCACCAGTGGAAGATACATTTTTATCTGGATCCTTAGACAAAACATTGCGTCTTTGGGATTTACGTTCACCAAATTGTCAAGGTTTAATGCACTTATCGGGACGACCTGTTGCAGCTTATGACCCTGAAGGACTTATATTTGCAGCTGGAGTTAATTCTGAAAGTATAAAACTATATGACTTGAGGTCGTTTGATAAAGGTCCTTTTGTTACATTTAAATTGAATCAAGAAAAGGAATGTGACTGGACAGGGTTAAAATTTTCACGTGATGGAAAAACTATGTTGATAAGTACAAATGGATCAATTATACGGTTAGTGGATGCATACCATGGTACTCCTCTTCAGACATTCACTGGACATCTGAACAACAAAGGCATACCTATTGAAGCATCATTTAGTCCCGATTCACAGTACATTTTTAGTGGATCTACAGATGGTAGAGTACATGTGTGGAATGCAGATACTGGATACAAAGTCTGTGTTTTAAATGGAGATCATCCAGCACCAATTCAATGTGTTCAGTTTAATCCTAAATTTATGATGCTAGCATCTGCATGTACTAATATGGCATTTTGGCTCCCTACAGTTGATGATGTTTAAGTTAAATTTTAGGGGCTTGTTCTGGTATCTACCTTTTTTCTTATAATTGACTAGAAAAAAATATGCGTACTGAAATGATCATTCATCAATCTTTTTTCATAAAGTTGTCGTTGTGAAATATCCCTCAATATTGATGTTTAATAGACGACTTTATATGAAATAATAGTAAATAGTACATGCATTTAGATTTCATTCCATAATACATTGTACTTTGTCTTATAAATAAGTAAATTTTAAGATTTATGTATCTTTTAATCACAAAAATATGTTTAGGAATATGTATTTCCATCTTAACTTTGAATGACTACATAATACAAAAATGTAAGAGTTTTATTTTATCCCAGTCTTGCAAATTAATATAAGAATTAAACATACTATCATTTGATGTTTATCATATCAATTTATTATTAAATACCTCTCTTGGAGACATTGCTTACTGAAACTCATCAATATAAGTCTGTTATATGGTGTATTTGTTGAAGGAGAGTTGGGTAATAGTTAAAACCATTATTGTCTTCCATTCTAAAAAATAATTACAATCAAACAAGTTATGTATGTAAGTCTATAATTATTACTGCACATTTATCGTAAACTAACACTATTATTGCAATAAACCTGCAGCACATTCATGTCCCTTATATAACGTCATGTGGTGGGAAATAGAACTTGTAGCAAGATCAGATGTCATTGTGTTAGATTCTAATGTCCTGCGCTGATATGGCCATTCTGTAGGTGTGTTCTTACACCTTTTTCAATCTGAAAGACAATCAAATCAAGCTCATCATCACTTAGCAATATATGTAAGATAAGATAAATATTCTTTTTTAGTACGCATCAAGCAAATTACTCATAAAATAATGAACAATATTACATTAGCAAAAATAATGAACTGTCTCAGCTTTTGTTTTCTCTATATGCAAGCACTGCATCTGGATCTGCTAACCCATTTTTGGGATCTCCTTTACTTTCTTCAAATTCATTACTCATCGCTGACATAACATGTTGAAGAACAAGATAAGACAAACGCTCTGGAAGAACTACAGAGTGATTCCCCTGCTGAGCCTCATTTACATATGATTCTCGAGAGTCATTATGATTTGTCTTGCACGCAGACTTCAAGCCTCCTGAACAAGCCAGTTTCCGAAAACCAAAAGGTTTTAATACCATAGACCACATATACCCTTCGGAAAATTGTACTAAAGACCGAATAGTACAGTTTACAACTTTGGCTTGTGTATGTGGACTACGTGAAAACCTTTGATGCCGTCGAAATTTGGATAGTGCTACATTCCAATCAGCAGTGCCAAGTTGACTGTCTGTAAATCGAAGTGTTGAAGTGTTTGTACAATAGGTAGCCCTAATGTACAACCACTGCCTTACGTATGTGGACTATAAGAAAGCCATGATTCGAAAATTGGGTGGTGCTACAGTCTCTAAAGCGGTGCCAAGTGGACTGTCGGTATATCAAAGTGCTGAAGTGTTTGTACAGTAGGGCTACGATGGCTATCCGAATACAGAACCAGAGTATGAAATCCATCCAACTGCAGAGAGGTGTAAAAAAGGGTGGCGTTGTATCCCCGAAACTTAATGCAGTGGGCATTGGTAGACGTTTTCAAGATACTGGACTGGAAAGGATAGATATTAACATCACTCACATTGGATTTGCCGACGATATATTCCTTATGACAGAATTGATGTAGAACCTAAAACTGCTCAATAATTTCAATAGTGTTTCCCAAAGGAATGGTCTTAAAATAAACATGGACAAAACAAAGATCATGTTTAATGTCCCATGTGTCACACCTATACCAGTAGTTGTTGGGAGCACTAAGCTCGAAGTTGTTGACGAGTAAGTTTACCTGGGACAAATAGTCTGTCGCGTATACCTCAAAATTTGAAAACAAGATTACCGTAAAAAGTGACAATTTTGTCTACCAAAAAAAACAGAGGGTTGTCAGTTGTTTTTTTTTTTAGATTGATTATTTTTCGTTTATAAATTATTATTTCTTTTTACGTATTTTTTAACTTATCAAGAATTGAAGTCACCGTCAATTTTTTGATTACTTCCATATCAGATGTACTGACAAATTTTTCTATACCTATATTAATAACTTTCGAGAGTGATGTTCTACTTTAGAAGTACTTATAAAAGTAAAAGCATTTTATCATGATTGGCGGA
Source organism: Parnassius smintheus behrii (assembly GCA_036936625.1). NCBI lineage: Eukaryota > Metazoa > Arthropoda > Insecta > Lepidoptera > Papilionidae > Parnassius > Parnassius smintheus. Next base: position 32,950,794 of record JAUPFT010000005.1, on the reverse strand, counting down.
CTAGTTTTGTACTTAACCAGCAATCACTGTCTGTATTTTGATTTTTATTACAGTAGACCATCAGCTGCCTATGAGGCAATCATTTACTTTTTGAATAATTTAACTTTTGATTTTATTTACTAAATGAATCTTTATTGATCTCAATATTGTATATAAAATTTAGAAATAAGAGAAAACAAAACTTAAATAAACATGTAATTTTGCAGTAGTAAGATTTTTTAAATATTTAACGTCCTCTATGGAAATTTAGTATGGTGAGAAAAAATTTGAAATAAATTAAAATTTATAGAAAAACCGGGCAAAGTTGGCGTGTTTCACGGTGTTCTCGTGTGGTGTTCTTGGGTGTTCTCCATAGATAAGTAAATATGTAGGAAGCTAAGATACGGCCGACGTATCTTGGCGAGTCTGAATATAGGCTCTGCGAAGTTTAGCGCATGAACACTCGTGAAGAAAACTGTTATTGTCATTTTTTTATATATACCAATGTACAAATAAAATTTCCCTAATACAGTGACCAAAAATATCAAAACACTTTGGAGACATTATAAATTAAAGATTCAATTTTGATACCTCACCTTTCGATAGGGGCAGATTTTATCACAAACACATACAATATTATTTACATTTAATACTTTTTATTTATTTACACTTATTATTATTTAATCACTGTCGCTGAGGGGGGAAATTCCTAACATAAAGTCGTCGGCCCCTTGTGTACCATGTGAGGTACTTGGCATAGGTTCATCTTCGTAATCGTCGCTCTCACTTTCAGACTCACTTTCTGAATCTGAAGCTGTATTAATGATGAATAATTGATCCGTCATTTCGTCAATAATATGGTCGCTCTTCCTATAGTCATGTTCGACCTCTTGCACTTTTCTGCATAAAGCACTCCATTCATTCTGACCCATTAAATTTACTTTTTCTTGTATGAGCTCCATTGTCCGGGTTACGTTCCAGTCGACGTTTTTAGCGGCTACGTGCCCTTTAATGGCAGCCCACACCATCTCGATGGGGTTTAAATCGGGATGATATGGGGGTAAACGAAGGACATCGTGGTTGTTTTGTTTAAACATTTCATCTATTACGTATTTTTTATTCACGTCTTTGTTTTTTTTTATTAGATCGTAAAGTTGTGGTTTACGCATGTCCTTTTCATATGGTATACTCTTTTCTAATAACCACGATTCCATTTTTGCCTTCTTGTCATTAGATATAGGGGCAGGATCCATTAATTTGTTGTGGTACGGAGCATTATCGATAACCACCACCGAGTTAGGGCTCAAATTTGGAATCAGTTGGGTCCGTAACCATTTCTCATAATTTTTGAAATTCATGTCATCATGATAGTCTCCGGTTTTGCTGCCAGATTTGAACATTAGTAGCGCGTTCGGAACAAACCCTGCTTCTGACCCAGCGTGTACCATCACTATCCGCTGACCTTTTGATATCGGGCGCTTTAGTCCTTGAGCGGAACCATCTGACCACGCCTTACCTTTTGTATGTGATGAGTGGGCATACGACTCGTCAGTGAATACAATTGGTCGCCCTTCGTCCCTGTATTTTTTCATTGCCTTCAAGTACAAGATCCTTTTCAGGCGAATGTCGGTCTTCTCTATAAGAACCATTCTATTGGTTTCGGTCTTTCGCCACTTGAAACCCAAGTTTTTGATAATTGTCTTTAAGCTCGTTTTACCACCTTGAAAATTTATATCCCGTTTGAGTTTCGCTAGTAATTTGTTTATCGTCGGCATTTCTTTTTCAGTTTTGTGGAAGTTGTGTATGCATCTTTTTACTACTCCCTGGTCAAAATTATCCATATCAGTAATAGGTTTTGATCTAGACCTTTTTTTACCAGGCGTGCGGAATACTGAAAGTAAGCCCGAAATATTGCCTTCAGTTGCGATCCGCTGTACTGTGCGTTGGGACACACCAGTTGCGTTAGCAACTCTTAAATAAACTTTATCGACATCTTTTACGCCTTCTTCTTTTTCTTTTTTCATATATTGCGTTAAATCGTAAATAATTTTTCTCGCCTGGCGATTTAACACACTGTTATGTTTTGGTGGCATGTTTGGCGAATAATATAAGTGCTAACTGACACTTGCAAATAAAACAAATAAAACAAACAAAACAAACTTAACACTATTAATAAAAACAAACAACAATAACAACGAAAACTTTTGTAACCGACTGTGCTCAAGACAGAGATAGCGACACGAACACGACACCAATGCTAACGTGTGACTGAGAAATATTACCGTGTACCGAGCATTGCCGAATAAGCACGAAGCTTTACGAAGTAACCAGAAAGGGATGTCCAACACGCGTGCCTGAGGGTGTTGTTTAATCGATTTTTATTCAAATCGATTAAAATTAAGACATAAAAATATATTTATTTGCAATTTATAAGGAGGTTCTAAATTTTCTCAAATAGTCGTTACTCAAGAAGACGTTAATAGATAATTGATATTTAAGTACATTATGTCTTTCAGCTGAGAAAATAATATGTTTTTAGTTTTTTTTTTTATTTAAGTCGAAATCTTGTTTATTATCAACAAAATTCACTATATTTGTAAATCTATTTCGTTTAATATCTTATATAAACAAAAATCAATAACTTCTAAATAAAACTAATCGATTGCGATATTTTATGACTAAAGGGTCGATTGTGTTTACTTATGGTCAATCTCTAGCCTAGACCACCGCCCCCCGTACGTCGCCTCATGCCACCATTTTGTTCCTTAAAAAAGCTATTGCGCAACCTTCTGCGCGAAGGTCGGACTCGCCAAGATACGTCGGCCGTATTATAGTATTCTCAGGTGTTCAACCTCCATGGTATACACTATACAACCAGTGAGTCATGGAGTATAGAGGTAAGGAGGACAATCTGTCATAGGAGAATAGTTGAAAATGTGTCCATCTATAAGCAGTAAACAACAGTTCAAAAACTCTCCACAACAGCGCTCGAGTAGCTACAGGGTATGATACATCGCCGTAAAATAGGTTAAGAGTGGTTTTGAAATTAAAAATTTTGAAAGCAATAAAATAATTATTGAAAGAATTATGGTGAAAATCTGTGTAATAAAAAAATTATAAAAAGTTCTTTAAAATTTAGACTGTAGCTACAGTGGCGCCACCCTTATTTAAAGCTTTCATACGGACACTTTTTTTATACAGAGTTTGTACTCCTTACCTCTACACTCCATACAGTGTGTGTTGCAAGTGATGACATATGGATCTGAGAAGTGATCCTTCACGGCTAGCCGTATGAGGAAGCTCAAGGTAGCGGTGCGGGCTATGCTCGGGGTTTTCTGCGTGATAGACTTAGAAATTATTACATCCGCAGTAGAACCAGAGTAACCGACGTTGCCCAACGAATTACTTACTTACTTACTTACTTATCTTCACACACAATCCCTAACGGGGTAGCCAGAGAGAATAGATCGCCAAGTGTCACGATCCTTGCATACCTCTTTCGCTTCTTTCAGGTTCATTATCTTCTTCATACATGCACGTCTAGGTATCCGAGTACCCTTGACCTTCCCCTCTTCGAGTAATTTGCTCACATGGTCTTCAAAAGTTAGTCTCGGTCTACCTCAACACCTTTTAATATTTACTTTCGCGCTATATATTTTCTTCACCATTCGGTCTTCACTCATTTGCTCAACGTGCCCAAACCATCGGAGTACGCCCCTATCAATTTTTGTGATAAGGTCATCTTTCAATCCTGCCATATTGCGAATCTCTTTGTTTTGCTTTCGGTCGGCTATGGTAACGCCGCACATTTTACGAAGAGATCGCATCTCCACTGCATTCAACTTGCTTTTATGCTTCTTCTGGAATACCCAGGTTTCGTTGCCATATAACAAAGTCGGTACCAACACTGCGTTATGTATTGCAAGGCGTGCACTCTTCACTACGCCTTGCCTTTTGACTAACGCATTCAGGGCACCATTGACTTTGTTCCCGGCAGCGACACGCCTGTCCACATCTAAATCACATCTTCCATCCCGGCTGAAAGCACTCTCCAAGTATACAATTTCATTTACCTGTTCTAGACATTCCTGATTTACCCATATTTCACATTTCGTTCTCTCTTCGTCCTTTTCAAATACCAGAACCTTAGTTTTATTAGCATTCAAACGGAGACCTTTAATTTCACATTCCTCTTTCATACACGTGACTAATGCCTGCAGTTCTGCTTCTGATAGTGCAATAAACACTGCATCATCAGCATTAATCTTTAATCAGCATCACGAATTAGTAAGGTGAAATGGCAATGGGCCGACCACATAGCTCGAAGAACCGACAACCGATGGGGAAGAAAAGTTCTCGAGTGGCATACCGGTTCAAGACTTCAAGATACCATAAGTTCATACTGCATAGATCGGAACAAAAGTTAAATTTTAATCTATGGTAACCGCGGTTAACTATGACATATGGACGTTGAACATCTCAGTCCCGCCCGTGACCATGAGTGCTGTAAAGCGTTCGAAACGTCGGGTATTTAAAAAGTTAAATATACGCGATAAATTCCGTAAAAACTAGTATTATTACAATGTGTAGTGTTCGCGTAAATATAAGAAATCATTAAGATGTAATTTTCAAAGATCTTGAACTAAATCAGTTTCGAAATCATAAGAATACATTTTTTTCAAGAAAAGGGCTTTTTTGTAAAAATTGATGATGACAGTTCATTTATTTTGCTCAAAAATGAAAACTTTATTGAATCTGCTGTAGGCCTCCTGCCGTTTTTCTAATTCGGATACGAGTCTATCAATGAGGAAGAGAAATACGAATATGTTAACCCTGAAAATATCACTGGTAGTTATTCTCATTTCTTTATAGAGTGCTTGAAATATTTTTCCTTTTTGGTGGTCTTTTCTATATGCTTAATTCCATCGCATTTTTTTTCTTCAAAATACTTACTATTTTCTCAATTAACTATGAAAAACTTGCCAAGAGGTTCGTAAAGATCGTCAACAGTGGTAAAATCTCTAGTACATGAACTTGAAAATGCACTTTGTGTTTATTCTTTCCTAAAAAACGTCCACACAACAACCATTACCGACATTTTTAGTTTTTCTAAATTCAAAAGTATTTCGGTCGCTTTGTTCCTCGTTACAGGCTTTTCGGTACAATCATCCTTGACTTTTTTATAGTACAGGGTGACAAACGAGCACACAGTCCACCTGATGGTAAGTGGTTGCTGTGGCCCATAGACATCTACATCTGTCCTCGATTACGAATTATAATGCAGATGCGTTGCCACCCGTGAGGACTAAGATGGAATACCTCTTTTCCATTAAAAAGGGTCTCTGGTTCTCTACACTCACCATATGAAACACGGCAGCATTACGCTAATATTTTACGCTGGTATTCTGTGAGAACGTGTTCCTTCCCCGGTCGAGTCGACCCATTCGTGCCACAAGTATACTACTAATATAACTGCAGCATGGCTCTTTAATGACTTGTACCAAGAATCTCTAAAATTTCAATATGAATCGTCTGTGACCAACGTGTCAGATTTACTTTCTTCAGCGATTTCCCTTTCTTCATTTCAGTCATTGGTTGGGCGGCGGGCCTAGGGGTTCCCGAGTTCGATTTCCAGGTCGAGCCTTGACCCTATTATGCGAGATGTTATACTAGATGGACTGTATACGCGGTTGGCTTCTAATGCCTCAACAAGATGGCGGACGTGGCACGCGACAACCTTGGACAATGCACTCGCTCTTCCAAATCTATTGCTTGCCAAGGTTAGGATGGAATTCTACTTGAGCACATTAGGAGAAAAAAAATAGAGCGGGTTAGTTAATGAACAAAGCTCAAGTAGCATTATAATTGGAAACACACTTACCGGGGTGCGATTCTTCTGCTGCGGACGACGCTTCCGTTGCGGTGATGCGACGTGAGGTGGTTTCTTCTGGGGCGCCCCAGAGATGCGATCCAGGCTAGCGGTGCGAAGGCAAGAGGCCGCTCGAGGGCAGCGCGCGAGCCTTTATTGTCTCGGCTTTCCCACCAATGCCCGCGGTCGGGCGCGCGTTTCATTGGTCGAAAGAATCGCGTCACCTTCTAGACTCCCCTCTTTCACCTTTCAGTGTGTACGGAAGGGACATGAGGTTGAAGGAAGGACAAACACATGGCAAATATACCCTCGAACAAAATTAAAGTACACAAATCATTTCCGTGTAACCATCCCCCCCGGCTTGAAGGGTCCCCTTCAAAATAACTAACGCTAAGATTAAACCTAATTTTTGACTATAATTTCTAATCTAGAAAGCTAATTCAAAATATTGATTGGGCAGAGGGCAGAAACGGACAACTGGGCGCAAGATCCAGTCGTGGTCCTAACGCGAGCTACCCTAGTTAGCCCGTTGGAACCGGGAAAAACTTCTTCGACGATCCCTAATGGCCAATGGCGAGGCGGCGTATTCTCCTTGGTGAGTACAACAACAGTTCCGACAGTTAAAGGTTCAGTTGTTGTGTTCCATTTTTGCCGAGACCGCAACGCATGCAAGAATTCCGTCTTCCATCGTTTCCAAAACGACTGCACCACCCGGTCCAATAACTTACGGCGTGCAGAAATACTAAGTTTGTTCTCGTCCATGTCTATGGCGGGCAGATATTTTAAAGGCATTAAATTCAAAAAATGTGCTGGAGTTAGAGCCAGCGGCTCCGAGGGGTCACTTGACTACGTACGACAAAGGGGGCGACTATTCATGACGCACTCAATTTGAGCGAGCACAGTACTTAACTGTTCGAAGGACAAAATTTGATGTCCTATTACTCGGTATAAATGACTCTTTAGACTCTTAATATTAGTCTCCCAATTTCTCCCAAAATGGCTCGCGGCTTAGACGTTTAGAGACCACTCGATGCGGTTCTCGGCTAGGATGTGAGCGAACTCCGAATTATAATATTTACTGGTTAAAAGCTCATGTAGTTCTGAAAAAATACGTTTCGTGCCGACGTAGTTTGTACCGTTATCCGAATACAATTTAATTACAGGGCCACGGCGGGAAAGAAATCTTTTAAATACACCCATGAAGCCAGCTGTGCTTAGATCACCAACGAGTTCTATATGCACAGTACGAGTAGTCAGACATACGAAAATGCAGACGTAAGCTTTTGTGGATCTTATACCACGCCCGCGAGTGAGCGTGATCTTAAACGGACCAGCAAAGTTAGACCCGGTGTGCATAAAGGGCTTTACGGATTGTGTTACACGACAAGACCTAAGTTCCGCCATTTCCGAAAATGATGGCTTAGGACGTACTCGAAAGCAAACCATACATCTGTGCACCCGATTGCGGATTAAATTACGTGCAGAAAGAATCCAATAATTCTGACGCAAGATTGACATCAACAAGTCGGGGCCAGCGTGAGAATTCAATTTTTTTTTTATAGAATAGGCTGACAAACGAGCACACAGTCCACCTGATGGTAAGTGGTTGCTGCGGCCCATAGACATCTACATCCATCATCGATTACGAATCAAAATGCAGATGCGTTGTCACCCGTGAGGACTAAGATGGAATGCCTCGTTTCCAGTAAAAAGGGTCTCCGGTTCTCTACACTCACCATACGAAATACAGCAGCATTAAGCTACTATTTCACGCTGGTATTCTGTGAGAGCGTGGTCCTTCCCCGGTCGAGCCGACCCATTCGTGCTACAACTATACTACTAATATAACTGCAGCATGGCTCTACCACGTAAAATTTTATGGTTTATGGTGGTAATCAACTAATAAATTCATGATATGGTTCTTACGCGGTAAAACTATTTTTAAAAAAAAGAACGTTACCCCTACACTAGGATTTTCTCCTGTACCGTGGGGACAGTTTACAAACATAAATTTCACAAGGACAAACATCCAGACCCGGAACAACTATTTGTAGGTCATACAAATACTTATTCCGTGCGGGATTCAAACCCGCGACCCCCAGCGCAGCCACTCATTGCTAAGCCACTGCGCCACGGATTCGTCTATAGGGTGCTGTTGATCGAAACTCAACTACGAGTTAGACAAGCGCCCATCTGCCCTAACGATCTTGTAAAAATGGCATAAGGCGTTGAAAAGCGCGACTACAAGTTCTATTCGATTGTAATCTTGTAATTTCATCGGAAAAATGCGCACGTTGAAGTTCACGCAATATTAGCAACTCGGCATAGATGTAATCGGACGCTACGATATACAAACGTCGCGATAGAAGCTTCGCGAATCGACAAACGTAAATCACGCTATGCAATAATTTCGACCAAGAGGATAAACGGTTCGCCAAAGCAATAATTGGAGAAACCTCGCTCGAAACGTTCGCAACCAGAGCGTGGTCGAAATCGGTTATTGGCCACTGCAAGGGTTCCAAGTGAACCCAAGAAGGTCCGTGGAACCAAAGCGGGTGGTCCATTATTTGCATCGGGGTGAGTCCAAGGGATAGACAATCGGCTGGGTTTTCCGTACCGGACACGTGATAAAAGTTTCGTGATCCTAACTCGTCTTGGATTTTGGCCACTCGGTTCGCGACAAACGTATCCCAACGGTGGGGTGAAGAATGAACCCAACATAAAGCGACGGTTGAGTCAGAAAACGCAAATATTTTTTCTATGTGAACTCTATCACTACATGCACTGGTAACTGCGGCGATAAGCTTGGCAAGGACTGATATCACCCAAAGCTCTAAGCACGCGAGAGAGACAACTTTACGGGGGGAGACCCTTGACTTAGAGCTAATGAGGCTGATCGAATTTCTACCATTATTTTGGACGTGAAAATATACAACGCGACCGCAAGCCTTCTCGCTAGCGTATGCAAACCCAACGACAGTGATGACGCTATTTCTATCGACATTTATATGACGTGGTATTTTAATTTCGCTTAGTAAAGGAAGTTCCTCTCTAAAACGTAGCCACGAATGAACAATGCTATCAGGTGGCGGGTCATCCCAATCGCATTCTCATAACCAAAGTTGTTTAATCAAAAGCTTAGCGTATAGCACCACCGGGGCTACGAAACCCATGACATCCCATAATCTAGTAACGCATGACAGCATTGTGCGCTTTGTGCACGTTTCTGCTGGCGGGTTTACCTTAAGGCTAAACACGTCGGACTCCGGTGACCAACACAAACCGAGCACCTTGTGCGTATCAGAATCGTCGAATTCCTTTATCGACGAAAGGCGGCGTGATAGTGGGATTGTATCCAAAACCGTACGCGAATTACTTACTAGTCTACTTGACGAGATCGAATTGACGCGATTTCATGCTTTATAACCTCGGCTGTGGTTAGGATGGCCACCTCCACGCTATCGACCGAGTACACAAAATCATCCATATATAACCCACTCTCAATTGCCCTCTTAGCTTTAGGATAAAAGGGACCCTTATCAGAGGCGAGCTGTCTCACCGTGCGTAGCGCATAAAATGGGCTCGACTTTAAAACAAAACAAACGCGATTAAATTCAAACACCATAAGAGGTTCCTTTGGGTCAAAGCGATATAAAATGCGTTGAAATCGACGATCGCATTCACGGACCCCTATGCAAAGAAACATTTGGCGAATATCGTATGTTATATATAGCATTATCAGCGGATAATGCTATACTAAACAAACGAAAATTTGCTATTATATTAAATAAGTTGCCCTGCAAATTTTGCCCACTATAGAGAATATCGTTAAGAGAAAGGCGAGTGCTAGTTCTAGCACTAGCATCGAGCACTACACGTAACTTGGACGTAAGTTTGTCTTCCCTAATGACACCGTGATGCGGTATGAAATACGACGGTGCGTCTTCGTAGTTATCTAATTTTGGAGTCGCAAGTGATATGTAACAGTGGTAGAGCCACGCGGCAGCTTTGCTGTTGCACGTATGGGCCGGCTCAAACCGGGGTGGTACCACGACCTCACAGAATACCGGCGTGAAGTGGAAGTTTTGCTTCCGCGTTTCGTCTGGTGAGTGCAGGTGGCCGGAGGCCCAAATCCCCCCCCCCATCAACATGGTAGCGGAATTAAATAAAGATAGACTACCCCAGGAGGGTACCAGCACCCCTGGAGAATCCCTCGCTGAGCATCCACGACCATGTTTCTCCACTTCTGAGCGTGGGTGCTCAGGCTGCCCCGCGTATTCTGGGGGGGGCGAAATTCCGCTCAAGACTACAACTGCTCGGGGCAAACGGAGCAACAAGACCAAGGCGACCCCTGGCACGCTGTCCGTGAATTTCTGCAATATCAGGGGACTTCACTCTAACCTAAACGCCGTCCACTACCATCTCGAGACGGCGAGGCCGGCTTTGCTCTTTCTGACCGAGACGCAGGTGTCCTCTCCGGCTGATGTTTCGTATCTCTCCTACCCGGGGTACAAACTGGAACACTCCTTTGTGCCTCGGGCTGGAGTTTGCGTTTACGTCAGAGAGGACATCTGTTCTCGACGCCTCGGCAGACTTGAAGGTTCGGACCTATCCATCCTTTGGCTACGCGTAGACAGCGACGACCATCCGCGCGTCTACGGGTGCCTCTATAGGTCCCACAGCGGTAATGCCGAAACAGACCGACTCTTCGACCACGTCCAAATGGCTGCAGATTCGTTGCTACAGCAGATCCCCTCCGCAGAGATCGTGATCCTCGGCGACTTTAACGCCCATCACGCCGAATGGCTCGGTTCACGTTTAACCGATCATGCGGGGAGATCTGTTCATGATTTTGCCTTGGCATATGGTCTGACACAACTGGTTACTTCGCCTACGCGGATTCCAGATGTGGAGGATCATGCACCTTCCCTGTTGGACCTTCTGCTGACCTCTCACCCGGACGGATATCAGATTTCCGTCGACGCCCCTTTAGGCTCCTCGGACCATTGTCTGATCCGGAGTGTTGTGCCACTCACGCTGAAATCGCGGTTGCATTCTGCAGGCTGCCGCCGTGTTTGGCACTATAGGTCAGCCGATTGGGATGGGATGCGGTCTTTCTTTGCATCCTACCCTTGGGGGCGGGTTTGCTTCTCGCCGGATGATCCCAACGTTGTTGCGGATTCTGTTACTGATGTGGTACTTCAGGGTATGGAACTTTTTATTCCTTCCTCTGTGGTGCCCATTGGAGGCAAATCTCAGCCATGGTTTGGTCGCTCCTGTAAAATAGCATCATGCTATAAGCAGGAGTGCTACCAAGCCTGGGTTGATGCATCAGCGTCCCGGGATGTAAACACCAGCACTCTAAAAAAGAAGTATAATTCCGCCTCTAGGTCCTTCAAAAGAGTCATTGCCAAGGCAAAGTCAGAGCACATAGGCAGAATTGGCGAGAAACTAGTTCGCCTTCCTTCTGGAACCCGTGCATTCTGGTCTCTCGCCAAGGCTGTCCAGGGGAATTTCTGTCAGCCATCTCTTCCATCTCTGCACAGGGAGGACGACTCACTGGCCCATACTGCAAAGGAGAAAGCCGATCTTCTAGGCTCCTTCTTTGCGTCTAACTCGACTCTCGATGACGGGGGGAGTACGCCGCCGACCATCCCGCGGTGTGAGTGCTCCATGCCGGAAGTGCAGTTCACACAGCGCTCGGTTCGCAAAGCACTCCTCTCCCTGGACATCCACAAGTCGAGTGGGCCTGACGGAATCCCCCCAATTGTGCTGAGGACGTGTGCTCCAGAGTTGGCACCGGTTTTAACGCGTCTTTTCCGGTACTCCTACTCCCTAGGCGTAGTCCCAAAATCATGGAAGACGGCTTTCGTCCACCCGATCCCTAAAAAAGGCGACCGCTCAGACCCGTCCAACTACCGGCCAATCGCCATCACCTCCTTGTTCTCCAAAACAATGGAGTCCATTGTAAACTGCCAGCTCATGAGGTACCTTGAGGATCACCAGCTGATTAGTGACCGCCAATACGGTTTTCGCCGTGGTCGGTCAGCTGGTGATCTTCTGGTCTACCTCACTCACAGATGGGCGGAGGCAGTAGAGTTCAAGGGGGAGGCATTGGCCGTTAGTTTGGACATTGCGAAGGCCTTCGATCGGGTTTGGCACAAAGCGCTTCTTTCGAAGCTCCCTTCCTATGGGCTTCCCGAGAAATTGTGCGATTGGATCACCAGCTTTCTTGCAGATCGGAGCATCAAGGTCGTTGTAGACGGTGCAAGCTCCGATTGCAAGCCTATTAATGCTGGTGTTCCACAGGGCTGCGTGCTATCGCCAACGCTGTTTCTTCTGCATATCAATGATATGTTGCATACCCGTAACATTCATTGCTATGCAGATGACAGCACTGGTGATGCTCTTTACACCGGCCGAGCCAATATTTCTCGGGAAAACGTCTCCGAGTGCCGGGACAAACTTGTGTCTGAAGTCGAGTCTTTGCTGAACAGAGTCTCGGATTGGGGACGACTAAATCTAGTCCAGTTTAACCCCCAGAAGACACAAGTTTGCGCGTTAACCGCTAAAAAGAACCCCTTTGTCGTATCCCCTCAGTTTCAAGGCACTCCCCTTGTTGCCTCAGCCAGTATCGGAATCCTCGGCGTCGACATATCGAGTGACGTGCAGTTTCGTGGTCACTTGGAAGGGAAGGCCAAATTGGCCTCTAAAAAGCTTGGCGTGCTCAGCAGAGCGGGACAGTATTTCATGCCGGCACACCGCCTGCAACTTTACAAGGCGCAGGTTCGGCCGCACATGGAATACTGTTCCCATCTCTGGGCTGGGGCTCCCCAGTACCAGCTCCTTCCACTTGACCGCATCCAGCGCAGAGCGGCTCGAATCGTCGACGACCGAGTGCTTTCCGATCGGCTCGATTCACTGGCGTTGCGAAGAGATGTTGCATCGCTTTGCGTATTTTATCGCATCTATCACGGGGAGTGCTCTGAGGAATTGTTCGGATTAATCCCAGCCGCCAAATTTCGTGAACGCACGACACGACAAACGTCCCGATACCATCCACACCATCTGGATGCTTGGCGGTCCACCACTGTACGTTTCACAAGGAGTTTTCTTCCACGTACAACCTCTCTGTGGAATAGTTTATCACCGGCGATTTTTCCGGACCGATACGACCTGGGGACCTTCAAGAAAAGAGCTTACTCCTTTCTAAAGGGCCGGCAACGCACCCGCAATTCTCCTGGTGTTGCGGTTGATCATGGGCGGCGGTAGTCACTTAACATCAGGTGAGCCGCATGCTCGTTTGCCCCCTCTTCTATAAAAAAAAAAAAAAAAAAATATGTAGCCCACCCTTATATATTCATTGATGACACCGTCATAAGCTTCTTTCAATCCGGGCGAAGCGAGCATCCTGCGCTCCAAACAATAGAAACGTTTTTCTGCCATTTGACGCGAGTCGCCGAGGGACAAAATATCCCCTTTAAAGGGTAGCGCTACACTATGTCGACCGTCGCGATCACGAACGGTCGTGCGGACGTAAATTTCCTCGCATAATCTGTTATCTGAGCTAACTATAGGTGGAACGTTCACCTCCTCCGTCTCCCAAAATTTACGAACTAATGACTCGAGCGGTTCGACAGCCATACAACAATAAGCGGTTGCCGAAATATTATCCATGATAGGGGCGGAACCAACGATGACGTAGCCCAAGGCGGTCTCCAGTGCGTAAGGCGCGGTATACGAGGAATTGCCCCTGACCTTATTGTGTAACAAAAAATGAGGGAAAACCGATTCTCAAATGAGCATGTCTATATCTCCGGAGACGGCGTAAGTATCGTCTGCCAGAGTCAAATTCTCAAAATCAATCATTGCTGTTGTGTTTTTTTCGATTGTGTCGACGGAAACGGTTGGCAGACGATCGGTGACTTTATCTACTACTAATGCATTTATATTAAAGTTAATACTACGATCTAGCCGAGAATAAAATTTCAAATTTATAGAGCCCCGGGTATTTTTATTAGTACCTTGTCGTGAAGCGACAATAAAAAAACTAAGAACCTAACTTAACTAGAACGAAAACAACCAAAATAAAATAAATTATTTAAAAATTTGAAGTTTTACAGTATCTTTTATAAAAAAAAGGTATGAAGGTGATGATGGGTTGTAATGAAGATGGTGATTTACAATATTATTAAAAAAAAAAAAAAAAAATAACAAAAGATACTGCAACGAAGTATGCACAGGCTATGCCTATGATAGGTGCACAGCTCCTGCTCTAGGAACACGTAGAATCTGGAGAAAACACACGCAGCGTCTGGAGAAGGTACACGCAGCGCTTGGAGTAGACCCACACAGCGTCTTGAGCCGGTACGCAGCGTCGGAAGTAGGTCCACGAAACGTCTGGAGTAGGCACGCAGCGTTTAAAGTAGGTACACGCGGCGCTTGGAGTAGGCAAACACAACTTCCGGAGTAGACCCACACAGCGTCCGGAATAAACACGCAGCGTCTGAAGTAGGTCCACGCAACGTCAGGAGAAGGCACGCGGCGTTTGAAGTAAGTAAACACAGCGCACTAGTAGGCGGAGGCGTAGGCGTGGCTAGGCGACGACTTAAGGAGCGGGCAGAGGCTTGCAGGATCCCGAGGCAGTGCAGAAAAGGCCTTTAGGAGATGCTTCAAGTATCAAAGCTCAAGTCAGACTCCCCATTCGCCGATTGATCGGCTTATTTTCCCTTTTTGACGGATCTGGCATAAGAACGGAAAATTATTCTCATTAAATTTGAAATTATTTAAATTAAAAGCAAATTCTTGTAAATGGCCAAGAAGAAAGGAGTATTTTGAAGTAAAAACATCAGGCCGGTAACGATATTTGAATAAAAATTGCCATGACAACCTGATAAACAACGATGTCAAAACATGTCAAATTTTGGTTTTAGGCTCGTAATACAGAAACGGCAAGATTTAAGTGAAAAATGAGATATTATTTATATAGGAAAAAAAAGTAGCGCAACAGCGCGCACGAAACCCGAAATTGCAGAGTTACGGAGAACTAAATAAAAGACCGAAAAAGGTAGACTCCATTGACACCGATTTAAAAAGTGCTGATAGCATGAAAAATACGAAGTGAAAATGATTTGTTATTGTGTTCTTATGAATAAAATATTACAGGATCCTATGGAAATAAAGGTGATGCAAAATATCAAGTTTTGAGGCGAATGCAGAACATCAAAAACAGAATTTAAAATAGTGTAAAATGATATGTAAGTATGTATAAGCATAACACTACATTTTCCCCCCGACCCCGGAAAATTTTTGACTCAGCAAAAATTTTGACATGTACACCATAAAATAAACCATGAAAACACAGCTTTGCAGTAACAGACATCACCAGGCAAAATCAGATATACTATCTCTTACATTCATCATCTGCATTCAGGTAAGGGTGGAGTTCACATTCAATGACTACCACTCTAAAAGTGTGTTTTCGAAAGGACAATCAGGCTTATTTAAGGAGTTGTCATCCGCTCCTGCGTGGAAAAAAAAAACATTTTGAAAGGACATCCAGGCTTATTTAAGGAGTTGTCATCCGCTCCTGAGTGAAGATAAAGATAAAGAAATTAATCTTAAGCAAGCTTTAGTCGCTATGACTTAAGTAAAGATTAAGAATGGCCAGAGCGGTAGGGCTCAAAACCAGAGATCAGCAACATCACTAACGAGATGTGTCTGAAACAAAAAGTGAAGATTAACCAACGAAAATTCGAGGTCCTAAAGCAAGATGTGTTGAAGAACACTGGATCACCAAACAAAAAAAAATAAAAATAATAAGGTGAGAATGATGGTGATATTTATACATATATACAGTTAATAAAAGTTAAAAAAAAAAATTATGATTTTACATCTTTGATGTGCCACTTGCCTCTAACTCCATTAGGGTCTTCAAGCACATAGATTAGTGGTGACAGTTTAGCTATCACTTTGCACTTGATGAACTTAGGGGCAAGTTTAGCATTAAAGTAAGCGCCGGCATTGCTTAAAACATGGTTTTTACGCCAAACAGTGTCTCCCACATTAAATTCTTTAAAAGACCGGCGAAGATCATAGCGAGCGCTATTTTTAGCGTGAGCTATGTGCAGTTTAGTTTGAACTTTGTGAAAAATAGATGAGAGGAGACCAGCATTAGACGCGTAAATATCACGAGGCATAAATATCAATTCCTCGAGGTTCTGAGTTGGAGTATAGAAGGAACCACAAGGTATTGTTTCCCTACCAAAGACTAAAAAGTTTGGAGTAAAGCCAGTAGCCACATTTGTAGCGCTGTTCATTGCGTACTGAATCTTAGCAAGATGGTTGTCCCAGGATCTATGATCGTCTCCTACTAGAGATGCTAGAGCTGTAATAATTGTACTATTAAACTTCTCCGTAGGATTAACCTGAGGACAATATAAAGCTGTGTGAAAAATACAAGGAACGTTATAAGAATTTAAGAATGATTGGAATTCTCGCGACTGAAATTGAACCGCGTTGTCCATTATAATAGTTTGGGGAATGCCATGAACTAGGAAAACTGAATTTTCCAAAAGATTAATAATATTAGCTGAAGTAGCACGTTTAAGGGGAAAAATCATAGTATATTTAGTAAAATTGCAGTTAATTACTAGAATATACTGATTTCGCCTACGAGTCATAGGTAATGGACCCATAAGATCTAAGGATATAGTTTGAAAAGGTCTGGAGCAAAGTTTGGGTTTACCCATAAGACCATAGGGAGAATGATTAGGGTGTTTGTAGGTTAAGCAGGTTTCACAAGACGAGATTAATTTGGCAATGTCCTTAAACATACCAGGCCAATAGTATTTTAAAGATATTTTCTTGAATGTCTTGAAGATACCAAGATGGAGTTCTGAAGGGGAACCATGGTTAACTTCAATAAGTGTATGCCTATCTCGAGGTAGTGGAACTTCTTTCCAAATAAAGTCATCGTTTAGACGATCGGGAGAATGGATGCAGCGGTAAAGTTTGTTATCCCTGATAGTGTAGTTGGGATATGCGTCTGGGTTGTTGGAGCATCCGAGAAAAATCTTGTTGTAGTGCTCAAGTTCACGATCAGGTGGTTCTTCAATCGTAATAGGATGTACGCCTTGAGATGAAATTTCTCGTGTATCAGGACGTTCTTGATTCTTATGTCTTGATAATAAATCTGGAACAACGTTATCCTTTCCTTTTTTATGTTTCAGGACAAAGTTAAAGCATGATAAGCGTAAAGTCCAGCGAGCAAGTCTTCCTGAAGGATTCGATAAGTTCTGAAACCATTTAAGTGCAGCATGGTCAGTATATATTGTAAATTCTTTACCATTGTCTAGATAACATCGCCAATGTTCTAACGCAGTTATTACAGCCAATGTTTCTCTTTCAGTAGTTGAGTAATTCTGTTGATTTTTGTTTAGTGCTTTACTCATGTAAGCAATCACGACTTCTTTGTCATCTTGATGTTGAGTAAGCATTGCTCCTATGCCATAATTTGATGCATCACAATGTACAGAGAAGGGTAGCTCGAAGTTAGGGCAAGCAAGAACAGGAGCAGTTACCAAAGCTTCTTTAAGTTTCTGGAAAGCAGCTGCAGCTTGTGAATTCCATAAAAATTTAGGAGCGTTCTTCCCGGAACAGGTTAGTTGGTTGAGTGGAGAGGCAATGGTGCTAAAGTTTGGAATGAATCTTCTGAACCAGCTGCAGGTGCCTATGAATCTACGTACTTCTTTTCTGCAAGTAGGTACAGGATATTCTAAAATAGCTTTTATTTTATCTGGATCAGCACGTAGACCATACTCGTCCACTAGAAAACCAAGGTATTTCAGTTCTTTCTTGAAGAATTGACTCTTCTCAAAGTTAATAGTCAGATTAGCATATGAAAGTTTTTCATGAACTTTCATGAGAAGCGATATGTGTTCATCAAAAGTCTCGCTAATAATAACGATGTCATCCAGATAGCAAAATACCTTGTTCTCAAATTCAGGAGTAAAAAGCATATCCATTAATCTTTGTAGAGTTGCAGGTGAGTTAGAGAGACCAAAAGGCATTACCTTGAATCTAAACATACCTCTTCCAGGTACATAAAATGCAGTTTTATCTTTATCAGCAGGATTCAAGGGAATCTCCCAAAATGCTTTCGCAATGTCGATGCTTGATAAGTATTTGGCATTCTTCAGGTTGTCCAAAATTTCGCTTATTAATGGCAGACTATAAGCATCACGACGTGTAACTGAGTTAAGCTTCCTGCTGTCTACGCAGAAACGCCATTCACCATTCTTCTTCGGAGTGATGAGAACTGGAGATAACCAAGGACTTTCGCATTGTTCAATGACGTTCCATCCCAGCATCTTATCAACTTCATTAATTAACGCCTTTTGTTTTTCAGGAGACAGTCTGTAACATCTTTGTTTGATTGGAAGAGAATCACCAGTATCAATCTTGTGGGTGATTAAGTGTGTGCTCCCCAGGATACCTTTTTCTTCAAAAGAAATTGTCTTGAAGCGTTGGATGATGTCGTTAGCGATGTCCTTTTGGTTAGGAGTTAAATGCTCATAAGGTAAAACTTTAATATCTTTAGTTTCGATAGCAGAGCATTTAGATTCTGTAAAGTTAAGAGAAGATAAAACACTAGGTAACAGATTAAATTTTCTCCAAAAGTCAATACCTAGTATTAGCGAAGGAAATATTTCCGGAAAAACATAAGCTTTAATCAAATGGGTTTGATTATTGAAATGAACAGGTAAGTCAAAATAACCCAAGGAATTAACTTTTTGATTATTAGCAGTAGAGACAGTAATAAGATCTGACTTGAAAAGTTTACAGCCCAGTTTAAGAATTTCCAAATGAGAATTATTACCCAGAATAGTTACTGAGCTGCCAGAATCTAGTAAACCAGATAAAGTTAAGTCATAAATTTTGACATTAACGAATGGACGATTAAGATCTTGTTCTTTGGAGTAGAGTGTAGAAGAGATTTTGTAACAAGAAAAGAAGTTTTGAATTGTTTTAATCCAACTAGCCCAATCGTCATTATCAAAGTTTAAGTTACTTTTCAAGTCAGCAGTTAGTTTTTTGAACTAGTATGTGGTTTGGGAGAACAAGTAGGGCAATCTGCAGTTTTAAAACCTTTAAGACCACATTTGAAACAAATCACGAATCGTGGTTGAGTACAAGTGTTCAAAGTATGACCTTGTTTACGACAGCGAACACAAAAAGAGCTTTCTTGAGGAGCTTTAGTTTGAGAGAGACTATTAACTTGTCTAGAAGGGTATTTGTAGGATGAAGTGAATTTATTCATAAAGGGAGGAGAAGGTTGTGAGTTATTAGAATTTGAAGAGCCAACTGAACTTGAAGTGGAATGCTTGTAGTTGAATTCAGAAATAAGAGGACTTTGTTGTACATTTGGTTCTTTAAATTGTTTGTCTCTGTCAAGGAACTTTTCATAGTTTTGGCAAGTAGCCAGAAGAGAGTCGATAGAGTCAATGTCTTTTAGAGCTACGAAGACTGAATAACATGGGCGAATATTCCTCAAAATAATCTCCAATTGTTCTGTTTCAGAGAGTTTCTTTGAAAGACGAGAGAACATTCCAGACATGATGGAAATATAGATGACGATAGGTTCATCACGGCCTTGAGTTCGGTTCCTAATCGCTTCTAGAAGTTTATAATCATAATCAAAACCACCAAAGTCTTTGATTAATAAAGAGGAAAGTTCGTTCCAAGTTAAGTTTGGATTCTGATTATATTTAAATCTGAACCAATGAAGAGCATTGTCGGTGAAAATTTCAAACGCTTGAGAAATCAACAAGTCTTTGGGTAAGCCACGAGCTAAGCAGTATTCTTCAAGTTTTTGAAGAAAGGATCTTGGACAGCTTTTACCATTGAAGGTGTGTCTTTTCAGATCTTTGAAGACGTTAGTTGGAGAAAAAGATTGAGGTAGTGGTGAAGGATACGGGGTATGGATCTTAACAGATGTTTGAGAAACAAGAGGAGGTTCCATGACAGTCGGGTCTACAGGAGGGTCAAGTGATGGAGAGTCATTTTCAGTTGGAGGTGGAGTCAAGGATTCGAATTGTTTAGTAATAGCGTCAAATTTCATCTTCAAAGTATCGAAAATAGTTTTAAAGTCTGGATATAAGTCAGTATCTATTCGCTCCAATCTGTAAAAAACATGATTAATAAAAGTTTCTATTAATCGTAAGTATTTGGTTTCACCTTGTAAAAATTTTTCAATTTTACAGTCCAGGTAAGTCAAAGTAGAACCAATTTGAGACAAGTCATCCTCGATCGGAATTGGAGAAGTCAGAATATCTTCAGGGTGAGAATTCTCAACTAAACGCAAAACCTGTTTTTTTAGAAGCAAAACAGTATTAGCTGGTTCCTCACATCTAATCTTCACTTCGTATTCGAGTTCGGCCTTGTTAAGGAATTCGTACTTAATAACCCGTTTCATTGTTATAATTAAGTGTTAAGTTTAAGAAATAAAAATTTAATAAAAAATTGTACCTCTAGAATAAAAATATTAAAGTGATGAATGTAAGTGAAGTGTTATATGTAGGTCTAAATATAATCCAGATAAGTTGAAAAACTAGATGAAGTTTTGTTTTAGAATTTGGAAGATATGATAAGGATGAGTAAATAAAGAGTTAAGAACGAAAGAGAAAGCAATTCAATCAAAAGGAAATGGATAAGGCGTAGCTAAGGTGAAGAAAAGAAGAACTTTTACGTCGGGCGCCAAATGTCGTGAAGCGACAATAAAAAAACTAAGAACCTAACTTAACTAGAACGAAAACAACCAAAATAAAATAAATTATTTAAAAATTTGAAGTTTTACAGTATCTTTTATAAAAAAAAGGTATGAAGGTGATGATGGGTTGTAATGAAGATGGTGATTTACAATATTATTAAAAAAAAAAAAAAAAAAATAACAAAAGATACTGCAACGAAGTATGCACAGGCTATGCCTATGATAGGTGCACAGCTCCTGCTCTAGGAACACGTAGAATCTGGAGAAAACACACGCAGCGTCTGGAGAAGGTACACGCAGCGCTTGGAGTAGACCCACACAGCGTCTTGAGCCGGTACGCAGCGTCGGAAGTAGGTCCACGAAACGTCTGGAGTAGGCACGCAGCGTTTAAAGTAGGTACACGCGGCGCTTGGAGTAGGCAAACACAACTTCCGGAGTAGACCCACACAGCGTCCGGAATAAACACGCAGCGTCTGAAGTAGGTCCACGCAACGTCAGGAGAAGGCACGCGGCGTTTGAAGTAAGTAAACACAGCGCACTAGTAGGCGGAGGCGTAGGCGTGGCTAGGCGACGACTTAAGGAGCGGGCAGAGGCTTGCAGGATCCCGAGGCAGTGCAGAAAAGGCCTTTAGGAGATGCTTCAAGTATCAAAGCTCAAGTCAGACTCCCCATTCGCCGATTGATCGGCTTATTTTCCCTTTTTGACGGATCTGGCATAAGAACGGAAAATTATTCTCATTAAATTTGAAATTATTTAAATTAAAAGCAAATTCTTGTAAATGGCCAAGAAGAAAGGAGTATTTTGAAGTAAAAACATCAGGCCGGTAACGATATTTGAATAAAAATTGCCATGACAACCTGATAAACAACGATGTCAAAACATGTCAAATTTTGGTTTTAGGCTCGTAATACAGAAACGGCAAGATTTAAGTGAAAAATGAGATATTATTTATATAGGAAAAAAAAGTAGCGCAACAGCGCGCACGAAACCCGAAATTGCAGAGTTACGGAGAACTAAATAAAAGACCGAAAAAGGTAGACTCCATTGACACCGATTTAAAAAGTGCTGATAGCATGAAAAATACGAAGTGAAAATGATTTGTTATTGTGTTCTTATGAATTAAAAATATTACAGGATCCTATGGAAATAAAGGTGATGCAAAATATCAAGTTTTGAGGCGAATGCAGAACATCAAAAACAGAATTTAAAATAGTGTAAAATGATATGTAAGTATGTATAAGCATAACACTACAACCTCCAATGCCTCTGACTACGGGACATGAAGGTATCTTATTTATTAGCAATCCTAAACACTGGCAACATTGTCGCGTTATGAAGCAACTCTGTGATCCGCTGTCTAGCAATGCACGAACACTTTGTTCGTTTCCATGCGAATCCCTAACTATGATACGGGCTGTACACAACAGCACGGTTGAAGGAGACTGCGTTCCCGCATTCGACAATGAGCACGAGGTGACGTCACCCGGTCAACAGTTAGAAGCGTCGACTTTAGTATGTGTAGTTTCCTTGTCCGATTTACTCGACACGAATATGTTGCCACTTTCGAAATGTAATAACGTGTGATGTCTGCTGGCGCACTTGTTACACACGGAACTAGAATTGCATTTGGCAACTAAATATCTATTGCTTAGGCAATTTAAATATAAGTTGTTCGTCTTTACTATTTTATAACGTTCGCTGGGTGAATGTTTACGGAAGGTCGCACAATTATACAAATTACCGTGTTGTTTATTCTTACATAGAACACAGACGCTATGAGGCGATGTAGGCGCAGCGGTTACGTACGTCAGAGGCCCAGCGGTCCTAGTTAATGAGATCGATTCGCGCTCGACACATTTCTTAACTTCTTGTTTGACATTCGAGGAACGCTGTATCACTTTAATTTGATCTCGTACAAAGGAAGCTAAGGAGTCGAATAACGGTAACTCAGAGCAACGATGCTCCATTTCAAACGCACACACGGTGTCCGAGTCTAGCTTCTTTAAGGCGATATGTAGAAACACAACATCCATAAGGTCATTAAATTTCAGGTTCTTGAGCGCAGCTACCGATTCCACGAATTTATCCAAAAACTGCTCTAAGCCAGTGATGTTAGCGGATGATATAGCTTTAAGATTGAATATCTGGTCTGGATATGAAGAGGCTAACATTCGCTTATCTTCATATTTGTTTTTAAGCGTTACGAAAATTAACGAATAATTGTTTGCTGTTGGTGTGAAACCCGAACTAAATGGACTGTGCCCCACCACTCAATTTACTAATTAAATAATACAATCTTTCAGCGTCCGATAACGATGGATTGCTATGTATAGTGTTTTGAAAGCTATTAATAAACAAAGGCCAAGTTTTAATATCTCTATTGAATACAAGAATATCTATGGGGGGCAATCTAAGTGATTCACGTGGGCGTACCTGAATTTCTGGTTTTGCTTCACTCTGGGCTGGAGACTGTAAGAGCTTTGTCGTCCTTTTTATGCGACACAACATATCTCCAAATGATAGAAGTGATTGATTAGTTCACTGTATACTTAGGGTCGATTTGTAATTCTAAACTATTAATTTTGTCTAATATATTTTCGTAATCTGATCGCAAAGAGTCCACTGTTTCGATTTCACCTAAAAATGTTTCCCGCACTGAATCTACGTTAATATTTTTTATGTATATGTTGTATACGTGAAAAGAGTACGTCCCTCTTGGCGTAAAGAGTTTTAAGTTTAATTTCATTTCCATTAGCTGCCATCTTGAATCACTCTAATTAATATTAGATTAATCACGAACAATATCGTACAACGTTGGAAGATGAATACCTCACAATGCGCTACTGTCTTATCGTGCCGTATTACGACGTTAAATTGAACACATTGTCAGTAATTTTTTTCTTGCGTGAAGGTAATTTGCAAACAAACTAGATAACACACGCGTCGACTAGGTGGGAATTTAGAACTCGTATAATGTTACAAATAGCGGATAAGGTAAATAAAACCAAGCAGGTCTAACTATTTAAATAAATAAGTATCTATTTATCTATGCGAATAAACTAACTAATTAAGATATAATATTAAGACATTTTATCAACAAATCGACATTAATATGAACTTTGCAAGCACACGTATTTCTACTGGACTCCTTTGGGTATAAAACCCATAATAGGCAATATTTACAAAATCTTTGATACGTTACTTTGACATTCGAATTATGCGTAAATTTTTTGTACAAATTAGTCAATATGTCCGTTAAGTATCTTTTCTGCTTCCTTATTTGGTTTTTAGTTATATATTTTTTTTATCAGCTGCAATTCTAGTAATCTCCTCATCGTCAAAAAACTCCAAAATTAGTTGCTCTTTCAAGTTTTAATTTTTAGCTGTCTTATTTTCTTTTTTATCTCTTACTGTAAATATTTTTGTTTGCGTCAAGAGTTTATATTTTTTAAACTTTCCTCTTTCGTGATAACCACATTAGAGAATTCTTTCTTATCCTTTTTCCTCAAGCACTTGTACCCTTCTCCAACACTTCTTGAAAGTATTTCATCAAACATTATTCACTCTTTAATTTCTTCACGCTTTTGTGTATTAACATTTTCTACTAGTTGTTCTACTTTTGCTTCAGTCGATATATTTTCATTTTTCTTCTTAT
Source organism: Parnassius smintheus behrii (assembly GCA_036936625.1). Lineage (NCBI taxonomy): Eukaryota > Metazoa > Arthropoda > Insecta > Lepidoptera > Papilionidae > Parnassius > Parnassius smintheus. The sequence continues at coordinate 32,926,521 of JAUPFT010000005.1, read as the reverse complement.
TTTTCATTATTCTATACAACATTTTTCTAATCCATCTTTCTGTTTCTTCGTTTTTTCTATTTCATGTTTCAAAATGCCTATTTCTTTTATATGTAGGTAGCGAACCTTTCTCTGAAGAGTATTTTCTTTAGGCACCCTTGACAAGAATTACTATTACCGTAATCTGAACGATTTAGATATGAATTAAGTATGAGGCTTAGAGCTGATTGAGTGAGAGGATCTTGTTCAGCTGGATGTACTTCATTGTCACTACTTGGTGGAGAATTATCTATTAACAACTGTTGAATAGCTTTCTCTTTCTTTTTTCTTTCATAATGACGTTTTGAATTAACTCCTCACTTCTTCCTCTGAACTCTCAATTGTCTAGGTGTCATATCTTTTGCGCTACTTATTTTTTTCTGTTTTTTTTTCATTTAAAGTTTCTTGCTCTTTCTTTTGCCTTCAGATCTGCATACTTTCAGGATCTTCCTTAATTTCTGCATACTTTCTTTGTTTTTGTAATCGATCGCACTATCGTTTCTGCTCTAATGTTTGTCTGGCTTTCTTTGGCATTATTAGTTCTTAATAATCTGTAACAACACATTATATGATATTGCTCGTATTCATCATATCAAGCTCATCCTTAATAACTAAAGTAATAAAACGTACACTCACAAGGTTAGCTTGTGAGTTTACTATTTGTAAACAAACTTAAAGCTATATCAATAAACAAAGTAAAAACTATTAATTCTTTATTTTACTATGAATTAAACTATTATTATAACTGTATCGTAGTAGTATTATTGTGGAAAAAATAATCTCAACTACGGGTTAGACTAGAATTCGGGACCACACGGTTTATAATTTAATAATGCACTGTAATAAATAATAATAAATTGACGTAAAATTGATTCTAATTGTCATCGTTTTGACCTCATCACCATCGCTAAAAAAACGACGGTAAACGAAGGTAGTGAGAACGTAGGTAATGAGGTTTTTATTCTTATCTAATTGTTTCGTAAAAAATATCAAAATTACGAATTTCGTGCTTACTTTTAATTACGGCGGTAATCACTAGAATTGATAATTAACTACATATTAAACAAAATCATTAATACTCACTTAATAATATGGACGAGAGGAAATATTTGGGAGGAAGAGGTAAATATTTTTTTCCAAGAACAGGCGTGAACCTTCTACGACGTTTGTTGGATGGCTGAGACTTGTGCGGAGCGCGGCATAGTGGTATAGTGACATTCACGCCAATACGCGGACTATAATTTAGATTTTCACTAAAACCGATGGTAATCAGAAATTTTTTTTGATAAACATTTATGAAATAAAATTTCTTTATATTGTGGGGTTATCGTTATTTATTTTAAGTGTAAACGTTGTGTTTTTTAATAAAGTTTCATAAAATGGTTATTTTTTATATTTAATGTTTATATTTTTGGTTAAAAATACAAATTTTTTTAGGAGAGTAGTAAATGGACACCGAAGATAATGAGAATTATTGAAGTTTTTTATTTATCATTAATTTATTACGTTATTTTTATCTAAAAATATTACGTGCATGTAAGCATAACTACTTTACATTTGATTTCCTTTATAAGAAATGTAGATATTTAATAAAAAATGAAGACTTTTCTCCTGGACGTGTAATATGCACGAAAAATGAGAAACACCCAGCCAGTGGAGGGAGGCTACTGTGTCGACGAAAGGCTCATGTAGAGCCTTATCGAACCTCCCGTGGAGCTCCTTCTCCTTCCATACGGTCTCCCGGTCAGAAATGCTCTGCACTGCCGGGTCTTGCCATTGCTCATTGTCTAAGGATATAGGGGTAAGTCCTTTATCACAAAAAATGACGTCCTCATGGAATGGATCATCCGATCTCGCCAGGAAGTAATTACGGAGGCTGCACACTTCGCGATTATGCATGGTGAGCGCGCTCAAAAGGCCACGCCCACCATGCTTTCGCGGCAAGTACAGCCTCATTACCGACGATCTCGGATGATGCATCCTATGGGACGTCATAGTAGTGCGGACTTTTCTATCCAGGGCGTTAAGTTCAGTCTGAGTCCACCTGAGTATGCCAAAGGTATACATGAGGACAGGCATGACCCAACCGTTATATGCCTGCAGCAAACTGACTGTTTCATACCAGCCTTATCGATACCGATGTTCTGTGACACACCCAGGTATCGGTATGTTTCAGCCTCGGAAAGGGTCCTTGAACTGATGAGCATGGATAAGTCTCTGTCCTCAGAGTTAGCAACCCTTCCCTTTTCAACATGGAGGACCGCACACTTATCTGTCCCCAGTTCCATTCAATTGATTTCAGCTTCATTCAAGTGATGTTTAGCAATTCCACAAGATGGGAGCGACTGGAGGCGAATAACTTGAGGTCATCCATATAAAAAAGGTGGATCACTTTTGTACCTCCTTTCCAATGCTGAAAACCCCTCCCGGAGCCCTCCAGTAAAGTACTGAGGGGGTTCAAAGAGAGGCAAAACCAGATTGGACTCAGACAATCACCCTGAAAGATACCCCTTCTTATCCTTATGTGGCCATCATCTACTCGCCCAGATGACAAAGGATCGTAATCCACTGTCCCATACACTGCTCGAGGAAGTCTCTAACTGTACAGTCAATCTTGTACAGCTCGAGGACCCTCTTTAGATATGTATGGGACACCGAGTCGAATGCCTTTCTGTAGTCTATCCAGGCAGCGTTTCACCACTTTACCAATGATTTCAATGAGAAGTGGTTCCTTGGTTCCACGATCACTGCCCCGACATCCATTTTGAGCGCGTGACATCACCTGATTTGAGTCCAGGTGACGATTGATTTTCGCGCTCAAAATGGATGTTAGTGTCTTGTATATGGTCGGTAGACACGTGATGGGGCGGTATTTGCTCGGGTCTGTGGTATCCTGTTCTTTAGGAACCAAATGAGTGATCCCAGTAGTGAAGAGCCTCGGGAGCATCTTCTGGTTGAGAGCCTCTTGGAACTGTCGGGCGAGCACAGTGTGACATACCACAAACCCCTTCAGCCAGTAGTGACGCAGCCCGTCGAGCCCCGGACTTTTCCAGTTCGGGGCCCTACGGACCGCCTCAGCTACGTCATCCGGCGTTATAATGACGGGGTCCATTGACGTTATACTCGCACACTGACTCGCCACAACTTCCGTCCAAGATCCGTCGCTGTGGTCTACGGGCTCTGACCACAGGCCGCGCCAGAATGTCACAGTGTCGGCCTGATTCAATGCTGGGCCCGTTCTATTAGCCATTGGTCGCTCCAATGATTCATAGAGCCTCTTCTGATCACTCTGGAAGAGACAATTCTGGGCGAACCGAGTCAACCTCACGGTATATCGCCGAAGCCGCTTTCCCCAAGCAGTGATTCTCTGCTTCAGATCATCTATGCGCTCCGTCAGTTTTTGCATTATATCCGGCTGGGACAAACTAACATTTGTCCCAGCAAACGCCATCCTGATGGTGTGCACAATTCTTGGCCTGTTATTGCCTGATCTGAAGCATATCAGTCTGCTGATGAGAGCTCTAGCCTTTGCGATACGCTCCTCAATTCTTGAAACTTTGGCCAGTAACGCGTCCAGCCGTGGAAACCTTGGCGCCTATGATACGGCAGACTGCCAGCGCGGCGCCAAAAAGAATTGAGTTCGTATCGCATAGGTCCCGGCTGGCTTCCAAATGGGTCACCAGCATTGGGTTCAGAGCCCTCACGACAGCCCGATTCCGCTTGCTTAGGGCTATTCGGGAAGTCGCGGTCAATTTTCGAGAGGCGTACTGCGCGTTTCCACAATCGCCTCTTCCAATGTACTCCTCATTTGCTCTATTTCTAGTTCCTGGGCGAATGTTCCATCATCATTTGAATCAGCCACCACTGGGGTATTCACGACGGTATCCACGTGTGCGGGTTGTTCTGCAACTTGTGGCACCGCATCCTCAGCCGTAGCATTTTCATTTGATGAGGGAACAGCCTCACGTCGTAGTCATTCGAGTTCGGCGCCATCAAATATATTTGAGCGCAAGATATACCAAACTCGGTCTGCCAGGTTTTGTTCGGTGATGGTTACAGATGGCTCCAGCTCAGCAAAAAATCGATGCATCCTTACTCTATACGTAAAACCTCCAATTTCTCCCCCTACCGCCCTATAGTACGCCCGCAATGCGTTGCTGTTCATTGAGATTGTCCAACGCATGCGGCGTATTCCACCAGTGGCGGGTGCCAATTGCTGGGCCCGCGAACACCCTGCCGTCACCAAGCCTGCTGGTGGGGATGATGGATGCGAGGGGCTACTAGGTGGTCGAGCAGCACCTCGGGCTCGGCTGGCGGTTCGCATGCTGTCACGTCCAGCGCCAGCTCCAGACGCGCCCTGGCGACCCCCAGGCAGCGGCCCTTTGCGCGTTCTATCGAATTCCATCATCCATTTTGATGTGCGTCATTTAACGGGAGAAGAGCCATGTGCACAATCGGGCCTTTGCACCTTTAACTTATGCCGAGGCACGGTACTAACACCTTTTGGCAAGGTGCTGACTGACTGCACTCACATAGTAGTTTTGTCACGTAAGCTTTACGTCAGCGGGCGATGGGGTCGTCACTTCCTTATGCCTTAATATTGTTATTATTATTATTATTATCACTTAACAGGCTAGCAGTTGAAACAACTGATGTAAGCCCGTATCCTATTTTCAAATATGTAATTATTCTTATTTTAGATGTTTATCTAATCTGTTCTTGAATTGGTTAATAGTTTGTGCAGATATTACTTCTGATGGCAGTTTATTCCATGCTTCAACCACTCTTTAGCTAAAAAAAGTGCTTGTATGGGTTGTTATATGACACAGTTTTGGTTAATTTGAAGTGATGTCCCCTAAGATATGTGTTTGTTGAGTACTGGAATAAATCTTTGCCAAAATATTTCCAGATCGTAGTGTCCAAGTGTAATTTTATTTGCTTCGATCAAGTCTCTCCGTTCTATGCGATTCTTCAGTGTCGTTAGTTTAAGCTTATTCAAACTTTCTTCATATGGTATGTTTTTCAATACTCTAGGGACCTTTGAAAATCTACGTTGAATTTTCTCCAGTAACTCAATATCCTTTTTGAAATAGGGGCTCCAGATTTGGAATGCATACTCCAAAATAGGTTGAATGCATGCCTTATGTATTTTTAGCATCATTTCTTGTGTAAGATGCCCGAAGGCTTTTCTGATCAGGTAAATAAAACTATTTGCTTTTTTGGTTAGTACCCGGTTGACCGGGCTTTGCTCGGTATTTTTCGTTCAGTTTTTTTAATTCGTGTGTTTTGGAAATTATATTTAGATACAAATTACATACTGATGAAATACGAATAATATTTTTTGATCTTAGCGACATAATAGAAAAAACTGAACTGGTTATTTGAATAAAAAATCATGAGTGCAATTAGTTTAATTTAAATTTTCGTGTTTTTAAAAAATACTAAAAAAGGGCCCGAAAAAATAGATTTTCTCAAAGAAGAAAGGAACTTGAAAAAAAATTAAAAAAAAGTCGGTCGGTCAGTCTGGGCTCGAACCGGGGTTTTACGATTATGTGACCGCCCATTATACCAATTAAGCTATTTATAATCATTACCAATTTGTCAAAATTTACCTTCTTATTCTAACGATATTGTAGCAGTTTTTCATTGCCTAAAAACACGGACAAAAATACATTTTCTAAAAATAAATCTTAGCTAGATCGATTTATTATCGCCTAAACTCCCTGGACACTAAATTTTATGAAAATCGTTGGAGCCGTTTCCGATCCCGATTATATATATATACAAGAATTGCTCGTTTAATAGTATAGGATAACTGTTATATGATGATTCCATTTTAAATCGTTACTTATATGCACACCTAAGTCTTTTTGTACTTTAACTTCTTCCAAAGGTATATCATTGTCACATCATCGATTTTGTATAATAAACGGGGGTTTTGGTTTCCTTTATGGAGGACTGTGCATTTATTTACATTTAATTTAATAAGCCACCTTTTTGACCAATCAAATATTTTAATTAGAACTGCTTGAAGGCAATCAAAATCCACTAGTGGGTTTGCGAATATCTTCGTGTCATCAGCGAACATACTTACATTACAACTCAAGCTTTTTGATAGATCAAAGGTAAACAGTATGAACAATACCGGTCCCAGTACAGAACATTTTGGCACACCGCTTTGTATTTCTTTTTCATCTGACAATGTGTCGCTAATCCTTACTCTGAAGGTTCTTTGTGGTACTCTCAATCCAAGCTAATAGTTTCCCTCGAACACCAACAAATTCCAATTTATGTAAAAGCCTGCCTATTGGTATTGTAGGGGATGAAAGCGAGTGGACTGTATTTAATTTATTGTGTTGTGTTTCTATTAATACGCTAGGAGTTACTATTTACTTTGCAACTGAATTAAAACTGTGACATCTGTCTGACTATAAAAATGGTTGAGTAGAAATTAAATTGCTTGACAAAATGACACACTATATTTTCACTATTTACAATTGCAGTAGTTAACACTAATAGGGATTCTTGTTGGTTCTTCTCGCTCGCGGTTGCCGCCACTCGAATTGCCGCCGATCGAATTGCCGCCGATCGAATGGAGCATCGGCGCCGGAAACGCTTATTTTATTTTGTAGTTCGGTGCGCCGTATGCACCGAGTTAATGGGAGTGTCGTCCGTGCGGGGCCATTGTTCCGATGCGGGGCGCGCGGGACGTGTCGACGTGGGTGCGGTGCGGGGTGATGGACGATTTCACTCGCCGTCCGCAACATCCTCCCCCCAGCGTGGTATACGAGCCCTCTTCTCTCGGGAGGACGGCGATCTTCCTGAACGGCCTTCTCAACTAACCGCCTCTTGTCCTAACTTCTACGTTCCGAACCACTCCATCTGGTCCGGGGAAGGTTCTCGTGACGACTCCTCTTGGCCATACGTTCCTCGGGAGGTTGCCGTCTGCTATGATAATCAGGTCATGTTTTTTGATTTTGGGCTGCTGGTCGTTTCTCGATTCTCCTCCGAGCACCAGGGTCGGTAGGTACTCACGCACCCAGCGTCGCCAATATTCGTCGGCCAGTCCTTGTGCAGCCCTCCAGGTTCGTCGATCCGCGGATGAACACGTCGCGGTGATTGGCATGTTGGATGGTCCCAACAGAAGAAAGTGGTTGGGAGTCAGGGCTTTCTCGCCGTCGATCCCGACTGGCACGTGAGTGAGAGGTCTGGAGTTTACGGTGTTCTCAGCCTCTGCCAATAACGTTACTAATGTTTCCTCCTTGGGGCTTTTTTGATAAAGAGTAGTCTCGAGCGCTGCTTTGATGGAACGCACCAACCGTTCCCATGCGCCTCCCTGGTTGGGCGCACCCGGTGCGATGAACTTCCACTCCGTTCAATGAGTAAGCGCGAAGTCCTTCAGCTGCGGTGCCCACTCTTCCATGGCCCGTCGTAATTCGGTGTCTGCTCCGTGGAAATTGGTGCCGTTGTCTGAGTAGATAACCCTAGGCCACCCGCGCCTAGCCGCCATACGCCTAGGTGCCATTATCGCCGAGTCCGTGGTTAAGCCATATACCAATTCGACGTGTACCGCGCGCGTTGTAAGACAGGTGAATAACGCAACCCATCTCTTCTCATGCCATCGCCTTATAGTCACAGTTAACGGCCCGAAATAATCTAACCCGGTATACGCGAATGGTCGTTCGAACGCTCTTAACCTCTCGGGAAGCAATTCTCCTGTTACCGCCGGTCATGGTGCAGCTTTCCTAACGCGACATCGTATACACCTCTTCTTGATTTCCCTAACCGTTGGTCGCAGTCGAATAATGTGGTACTTCCTTCGAAGTCATTAACTACTCGCTCTCTGTAGGCGTGGCTAGCATCCTGGTGTGCCTTCTCTACGAGCATCTGTACGAACCGGTGTCTGCCGTTTAATATGACCGGTCGTTTTGTTTGACTTTCTACAGGGGCTGCATCGATTCTACCTCTTGCTCTTAGTATTCCTTGTTCGATTACTGGGTCGAGCCTTTTCAATGCGCTGCCGTTGTGTAAGTCTCTTCCTTGGTAGAGCCGAGCGATATCATCAGCGAAACTCTCCTGTGTTGACTCTGCGCTACCCATAGCTGCTCTGCCTTTTCAATGTGATCTAGTTTCAATTCTTTATTTCATCCTTGAAGCATGTCGTCGAACTGTATGACTCGTGCCGTAGCTCTGATGAGTCTCTCATATGAAGAGAATCTCGTTACGTCTGGCAGGTGTGGTGCTCCCTTTATTTCTCGCTGGTGCGCCACAATTTCCTCGTATTCTTCGCCTGCCCTTTCTTCCGGTTGCTGTGGCCATTCTCCTTCTTCTTTGTATAAGAAGTCCGGTCCGGTAAACCACTTATCGTTTGCGCTCTTTGTCACGTAATTCGCTCGCGTCGCTTCATCTGCTACGTTGTGAGCCGTTGGAACCTACTTCCATTGGTCCGGCGATGACTTTTCTCCTATCTCCCCGAGCCTATGTGCGACGTATGGAGCGTAACGCGCCGTATCATTTCTAATCCAATGGAGCGCCGTTGTAGAGTCTGTCCAGAACACTACCCTATCTGCTCTCATCCTATGCTCGCTTTGTACGAATTCGGCAAGTCGTACACCTATTAAATTCGCCTGTAATTCGAGTCGTGGTATACTTTGACTTTTAATCGGAGCGACTTTCGCTTTGGCCGCTACTAATGTGACTCGTATCGTACCGTCGCGATAACGGATACGCCAATAAGCTGCGGATGCGTATGCGCTTTCACTCGCGTCACTAAAAATGTGCAATTGACGATTTACTACTTCCCCGTAGGAGCATAACACCTTCTTTAGCATAACTCTTTTCCAGAAGGTCGTTTACCTGCTTCGTATAAGATTCGTTAAACTCCGGCGACTGATTCGACATTTTCTTCTCAATGGTTCGGAGTCTGCGTGCTGCCATATCGTAACTCGGTGGCAGTTTGACGTCGTCGTCTTTCCATGGCAATCCGACTTGGTAATGTTCGCCGACCTTCTTGACGGTGCGCTGGAATATGTCAACAGTACGCTCAATGTCCCGTCGTGGCCTACTCTTGAGCGAGATACCTATAGAGTCGATCTCATATTGCTTCTTGAGGAGATCGGTCAACTCCTCGTCTGGATTGACATACGTTTTGACGTCTTCTTCGTATCGTGTATTAACGTAAGATATATGTAGAACGGTTTCACTATCTTGCCTACATATAACACGAGGTGCGGTTCCCTGAACAACCCATCCCAATACCGTCCTAGCGGCAATGGGCTGCTTACGACGTCCTATTCGTAAGTCCCGTGATACTATTAAATGCCAATTATCCGAACCTATAAGCACTTTAGGTTCAGCATTATTATAGCACACTGTGTTCGGTAAGCTACGTAAATGTTTCAACCGTAGACATTCCTTACCGACGGATTGCGAACCTACATTCAAGTTGTTAATCGTACGAGCGTTTATCACATACGACTCGTTTCTCGTTTTACCGCGTATGCCTATTTTCACTACGCGACTATTAGCCTCTCGTTGGCTATCTGATAAGCCTTGTATAGTCAGTGGCCTCGTCGGCCCTTCCGTACCTAATTCACGAGCTAACTCACTGTCAATTAACGACATCGTAGACCCTTCGTCGAGAAGCGCGTAGGTTTCGATCTCTTTACCTCGCGTTCCGCGCACTATTATAGGATACACTTTTAATAACACTGTTTTATCGTTAGCCGTATTAGACGCGACGAGCACTGTTTCATCTGAGGCGACAGATGCTTCCGGGGATTGAGTCTTCTACACGTGTAGCAACGCGTGATGAGGGGTGGTGCAGCCGTCGACGCCGCATGTCTTATACCTGCACTTAAGACGCCGATGTTTACTGCTTAAACACTTGAAACACACTCCCTCTTTTTTCACCCATTTCCACCGGCTATCATTGTCCATCTGCGCTAATTTTCTACACTTCACTATCACATGTTCACCACCACAACACAGACACTTTTTATCACTTTCACTTTCATTGTTTGCGCGTGCGGTGAACGTCTTCACGTCGCAGGGCCTAACCTCTGCGCGGCGTGTTACTATAATTTTTCTCGACGGCGGCGTCTCTCTTCTCGCGGGCATTTCCTTAACCGGCGTGACGGACTAGGCATGGGCGTTTTTGGATTTGAACGCAAACCGATATTTATCCGATTTCAGATTTCAAAATCGATTTCAAAATCCGTTTTTAAATATCCGATTTCAGTATCGCTTAGCCACGCCAATTCGTTTGCGTACTTAGATTTCGTTTTATAAGTTAACAAAACGACAAACGCAAATCTAATACAGAAACAGATTTGCGAGATTATCCTTCATGCTTTAATCTCGGCTAAGGACAAGCAGAAAAATTTTGTATGAAATTAGAACTTTTCCGGCGCATTTAATAATCGGTATATTTACAATGATTTCTTATTATATTTTTTTTGGTTTCTTCATTGAGCTATTATGTACTACGTACTAGAGGAGACACCGCATTCAGCTACTCTGTTCCACTCAACTGCGGTTCATGCACTGCACTTTAATCAGTCACTCGCTAGGCGCTTGTAGAGTTGTTACGTGTTGTGTTGATTTAAAAAAAATCTCTTGATAAAAATATGCCGTCTTGTGTACTTAGATATTGCACAAATAATTCAAGAAATGTCAGTAAAACCAAAGAATTACTTTTCATCGGTTAATAAGATACTTATTCAATAAAAAAGTATTATAAATTAATAATAAAACAAATTATTCCTAAGACGCCATCTCGTGTCACTGAATATAGATTATGAAATTAATATGTTCAGATGCGACATTTCCGTGGGTACTTAAGTATAGGACGAATATATTATTATACACATTTTTTTTATAGAAACATAAAGTTATTATGATTTGGCAAAAATTTCCATGTTTAAATCCGCTTATTATTCTTTTATTTTATTTTTAAGTTTCCACATCAAAGTCAAAGTGGAATAAATTCGTCCATTTTTAACTCTCGCGTGCCCAGCATTTATGAACGATTATTTACAACATTTATGATTCTAATTTAAATAAATATATTTGTAATTTAAATTTTATGTTAATAAGTTTTGTTAAACATACATTTAGTACGTTTTTTTATATTTGACATAGATACCTTTTAAAATATTCAGATAAAAATATCATTAAAATGTAATTCTGACATAATATTATGTAATATTATATTAAATTAGCACATATACAAAATAAAAAACAATTTAAAAAATTGTACTCGATATAATTAACAATACAATATAAATAAACAATTATTACATACTGACCATTCTACTTACGTATAATCTATAATAACAAAAACTGACCGCGCAAGCGCAATGCGCGTTTATACCAACTGCGCATGCGCGACTCTACTATTACCGCGCATGCGCGAAGACATACGAGTAGTGCACAATTTTTGTTTGGAATAGCTTCTCTAGTACGTAGTACATTATAACTCAATGGGTTTCGTTTTGCTTTTTTTTTCAATTTTTTATTTCAGAATCTGTTTGGATTTAGATTTGCGTTTAAAAACGCAATTTGCTCCACTTTTGACGATTTTAGACGACACCTCTTTTCATTTATTATTAATCCCGTCTTTGAAAAAATTCGTTTGCACGGAACAGATGTCGCGACAATATTGCATTTTGAGCGATATATTTCCGACAAATGCGGATAAATTATTTTATGATCAATAACTTACTCACTTAAAACGTACACTCACACACAATTCACTCCTGATTTTTAAACATTTTTATAAACTTTTATTTACTAAACAAAAAGGTATTAAGGCAATAAAATATCAGTAAATAATATAATACAATACACTGTTACGACTGACCGGCATGCGAGCAGTTGTCACCAGGATTAAATTTACGTCTAAAGTCTAAAACATAACAACATGAAAACAAAAAATTATTTCAAACACTTAACTAAAAACAATAATAAATCATCGCACAATCTCGCAAATATAGCCTTAAACGACTTAACAATAAGAAAGATATTGATCGCACACTGAACCAAAAATTCAGCAACGCATAATCTCGCAAAGCCAATATAGACTTGTAGCCTACTTATTGTATATTATACGTACATATACATAATACACACTTATATATTATTTATTTAATATTATTTAATATATTATATATTTATATTATTTGTTTTATATATTTACATAATTATATCTAATTATTTACAACCATTAAATAACCTGAATTCCACCGTTACATATTAGAATACAAATATAATATTTAATAATAAATCATTATTTACATTTAACCTAGTGTGCATTGGAAACACACTAAACAACTATACCGTTGGAATGCAGTTCCCTGCGCCTGGGCAGTCAACGCCGCGCACCGCGCTTATCAGTCCGCTTATCGACAGCATAGGCGAAGCCCATGTCGCCTGGCTAACCGAGTGCTCTGTTGCTAGCTCGCGAATAATATCTCTAAATAATTTGGTGTATACTATCACTGTCTACTCCTTCAATTTTGTATAGTTAGTGACTCTTATGTTGTGTTATGTGGAACTAGTATATATTATATACTTGTGTACCTGTTTCTAATGATTAAATATTAACTTTATTGTGTACGCTTGGACTTCGTTAATTATTCCCAGACTGTGACCTACACATATGACACACATACCTACCGTCTCACTATAGACTTTACGTACTAAGCAGTAAGGATAATATTGATCTCATATCTCAATGTGTAATAGATTTCGATATTCCATAGCCGACAAACCGAAATCTGAATCTTAAACTTCACGTCATTGAGAGAGACACTGAAAAAACGGATTTGGATTTCTACGCAACAGTTTGCGTTTAGATTTGGATACTGTCGATTTTATTTTCGATTTGGATTGGTTTGGTTGTACAGATCGTAAGAGTTTAGCTAGTTAGGTCGATTTATGAAATCGGATTTTATAGTTTGAGCAATCTATACGAATCGATTTGTGTTGGAAATCGGATTTTAGATTAGTTTTGATATATCCGACTCATGCCTATGACGGACGTATAAGCATGACTTAACGCTCGGTCAGCTTCTCTCATCCAAACCTAGACAGAGTGACGATGTCCGGTTCTTCAGTACTGCCGTAATGCTCCGCATAGTCGCACCATCGTGACCGTAGATGAGGGCTTAACTTATTCGTGACCTCCCGTATTAACATAGGATTTTGTAAATATCCTTTACCGTCTACGTTTTTCATTATACAGACTACGTTCTCTAATTTTATCGCGAACGCATTTAATTCCTGAGCTGTCTGACCCGGGCGCGGAAGGCGTCGCAAATCCTCTAACCCTCGATCGATAATACTTCCGGTCGGCCAAAACATTGCTCTAATGTACGCATTATGTCGGCTGGGTCCCTCGCGGTAAAGAATAACGCGGAGACGGCTTCCCTATCTTCACCACGTAAACAATTCCTTAACCGTGCCATATTTTCCGTATTAGTGAATCCGTACAACCGAGTGGATACTTTCATCGCGGCTTTGAATGCTAACCATTCCGCGGGCGCACCGTTAAAAATAGGCAGGTCCTGCGTTTGCTTCGCGGCGGCGGGCCTATATCTCTCCATGTTTTCTAAAGCTTCTGCAAGTCGTTCAATTCCCCGGTCTTTCCCCCGCGGGGTGAGCGACCTATCTCTATCCCTATTCACTAGTCTTTCCGGCGACACACGACGATCTGGGGATGTATCGCAGTTATAAGGCGATCGTGTCCTATGAACATCGCGACGATACGGTGACGATGATCTACGTTCCTCGCGGCGATGTGGCGATGACGACCTACAGCGTACTGGCGATAGAGTGCGGTATTGGGCGCGTGTCGGCGACGTCACCCTTACATGGTGGTTCGATCGTTTTGATTCGGTGGCTGCTCCTAGCAAGTCCCCTTGCGCTGTGTGGTTACCGTGACGCGGCTTATCGTTGTTCGCAACCGTCCTCCCCTGGGCGTCCTTACTATATACGGGTAGTGCAGCGTCGTAATGGGTCCCCTTTTCCAGTGGGGTTAACACTACGTCGACGCGGGGCGCGGGCTGAGACTGTCGGAGGGGCGGCTCCCCTCGCACAAACTCTATGTTATCTAACCACTGATCCACACGGCTCCTATTGTCATTATCGAGACTTTCCTATCGGTTTCTTCTTATAACTGTGCAATATCCCTAGCGTATTTCTTCTTAATTAGATCTTCCTGAATCTCTAACTGCTTTTTACGAATCACGCCGAGCTCTTCTGCTGCGTTATATTCTAATTGCCTAATTCTGGCTATCGCGCTAGTTGTCGACCGGGCTGAACGAACTGACTGGGCGCGCGGTGTGGGCCTATTTACAGCGTCGATTGCTACGGGCGCGGCGGGTTGCATCGTCAAACTACATTCTGTTGCCGAAACATCTTCTATAATCGCGGCGAGTGTATCGGTACGCGGCGCGGTTGTACTACTTTCTAATCTATCACTGTTCGACACGGACATAACGGGGCGCAACGTCGCGGCGACGGATACGGGCGTGGGTGCGGGCATAGTTGCTGGCGCGGGTACGACGGAGGGCGCGGATGTCGACAGATAATCGAGTGGAGACGCGGGGGCTTCCTCGAACACGCGTACTCCTACCGGCATTTCGTCGTCGTTCCTGGCTTTCTGGCTTCGCGTCTTACGCATGGTCCCACGTTGCGGCTTCCGATCGTCTTCAAAAAGACGCACGTATGGGTTGCCGTTCCCGCCACAAAGGGCGTTACCAGTCGAATACCGTTTGGCACCGTTAGGTGGTATTCGGCCAGCCGCGTAAACGCGGTAGAAACGAGAAAGATAGTCGTTAAAACGACTAACGACGTTAATGGTTGACGGAGATTCAGAAACAGGGAAAGATTTGAGATAATCTTCTATCTTCTTTCTTCACTGGTGATCGTGATCTTCTGTCTTCAATCCGGCGACGATGGGCCGAAGAAATGTAGGGGATGAAAGCGAGTGGACTGTATTTAATTTATTGTGTTGTGTGTTTAACACGCTAGGAGCTACTATTTCACTTTGCAACTGAATTAAAACTGTGACATCTGTCTGACTAGAAGGTTGAGTAGAAATTAAATTGCTTGACAAAATGACACACTATATTTACACTATTTACAATTGCAGTAGTTAACACTAATAGGGATTCTTGTTGGTTCTTCTGTTCGGGTTGCTTGCTGTTGCTTGAATTGCCGCCGCTCGAATTGCCGCCGATCGAATTGCCGCCGATCGAATGAAGAATCGGCGCCAGAAACGCTTATTTTATTTCGTAGTTCTGTGCGCCGTAAGCACCGAGTTAGTGGGAGCGTCGTCCGTGCGGGGCCATTGTTCCGATGCGGGGCGCGCGGGACGTGTCAACGTGGGTGCGGTGCGGGGCGATGGACGATTTCACTCGCCGTCCGCAACAGGTATTTTATCAAAAGCTTTTTCGTAATCCAGATATGTAACATCTATTGTTTCTCGATCATTTTGACTGTTGACTCAGGATGATAAGCAAGACATTCAAGCTGGAAATCGTTGATTTATGAGGACAGAAACCAAGTTGCTGTTTGCCAATAGTTTGTTGTTTGTTATATAATAATATAATAATAATAATAATCTTTATTGCATCTTTAAGTTAAAGTACACTCGATAACAACAGTATAACAAAATTAAGCTTACGGTTAAGTACATCTACAATTAATATGAAGCTACTGACATCTAAACTAGGCAAAGCCTGTATCTACAATGTCAGGGTCTTCTCCCAAAACATAGTACAAGGATTTAAGTACGGAGCAGTATTCAATAATTTTAACTGCTAAAGATAACAGTTTACTATCATGTTTACAAAATATATATACCTTCTGTGTACTAAATAATAATAATAATAATAATAATAATAATAATAATAATAATAATAATAATAATAATAATAATAATAATAATAATAATAATAATAATAATAATAATAATAATAATTGGCGTAGGGAAGTGACGACCCCATCGCCCGCTGACGTAACAGTCATGTGACAAAACTGCTACGTCGGCGCAGTCAGTCAGCATCCTGCCAAGAGGTGTGAGCGCCGTGCCTAGGCAAAATTGTAGGTGCAAAGGTCCGTTTGTGCATATGACCCAACCACGAAACGGTGCCGGGTTTGGGCGTCTCCCGTTATTTGGCGCCCATAAAATGGATGATGGCACAAAGAGGAACGCGCATAGGGCCGCTGCCTGGGGGTCGCCGGGGCGCGTCTGGAGCTGGCGCTGGACGCGGCAGCATGCGGGCCGCCAGCCGAGCGCGAGGAGCTGCACGATCACCTAGCAGCCCCTCGCATCCATCATCCCCACCAGAAGGCTTGGTGTCGGCTGGGTCTTCTCGGACTCAGCAAGCGGCACCCGCCGCTGGTGGAGCACGTCGCATGCGTTGGACAAAATCTATGAACGAAAACGCATTGCGGGCGTACTATAGGGCGAAAGGGGAAGAAACTGGGGGAATAGCGTACAGGTCTCGGATGCATAGCTTTTTTGCTGAGCTGGAGCCTTCTATCCCCGTCACGGAACAAAACCTGGCAGACCGAGTTCGGTACATCATGCGCTCGAAAATATTTGATGATGCCGAACTCGAACGACTACGACGTGAGGCTATTCCGTCGTCGAATGAATCGGCTATGGCTGGAGATGCAGCTCCACATTCGACAGACCAGCATCCACACGTGGAAGCCGCCATGGATCTTCCAGTTGTGGTTGATTCGAACGACGATGAAATAGTCTCCCACGAACTAGAGAAAATGAGGAGTATATTGGAAGAGGCGATTTTGGAAACGCGCAGCATCCCTCTCGAAAATCGACCGCGACTTCCCCGCATACCCCTAAGCAAGCGAAATCGGGCTGTCGTGAGGGCTCTTAACCCAATGCTGGTGACCTATTTGGAAGCCAGCCAGGACCTTTGCGAGACGGACTCAATTCTCTTTGGCGCCGCAGTGGCAGTTTGCCGTATTATTGGCGCCAAACTTCCCATGGCTGGACGCGCTACTACACAAAGTAGCGCCATCCCAGCCTGGAGAAAAAGAATCGAGGACCGTATCGCAAAGGCTAGGGCCCTTATCGGCAGACTGACAAGCTTCGGGTCGGGTAATAATAGACCGAGGATTATGCGCACCGTTAGGATGGCGTTTGCTGGGACAAATATCAGTTTGTCCCAGCCGGATATCATGCAGAAACTAACGGAGCGCATAGACGACCTGAAGCAAAAGATCGCTGCTTGGGGGAAGCGGATTCGACGATTTACCGAGAGGTCAAGGCGGTTCAACCAGAATCGTCTCTTCCAGAGTGATCAGAAGAGGCTCTATAAATCATTGGAGCGACCAAAGGTATGTGGAGCGGGCCAAGGACCGGATCAGGCTGACATTATCGCATTCTGGCGTGGCCTGTGGTCAGAGCCCGTAAACCACAGCGAGGGCCCTTGGATGGAAGTTGTGGCGAGCCAGGGTGCGAGTGTTACGCCTATGGACCCCATCACCATAACGCCGGAAGACGTGGCTGAGGCGGTCCGTAGGGCCCCGAACTGGAAATGTCCGGGGCTCGACGGGTTGCATCATTACTGGCTGAAGGGGTTCATAGTGTGTCACGCTGTGCTCGCCCGACAGTTTCAAGAGGCTCTCGACCAGAAGTCGCTCCCGAGCCTCTTCACTACTGGGATCACTCACTTGGTTCCTAAAGATCAGGATACCACAGACCCGAGCAAATACCGCCCCATCACGTGTCTACCCACCATATATAAGACACTGACATCCATTTTGAGCGCGAGAATCACTCGGCACCTGGAGCTAAACCAGGTGATGTCACGCGCTCAAAATGGATGTCGGGGCGGTGGTCGTGGAACCAAGGAACCACTCCTCATTGACGCGGTCATAGGCAAAGTGGTGAAACGCAACCGTCGGAACTTCTCTGCCGCCTGGATAGACTACAGAAAGGCGTTCGACTCGGTGCCCCATACATGGCTAAAGAGGGTCCTCGAGCTGTACAAGATTGACTGTACAGTTAGAGACTTCCTTGAGCAGTGTATGGGGCAGTGGAGTACGATCCTTTGTCATCTGGGCGAGCGGATGATGGCTGCGGAGCACCACATAAGGATAAGAAGGGGTATCTTCCAGGGCGATTGTCTGAGTCCAATCTGGTTCTGCCTCTCTCTGAACCCTCTCAGTACCTTACTGGAGGGCTCCGGGAGGGGATTTCAGCTTAGGAAAGGAGGTACAAAAGTGACCCACCTTTTCTATATGGATGACCTCAAATTATTCGCCTCCAGTCGCTCCCATCTTATGGAACTGCTAAACATCACTTGTGAATTTAGCAGTTCTATTGGAATGGAGCTGGGAACGGATAAGTGTGCGGTCCTCCATGTTGAAAGGGGGAGGGTTGCTAACTCTGAGGGCATAGACTTCTCTATGCCCGTTAACTTAAGGACCCTTTCCGAGGCTGAAACATACCGATACCTGGGTATGTCACAGAACATCGGTATCGATGAGGCTGGTATGAAACAGTCAGTTTGCGACGTGTTTTATGCACGCTTGACCAAAGTGCTTAACAGCCTTTTGTCCGGTGTGAATAAGACACACGCATATAACGGCTGGGCCATGCCTGTCCTCATGTATACCTTTGGCATACTCAGGTGGACTCAGACTGAACTTAACGCCCTGGATAGAAAAGTCCGCACTACCATGACGTCCCACAGGATGCATCATCCGAGATCGTCGGTAATGAGGCTGTACTTGCCGCGAAAGCATGGTGGGCGTGGCTTCTTGAGCGCGCTCACCATGCATAATCGCGAAGTGTGCAGCCTCCGTAATTACTTCCTGACGAGATCGGATGATCCATTCTATAATGACGTCATTTCTAGTGATAAAGGGCTTACCCCTCTATCCTTAGCCCACGAGCAATGGCAGGACCCAGCAGTGCTTAGCATTTCCGATCGGGAGACCGTATGGAAGGAGAAAGAGCTCCACGGGAGGTACTACAGGGCTCTTCATGAGCCCTTCGTAGATACAGTCGCCTCCCTCAACTGGCTACGTTTCGGTGACCTCTTCGGGGAAACCGAGGGTTTTGTCTGTGCAATACAGGATCAGGTTATTAAGACCAACAACTATCGGAGATACATCCTAAAGGATGGCACCGTCGACGTCTGTCGAGCTTGTCGCCATCCCGGTGAGTCACTTAGGCATGTCATCTCCGGTTGTTCGGCGCTTTCTAACTCTGAGTACTTGCACAGGCACAACCTAGTAGCCAGAATTCTACACCAGGAGCTCGCTCTGAAATACGGTCTCGTGGACCGGAAATTGCCGTATTACAAGTACTTGCCGGAAGCCGTGCTCGAAAATGACCGCGCCAGACTCTACTGGGACCGGGCCATCATCACAGACAGGACTATTCTTGCGAATAAGCCTGATATTGTGCTGATGGACCGGGCACAGTCAAGGATATTTTTGGTCGATATTACCATCCCGTATGACGAGAACCTCGTGAAAGCCGAAACAGATAAGCGATCAAAATATCTGGACCTGGCTCACGAGGTGACCGACATGTGGGGTGGTCTGCCGACCGAAATTATTCCTGTAGTCGTCTCTGCAAACGGGCTAATCCCAGTTAGCCTCTCTGGTCATCTGAGGCGACTGGGACTCCGTCACGGACCGCTCCGGGCTCAAATGCAGAAGGCGGTGCTCCTTGATACTGCCCGCATCGTCCGCCGGTTTCTTTCCCTTTCCCCCTAACCCTTGGCCGTTTGGTCTCCCCTGCCGAGGGCTTCCATCTGGTTGGGCTTTTATTTATTTATGTATTTATTTTATTTTATTGATATTTATGTATATTTATCTTTTCATTTTCATTTTCATTTATAATTATATATTTATACATCCCAACCAGATGAGAAAACTATATAGATACCCCACAATAATAATAATATGGCGTAGGGAATTGACGACCCCATCGCCCGCTGACGTAACAGTTAAGTGACAAAACTGCTACGTCAACGCAGTCAGTCAGCGCCTTGCGAGAGGTGTGAGCGCCGTGCCTCGGCAGAATTTAGGGTGCAGAGGCCCGTTTGTGCTTATGGCCACACATGATACGGTGCCGGGCCTGGGCGTCTCCCGTTAATGGACGCCCAAACAATGGATGATGGATAAGAAGATAGTGCGCAAAAGGCCGCTGCCTGGGGGTCGCCGGGGCGCGTCTGGAGCTGGCGCTGGACGCGGCAGCATGTGGGCCGCCAGCCGAGCGCGAGGAGCTGCACGGTCACCTAGCAGCCCTCCGCATCCATCATCCCCACCAGAAGGCTTGGTGTCGGCTGGGTCTTCTCGGACTCAGCAAGCGGCACCCGCCGCTGGTGGAGCGTTGGTCACAAGCAATGAATGCAAACGCACTGCGGGCGTACTTTAGGGCAAAAGGGGAAGAAACTGGATGTTTGGCGTATCGGGCTAGGATGCATCGTCTTTTTGCTGAGCTGGAGCCATCTTTAACCGTCACAGAGCAAAACCTGGCAGACCGAGTTCGGTATATCTTGCGCTCAAATATATTTGATGTCGCCGAACTCGAACGGCTACGACGTGAGGCTGTTCCCTCGTCGGATGAAAATGCTACGGCTGAGGATGCGGCGCGACAAATGTTAGAGCAACCCGCAAACGTGGATGCCGCCGTGAATACCCCAGTTGTGGTTGATGGAACAGTCGCCCAGGAACTGGAGTTAGAGCATATGAGGAGTACATTGGAAGAGACGATTGTGGAAACGCGCAGTACGCCTCTCGAAAATTCTTCCCCAAAGACTCAAAAGACTTCCCCGCATAGCCCTAAGCAAGCGGAATCGGGCTGTCGTGAGGGCTCTGAACCCAATGCTGGTGACCTATTTGGAAGCCAGCCGGGACCTTTGCGAGACGGACTCAATTCTTTTTGGCGCTGCGCTGGCAGTCTGCCGTATCATAGGCGCCAAGGTTTCCACGGCTGGACGCGCTACTGGCCATAGTAGCGCTATCCCAGCATGGAGAAGAAGAATTGAGGAACGTATCGCAAAGGCTAGAGCTCTCATCGGCAGACTGATATGCTTCAGATCAGGCAATAACAGGCCAAGAATTGTGCGCACCGTCAGGATGGCGTTTGCTGGGACAAATGTCAGTTTGTCCCAGCCGGATATAACGAAACACTGACGACTGATATACCGTGAGGTTGACTCGGTTCGCCCAGAATCGTCTCTTCCAGAGTGATCAGAAGAGGCTCTATGAATCATTGGAGCGACCAATGGTAAGTGGAACGGGACCAGCACCGAATCAGGCCGACACTGTAGCATTCTGGCGCGGCCTGTGGTCAGAGCCCGTAAACCACAGCGAGGGCCCTTGGACGGAAGTTGTGGCAAGTCAGTGTGCGGGTATTACGCCCATGGACCCCGTCATCATAACGCCGGATGACGTAGCTGAGGCGGTCCGTAGGGCCCCGAACTGGAAAAGTCCGGGGCTTGACGGGCTGCATCACTACTGGCTGAAGGGGTTCATGGTGTGTCACTCTGTGCTTCCCCGACAGTTTCAAGAGGCTCTCAACCAGAAGTCGCTCCCAAGCCTCTTCACTACTGGGATCACTCATTTGGTTCCTAAAGACCAGGGTACCACAGACCCGAGCAAATATCGCCCCATCACGTGTCTACCGACCATGTACAAGACACTAACATCCATTTTGAGCGCGAGAATCACTCGTCACCTGGACTCAAATCAGGTGATGTCGCGCGCTCAAAATGGATGTCGGGGCGGTGGTCGTGGAACCAAGGAACCACTCCTCATTGACGCGGTCATTGGCAAAGTGGTGAAACGCAACCGTCGGAAATTCTCCGCCGCCTGGATAGACTACAGAAAGGCATTCGACTCGGTGCCCCATACATGGCTAAAGAGAGTCCTCGAGCTGTACAAGATAGACTGTACAGTTAGGGACTTCCTGGAGTAGTGTATGGGGCAGTGGAGTACGATCCTTTGTCATCTGGGCGAGCGGATGATGGCTGCGGAGAACCACATAAGGATAAGAAGGGGTATCTTCCAGGGCGATTGTCTGAGTCCAATCTGGTTCTGCCTCTCTCTGAACCCTCTCAGTACCTTACTGGAGGGCTCCGGGAGGGGATTTCAGCTACGGAAAGGAGGGACAAAAGTGACCCACCTTTTCTATATGGATGACCTCAAGTTATTCGCCTCTAGTCGCTCCCATCTTATGGAATTGCTAAACATCACTTGTGAATTTAGCAATTCCATTGGAATGGAGCTGGGGACGGATAAGTGTGCGGTCCTCCATGTTGAAGGGGGAAGGGTTGCTAACTCTGAGGGCATAGACTTATCTATGCCCGTCAACTTAAGAACCCTTTCCGAGGCTGAAACATACCGATACCTGGGTATGTCACAAAACATCGGTATCGATGAGACTGGTATGAAACAGTCAGTTTGCGACGTGTTTTATGCACGCTTGACCAAAGTGCTTAACAGCCTTTTGTCCGGTGTGAATAAGGCACACGCATATAACGGTTGGGTCATGCCTGTCCTCATGTATACCTTTGGCATACTCAGGTGGACTCAGACTGAACTTAACGCCCTGGGTAGAAAAGTCCGCACTACCATGACGTCCCATAGGATGCATCATCCGAGATCGTCGGTGATGAGGCTGTACTTGCCGCGGAAGCATGGTGGTCGTGGCTTCTTGAGCGCGCTCACCATGCATAATCGCGAAGTGTGCAGCCTCCGTGATTACTTCCTGGCGAGATCGGATGATCCATTCTATAAGGACATCATTTCTTGTGATAAAGGACTTACCCCTCTATCCTTAGCCAATGAGCAATGGCAAGACCCGGCAGTACAGATCATTTCCGACCGGGAGACCGTTTGGAAGGAGAAGGAGCTCCACGGGAGATTCTACAAGGCTCTACATGAGCCTTTCGTAGATACAGTAGCCTCCCTCCACTGGCTACGCTTTGGTGATCTCTTCGGGGAAACCGAGGGTTTTGTCTGTGCAATACAGGATCAGGTTATTAAGACCAACAACTATCGGAGATACATCCTAAAGGATGGCACCGTCGACATCTGTCGAGCTTGTCGCCATCCCGGTGAGTCACTTAGGCATGTCATCTCCGGTTGTTCGGCGCTTTCTAACTCTGAGTACTTGCACAGGCACAACCTAGTAGCCAGAATTCTTCACCAGGAGCTCGCTCTGAAATACGGTCTCGTGTCTCGGAAATTGCCGTATTACAAGTACCTGCCGGAAGCCGTGCTCGAAAATGATCGCGCCAGGCTCTATTGGGACCGGGCCATCATCACAGACAGGACTATTCTTGCGAATAAGCCTGATATTGTGCTGATGGACCGGGCACAGTCAAGGATATTTTTGGTCGACATTACCATTCCGTGTGACGAGAACCTCGTGAAAGCCGAAACAGATAAGCAAACAAAATATCTGGACCTGGCTCACGAGGTGACCGACATGTGGGGTGGTCTGCCGACCGAAATTATTCCTGCAGTCGTCTCTGCGAACGGGCTAATCCCAGTCAGCCTCTCGGGTCATCTGAGGCGGCTGGGACTACGTGGCGGACCGCTCCAGGCTCAAATGCAGAAGGCGGTGCTCCTCGATACCGCCCGCATCGTCCGCCGGTTTCTTTCCCTTTCCCCCTAACCCTCGGCCGTTTGGTCTCCCCTGCTGAGGGTCTCCATCTGGTTGGGCTTTTATTTATTTATGTATTTTATATTTATTTTATGTTATTGATATTCATGTATATTTATCTTCTCATCTTCATTTATAATTATGTATTATTAGAACCCAACCAGATGTGAAAACTATATTGATACCCCACAATAATAATAATAATAATAATATTCCACAACTATCACACAACGCCATCTAGTCCCAAGCTAAGCAGAGCTTGTTTTATGGGTACTAGACAACTGATAAACATACTTATATATTTCTAAATACATAAATATCATAGATAAATTACACCCAGACACAGAACAAATGATCGTGCTCATCACACAAACATTTGTCCTGATTGGGAATCGAACCCACGACCTCCGGCATAGCAGTCAGGGTCACTAACCACTAGACCAACAGGCCCTAATATCGGGAATTTGTCAATAAAACAAAAAATACAAATTATTCATCTAAATTTATTTTATCGCCTTCAAAGTAGGCCCCATCGCTTGCAATATAACATCTCCAACGGTTCACCCACTCTTCCATACATTTTTCATAGGCTATTTGCGGTATGGCCTTTAGCTCATTCAGCGAATTTTTTGTTATGGCTTCTATCGACTCAAAACGTTTTCCTCGAAGTGGTAATTTTAACTTGGGAAATAAAAAAAAGTCAGACGGAGCCATATCAGGTGAATACGGTGCTTTGTCGAGAACTTTTGTTGAATTTTTCGCTAAAAACTCTTTCACTATAATGGCTGTGTGTGATGGTGCATTATCATGATGCAGCATCCATGAGTTGTGTTGCCACAAATCTGAACGTTTTCGGCGGATACTCTCACGCAAACGCTTCATGACGCCTAAATAATATTCTTTATTCACTATTTCTCCCTTTGGAATTCGGAGTGAACCACACCACGGTAGTAAAAAAAAACTGTCAGCGTCACCTTGATTTTGGAGCGACTTTGCCGCGGTTTTTTGGGTTTCGGCTCGTTTTCGAGACGCCATTCTGAAGACTGCTTGTTTGCATGTCGTACTCATAAACCCATGTCTCGTCGCCAGTTATTATACGTTTCATAAAGGCGACATGCTTTCGCTGCGCTCTTTGAACAAAATTGAGCTCTTTTGGAACTAGTCGAGCGGCGACGCGTTTCATGCCTAAAATGTCAATGAGAATGTTGTGGACGGACTTCAAAGATATGTTCACCTCACTAGCCAACTCTCTCAGACTCATACGTCGATTTTCGAGCACTAGCTTCTTGATTTTGTCGATGTTTCCTTTGGTCGTAGCGGTTGAAGGTCTACCAGAACGAGGCAAGTCTACTACTACTTCTCGGCCCTCTTTAAAAGCCTTATACCATTCATAAGCCCTTGTTTTCGATAGACACGATTCGCCGCAGGTATTTCGCAACATTTTTAGTGATTCACCACATGAAATATCATTCGAAACACAAAATTTAAAGCACACTCTTTGTTCAACAACCTTTTCCATTGTAAAAATCGCCGAGAACTCAAAACTATGACCAACAAAAAGTGTAGTTTAAAACAAATTAAATGACAGATCCCGCTCAAACTTTGCGCGCTAAATCAGTACAGTGCTACCAACATGCAGTAAAAAAATTAGAACGACCTCTTTAACGCGGGTCTTTTTATTGACATATTCCCGATACTTTTTACACAGAGTAGTATTTTACAATATGAAATACACAAGAAAAAATACACGAGTGCGTGTGTGCGTGCGAGTGTGTGTGTCGTGTGTGTGTGTGTGTGTGTGTGTGTGTGTGTGTGGTGTGTGTGTGTGTGTGTGTGTGTGTGTGTGTGTGTGTGTGTGTGTGTGTGTGTGTGTGTGTGTGTGTGTGTGTGTGTGTGAGTGATTATGAGGTAATGATTTTGACATACATAATAATAATTTATGTATGTTTATTGTATATGTGTGGTGTCTATTTCTTGACGAGATTTTCCGTATCTACTTATGTGAGAGACTTTAACCAAATTGATATTTTAGATTTAATTCATGTTTGTTGATTTTGTATATATTTAACGACTTATTAATCTTATTGTATAAACGACAACTGATTGAATTATACTGACGTCCTGCGAAAGCTGTTCTACATAAAGGTACTGGACACACAGGGATACTCATACGTCGCTTAAGGATATTAGAATCTAGAGGAAGTTGTGAATATTTCCGAAGCATTGTGCGAAGAACAAACAATTGCCTCACTGTTAGAACATTACACTCTTTGTAGAGGTCAACAGTAGGGTGCATCCTATGTTTGTTCATCATAACCTTGAGCACTGCTCTTTGTGCCCTCTCAAGGTGTAGCATTGTAGTTTTATGGGTACCACCCCAAACTGGTATGCAGTGCATTAAAATGGATTGGCATAGGCACGTGTAAACCATTTTCAAGGTATCCACATTTGCAGAGTGGCGAAGATTCTTAAATATATAAATTAACCTTCTGATCCTATTGCAAAGCGCGTTAACATGTTCATACCAACTAAGTTTTTCGTCAATATAGATACCAAGATATTTAGTTTGGGTCTTGGCAGAGAGTGAGACACAATTGCAATCTGCGTCTTGCAATGAACACTGATGGGCCTTGATAGAATTGACATTTTCAGAAATTGGCGCAGTCTTAGATAGATCAAAGCGTATAAGTTGTGTCTTTGCGATATTGAGGGTCAGTAAATTTGATGATAACCAAAGCATAACTTCTACTATAGCCTTTTCTGCATAATGTTTGGCACGAATCCAATCTACACCCCAAACTACTAAGGACGTGTCGTCAGCATAAGTGAAGATCCGACAATTATCTAGCTTAATTCTACACAGATCATAGATGTAGATTAAAAAGAACGTGGGGCCCAGAATGCTGCCCTGGGGCACGCCAAACTCTATATGCTCCTCGTCGCTGTAGTTATCATCAATTTTTACGCATTAGGTCCTTCCAGTGAGATAATTTCTGAAAATACTAAGGGGCAGACCACGAATGCCGATACATTCCAATTTAGAAATCAGTATGGGGATAGACACGGTATCGAACGCTTTAGAGAGGTCAAGAAAAATGCCATAGCATTTTTGTTTCTCATCTAGCTTAGCAGTTATTCTTTGGGAAAGTTCAATTACAGCGTCTTCGGTAGAAACACCAGGTCTAAAACTGAACTGGTTCTCGGCAATGATGTTGAATCTCTTAAGAAAATCAGTCAAAGAATTATTAAGAATGCGTTCTAGAATTTTAGATAGAAAACTGAGAACCGATATTGGTCTATAGTTGGTAACTTGATGCCTATCCCCACATTTAAATATAGGATGGACTACAGTTTTCTTCATCAGGTCAGGGAATACCCCAGTTGAAATTGAGGTATTACAAATGTGCGTTATAGGTGAGGTTAACGCTTTGCATTTTAATTCAAAAAAAATTAAAAAAAATATATATTTGCATGATAATTTAATAACGTCAGATTGTATTCCGTCCCATCCAACGGCGCAATTATTCCTCAGAGAGTACAAATGTGCTATTGTTAGATGAAGGTGACATGGGAGGAGAACCATCTAAGGACCATGATATTTTGGAAGCCAACTTTTTGCCGACTTGAACGAAATGTGAGTTTATAGTATTTAACGTCGCCTTAGCGCTACCGTGACAACTTAAAAGATCTTTAGCAGACTTTTTAATCTTTTTTGTGTTCTTTTTTCTTTTTTCAGCCCACGTTATCTATAAATATATTAGTTGCAATATTAGGATCTGATTCTTTCAAAACGACTTCAAAGTCGTAATTATCTAATTCGCGTTTGATTTCCACAAAGTTTAAATATTTTTTGGTTTTCGTGGCATGATGTATCCATTTATGCTTTTTATATAGTAACAGAAGAGTAGGTACATGGTCAGTTATTGCAGTTTCAAGAATTATAACACATGCATCCAGCTTGGTTTTCAGCAAAATATGATCGAGACAGTTTTCTAAACGAGTCGGCTTATTATGAGCTGGTAAAAAACCTAGCATGGCTAGAGAATTTAGGTATTCATGGGAGTGGTTATCATGATTATCATCCTTAACGTCAATGTTAATATCTCCCATTAAAACTATATTGTTATAGGAGCTCAACGTGGATATCAAGTTTTCCAGGCTGTTCAAAAAATGTTGATGTCTGCGTATGATGGAGAACGGTAAATACATATAACAGCCGTGTCATTGGTGTAACACACAAGGCAATTTGCTTCACTAAGGATTGGCTCGTAAATTTTACAGTTAAGATCTAGGCTTGCATAAACAACGACTCCATCATTTTGTATAGGATTATTACGGGTGGCCAAAGACGCGAAACCATCAAGATGAGGAGTTGTTACAGCAGATTTAAGCAAACACTCGGTAAAGACCAAGATATCCATGTTCACCTGAGTCATGCTCATCATAGAGATAAATTCATGAAAATTTTTGTTGATACTACGAATGTTTTGATGAATTATTTTTAGCGCAAGATTTGGTTTAGTTACAAAATCAAGACATTTATCCGGCGGGCAGCTATAAACATTCGCTACTGAAAGTGAATCAATTTCAATAGAGATATCATTTAAGTTAGCGCCTTTTACTATTTTTAATAATAAGATGTCGCACTTGAATTGATCGGAAAATAAAGAATTTCGTTGACAAGTATTTCGTTGATAAGTTTTTATACTTATCACTAAGAGCATAAGGAACGTTCGTGCTGTATAAATAAATCGTTATATTACTTTTGCTCGTTTTGGTAATTCTACATTCTAGGGAATAAAAGTAAAAAAAGTAAAGTTCATCAAAAAGTCATTTCTGAGAGGGTTTAGGGCAAGGAAGTGTCCGCCGCGCTGCCCAAATGCGTGTTGACGAACTTCACATGTCTTCGAAATATTTTTTTTCTTATTCCTCAGACATGCAGGTTTCCTCACGATGTTTTCCTTCACCGCCGAGCACGTGGTAAATCATCACTTAAAATTGCAATTAACAATTTCATTGGTGCCGGCGTTGATCGAACCCGGGTTACTCGCGTTCTGTTATATTTACAGCGAATAGGGAATAAGGCAAGACACTATTATAAAGTTGTGAATAACAATATGTTATATTAAAGTATAGCATAGTTATGCTTGCAAGTAATATAGATAATATCATGGTATGTGGTAAGCTGTATGTATTTTATAAGATTTTTGAAATTTTTGAAAATAGTTTGTATGTATATCATTCTAGTTAACTTGTAAGTAATTAAATTGTATGTGTATGTAATTGAGTGTGTGTTGTGTAGATAATAAGTTAAAGTGCACGCAACAAAAAATATGTATATACATGTTATAAAATATCGTAAATTGTAATAAGTAAGAATTAATCTCATGTTTATACTATAATATAGGAAATAGGCTTTTAAGTATGCCGATTTAAATAAACCTAGTCATTTATCTTTTAATTTTAGAAGTTGTTCTTCGTTATCAATACGTATATGTGGCATACCTTCGGTTTTTCTGATGTATATTCTTCCATTAGACGTCCAACAGAAGGAGTATTTATGCGTTTTGGTGAATTCTCTAGCTAAAAAGCTTCCTGGTTTTTGCTGTCAGGCCTTCGGAGATAAATACCGGCGTGGATGTATTGTTTATTTTTAAATGCGTTGTGTTAAGTGTATTTCCAGGATTGTCCTTGTTGAATTTTTACTGATTTTATAAAATTTTCCTTCACGAGTATGCTACTAAAGTGAACTATTACAGGTTTTTGATTAGTGGTTTTAGTGGTGGTTTGTTGTTTTTGTTGTTGCTTGTTTAATCTATAGACATCACTGATATCTTTTAAGCTATTGCATAGCTTCTATCGCGGGCCTTGAGCGCGGGGACCGAATCCAGAAATTTATTCCGTAACGAAAAAACCTCACGCTCCCCACTCCGACGGGCACGGAGGTGTGGCTTGAAGGCCGTGCATTGTCTAACGTCGTTTCTTTTCGGCAGTCTTCGACTAAGGGTATTAGTGTTCTGTGGTC
This sequence comes from Parnassius smintheus behrii, assembly GCA_036936625.1. Lineage (NCBI taxonomy): Eukaryota > Metazoa > Arthropoda > Insecta > Lepidoptera > Papilionidae > Parnassius > Parnassius smintheus. Next base: position 32,896,807 of record JAUPFT010000005.1, on the reverse strand, counting down.
TTCGACACGGTGTTTGTGTGCGTGCAACTAGACGTATTGTACGACTCTACGAAGCTCGCACGAATCTAGACGAGCTGCTTCGAAATCGGACGAATACATAAGCAGCTGTTTATGAGAAAGTATACAGGTGTATAGGTATTTATGTACAACAGTGAATAGCTGTACTTGTAAAATTTGTGTATAAAGTGTTTTGAATATGAATGAACAAAGTGCATTTATTATTTATTTATTTAATAAAAGAAAAAAAATTGTTTTCTTATCGGTCACCACGCTCAAAAAGTGTAGGTAACTTGAATTAATATCAAAGAAAAAGAAATACTGCATAAATAAAATAAATAAATAATTATAATTGCATAAGTTAATACAAAATGCTATATGCAATAGCTTTACCGCGGCAGTCCCCGAGTGCCACACGTCTTTTTTTTTCTATGGGTAGATTTATTAAATTTCCTGCTTCTTGTACGATTTTCAGTAGGTCATCTTTTGTCTCTTTCTGGTTAAGCGGTATGTTATGTATTTCAACTGTTGTTGCCTTTGAGTTACGTTCTAAAATGTAAATTTTAGATTCCAGTGAGTTAATATACTCAAGTTGGTGCTTATTTTCATTTTCTAAAGAACCGACTTTTTGAGTAAGTTCATCATTCTTTTGGGCTAAGAACTCAATGGATTTTTGAATGTCTGTATTTTGTTCCTCGATCTCTTTCATCGTGGATAACAGAGTACAATAACTATTATCTTGTTCGGTTTTCCAAGAAAGGAACATATGTAGATCATTTTTAAGGTTAATTAATTCTTCGCTAGAGTCTTCTCTTTTGCGTTTAGTACTGCGCATTGCAATGCTTATTTGGCTTGGCTCGTCTTCTTGTACCTGAACGATAGCCATATTTGGCTCCGATTCACTATGTTGGAGATGACTTGTACACGTTACTTTAGATGCGTGTGGTGGAGTACGTTTTAGTGGCATTATAACTTCGCGCTCGCTCGTATCAAGATATCAGAAATATACAGGATGTATTTATTAACCACCACTTTACTGATGATACTGTCACGGGTTAGAACACGCACTCAGATGCGCTCTCTATTACCAGAGTAGCAGGGAAATACAGGAGATATGCAACTTGCAGATATCGCAGCCGTGAGATGGATAACATATGTGCCCTGTTTCGCACGTTGTTACTAGGCGACCAACAAAACACGTGAGATATGTCGCTTGTTGAAGGCGATGTCACATAATCACTCTTTTACATGCTTTGTGCAGCTGGTGGTACTAGAAAATAAGAGATGTGACCCGCTGACAATGGCACCACGCGCAAATAAAATGTATATTGTTGATTGATAATTGCCAGGAAGTACTAGGGCAACAGAATAACCGGAGAAGTAGAATGCTAATGACGCCGTCGAACGATAAGAACTCTCACTTGCCTTTATGTGCCCGTTAGTCGTATCAGAGCAATCGAAGATGCAGAAGGTGTTGTTGTTTTTTTCAGTCGCTCGGTGATTTGCTGTAGTGGTAACACGCCCCTGCCGGCTGAGACACGTAGATGTTGACTTACAAAAGGTAGTTTTAACTATCGTTTAAGCTACGTACGCTAGCGTACTAGGGATATTGCACTCTCGAGCTCGGATACTGCAGCTGAAGTTATGGGATTATTTATTTACGATGTTAATAGATAACTTAGGATAAACTGATATCGGGTGCTGATTGCGCATGTGAAATTCTACAAATTTACATTGTTTAATTATTCTTTTACCGTCATTTTTAAGCAAAAAATAAAAATTTATTATTTCACAGCACCCGCCTTATTTTTTTAAGTATCTAAACAAATATTTGACGCGCAAACAAATAATTAGTACCGATAAACATCATTTTTACGTGCAATCGATTTATACTAGTCGCATTTTTAATAATTATTTCCGGGTGCCAACTTCATGGATCTTATATTACTCTACTCTATGCGCTACTAGCAGCGCTGATGCGACGATGCGGAAGCACTCCTCTAGAACATTTCACTAGGGATGTACGTAGTTTTGTGACGCGTCACTGGAATCACTGGGTGCGTTTGGCAGAAAAAAGCGCTAGCAAGCGCTTGTAAGCAAAATGGCGATCGTAAGCGGTAAGCGCTGTCAAATCGTAAATAGCTATTTTCCTCCAGGACACGATATTAGTTTTAACCGGGGAATCTAACCTAATTTAAACATATGTTTGTAAAGTATTCATATTAAAAACTTACCAATCATGATTTTTAATAGCATGTATATGTTCATTCATGTCATTATATTACTTAAAACTAATATTGCACAAAACAACTGTTAAACTCTACTTCAAAACAAACAAATTAAATAAGCAAAATGGCGGATTGTGTCAGCGCTACTGAAGTAGCAATCGTGTCCTGGCCGAAAACTATTTTAGCGCTTATAAACGCTTGCTAGCGCTTTTTTCTGCCAAACGCACCCACTGTTTAGTCTCGAAAAAACTTTATATTATAATTCTTAATAAAACTGTTACAAATACACATACGGTGTATATTTTTAATGATCGACATTAAACCCGGTAGCGATTACACCGAATTATTTATTTTATTTTTGTTCATAAGTAAGTGTTTTGTTCGTAAGTTGTTCGCGAAAAGTGAAGTGGACGCGGCTGGCGTATAAATATTTAGATATTCCGAATTTTTATTTCAACTATATTGTACCAAATTAGACACAAAAACCATTGTGCCTCACTTAGATCATACATTATAGTAGCAGAAAAAATATTTTGGGTTCTAATTTTAATACTACGGGTACTTTTTTCTCCGGACTATACCGGTGATAGTATGTACGAAACGGGGCCATTACGGATATGTTTTTATAGCAGAGGGAACAAACGACCATGTGGCTCACTTGATGGAAAGTGTCGACAGCTGCCATGAACAACTGCAGCACCAGTAGAATTGCAGGCACGTTGCCGGCCCTTTAAAAAGAAATGAGCTCGTGTCTTGAAGGTCCCTAACTCGTATCGGTTCGGAAAAATCGCCGGTGGTACAAGATTCCAAAAAGTAGTCGTGCGAGAAAGAAAACTCCAAGCGAAACGCAGAAGTAAACTTCTACTTCATGCTGGTATTCCGTGAGGTTGTGGCACCACCCCGGTTCCAGCAGGCCGTGCGACAGAAAAGCTGCCGCGTGACTCTTATATTGTTTCATGTCGTTCATGTATAATTTTTTCAAACGACGTTCATGGAGGCTGAGGGGCCCCATGAGCTTGGAGGCCCGGGACACTGCCCCGCCTTGCCCCAAGGTAGCTGTGCCACTGCAAACACCATAGAATACTATAACAAATGCTATATATTTCCAGTAACAACACCGTTTTCACCACTGACTAAAATCGCTGGAATTCAGATAATGCATTTAAATGTTGTACTAACAGCTGCCGTTTCACCAGTCTTTTCAGAAATAGTGCTGCAGTATTTGGTACATACTGCATCCTCAGTTTCATCGGAAAGAGTGGCATCAGTTGTTAATCTTAGCAGAAGCCGACTTACAGCAGAGCATATCAAACTTATAGTTTTTCTTTTGTTTCTTTCGGATAAGTATTGGTTTGCATACGTGAATTTTGCAATTGTATATTCAATTCCGTTTGATTAAAAGTATTATATATTATCAATGTCTAAAACGGTCTGCTCTTCCTCTTACGGCCCCTATCAAGGGTCAACCAATTATTGACATTCTATTCACAGACCAATACCACATCACGCTGGGTTTGGGGCACCGAGGTGGGCGTGACCTCAGAGGAAGACATTCGATTCCGATTACAAGCTCGTTTTCAGCGGGCGAGTAAGATGACGGGCCTCTATGGAAATGGTCCCGGTCTTGACACCAGTCGAATGCGCTTATGTGGACTGTATCTCCTTTAGCCTATTATTAGGCTGAACACTGAAGGATCTTGAAATAAAACAGCAATTTCTTCAATAAAATTCCCCTTGGAAATGTAATACTGAACTCTTACTATTTTCTCCGCTTTTTTTCTTGATTATATTCCTGAAACTGTCGCTGGTCCCGAACGAATGGCAAATTTTGCTACTTACAAAACATACCCTGGAAGATAATCCCTAAGGAAAACGTGCGTCAAGCACTATTTCTGTCTAAGCTAGCTGCTAATTTTCACTATCACGTTTCCATTTAATACCCAATATCTTTGATGCCCAGTAGAATATCATTATATAGTTAAGTTTTACATGAAATACAATAAAGACACATTACAATAATAATTAAAATATTAACATAACTTAAAAGAATAATAAAACATTACACAAAATATCATAACATTACAAGCTATTTCTTAAAGTCATGTAAACATTAAATGTCGACTGGAAACTTTATTAATACAATTTTTAAGCAATAAACATGAATGGCTTAAACAATATAACAATTTAATTCACAAATTAATTTCTTTAAGCATTAAAAATGGTAATTTAATTTCTTACATATATTTACTATTGTTTCAACGTTCTATCAAAAAAAATTAAATACTTTTCGTATAGTTCTTGCCTTATGTTGTGAAAAGATTTATTTTTCATCGAGAACGATTTTCTTTCTGACCCATTATCAAAGGTATCGTTAGTATTATCGCCTGTCTTCATTTTCGGGAGCGTTTCAAAATATCCCGGTATGTTAAGGACATATGGCACACTATAAAGGCTAGAAAGAGAGCCAAAAGTTAGAAAGTAAAGGTAATGTACTAGACAAAGATGATCTGATGAAATGATGTTAGAAAGAGATGGCACCAGCCTCCTATATGATTTTGAGGGTCGTATAGAAATGATTTGTTAAGCTCGTATAGGTATTTAACATCGTCGAAATTTAGTCTCAAAATATATTATGATAACTTATACTATTTATTTATATTATATTATTTATATTATATTACTCTCTACTCTATCTTATTTACGATACATTAAATCAATTACCTCACTTTGTCTGTTTTACAATGCGTTTGAATTATTATTATTTCTTTTACAGAATATCTTTATATATCGTATTTTTATCTATCGTTTTTTTAGATACAAGTGATATACATAATTATAATATTGACTCAAATATAATCTCTGTATATCAACTTTGTTCCTCTGTAAAATATTTTTCTGAACCTGGTTATAGAACTAAAATTACGCCCTGCAGCGGATCTAACGAGTAATTATTATTAGAAGTACACTTTAAGACAAAACAATTGACATAAGTACACTCCCATACTTAGAAGCATAGATTTAGTATAAACTCCATAGATTGGGTTTATGAGTAAAAGAGAGCTACCGCGCCATACAGTACTTTCGTGTGTTAGAAAGAGAAAGCGAGTGACGCTGTCAGCGAGACTAAAGACATTTTTGCTACCGGTACATAACGGCCCGGTCATTTGTGAGCGAGTACATTTCGGCTATTTCTTATGTGAATTATAGTGATAACTATAGTTCGTGCCAAATCGATTGAGAAAAACGGACATTGACCTTTCGGTTGTTCAACCAGGGGCTACAAACCTTCAATATATGGGCACTTTTTATATGTAGTACTTTCTTTATTTATAATTTTTTATAATGATTAATATAATATATATTTACTAACTGTTGTTAAAAAGTTATGTAAAGATCGCTGTAGAAGAAAAATCATCTATTGTTATAAAGTACTTTATTCATTTAACAACAAAAAGCAGTAATTTATAACACATATAAAGATTTAAGCGATAACGACACTGACTAAGTACGTACTTATTCAAAATATAAAACTTTATTTTCAATATTATATAAGAACTTTGTTTTTATTCGGTGCATGCGGGCCGTCCCAAAAAAAGCGACGCATCTCTGCTTGCCATTGTCACGTTTCTTTTAGAACGAACTGACGTAACGCGCGTTTTGTTTATTTTAAAGGGATGAATTTGCAAAAGCTCAATATGGTGATTATATTGCTTCAAATATTTTTTTAATATAAAACTGTTATTAAATGAAGTATACTGCGTTACTTACCATAAATTGAAATATAAAATATAACACATTTGTCGCGATGTACCGTAACATTTTACGAGTTTGTACGAGTTACTAGTGTACGAGTTTATAGGAACCACAGACCATATTATTTAAGAAACAAAACAAAAAAATATATGTATTGTTATCACATCTAAATTGAGATTTTGTGAGTTACGCCTTTTGACACAGGTCATCGTCCGTTTTTCTCAATCGATTTGACACGAACTGTGGAAACTTTATTGTGTTTAATGAATTGTTTCTTGTTCTGTACTAGGATGTGATTCGTCTAAAAGGAATAATCCCCAGCATTACTCATTTCACCAGTAAGTTTGTGGACTGTTTTACCCCAGATAAGACATTGACCATCGACCACTATACGGTGGTCACGTAGTTGTCTCAAATAATATTTAAATAAAACGCTAAAACAATGTTCGTCTTTTTCTAATGTATATCATATTGAAGCTGATGAAACGTTTAACAGATCTAATACACAAGCACGTATAGTTCCGTCGACTTTTAAAACAAAAAGTCAGCTAAACTTATCGGTAGGTAATGTCATATAGCTTTGAACGTTTACTCAACCTTGAGATCGCGCGAATAAAAATTTTTGTTGAGTAGCTCTAGTGTTATTCATAATATATGATTATATTATTTTCATTATGTTTTTGCTACTACGAACTTGTTTTTACAATATTTAGATTAGCCCATGTGCCTAGCCAAACAAAACTGTTGCAAAAATCGTTCTAGATTTTAAAAATAAGAAATATTTCTGCTGAAATTTTTCTTTAACTGGGAGAAACTATCATGAACTATTGTTATATGATAAAACAGATGTAGACTGTGTTTTAAGACGATTTTGTGTCATCCATCCGCTAAGACAGCATATATATATATATATATATATATATATATATATATATATATATATATATATATATATATGATAAAATACCTAAAAGTTGGAAAGAATTGCTGCTATCGATATTTAAAAAAAGGCTTCGTAACTTCTTGACAGTCAAAGCATACTATACGAGTATAGAGGATGCAGAACCGGTCCGTATCTCAGAACCGGGTTTTTCGGTTACGGGTCCACACAGAACCGGGTACCCGGTTCTTTTCGGTTCTCAATAGTAAAAGATTTCTTAAGGCAAAATAACTACATTAATTTGGTGCTAATGATAATAGTTATGTGTATTTAATCAATTAAATGTGTTACAATTCTAATTACGTAAGCCGCACTGAAAGTTTTGCTTAAGTTATTAATTAAACAAGTTATAAGTATATAAATATATTCTTTGTTTATCTAAGTATTCTCCTTTACGTTTTAAACATTTTTTCATTGGTTCGAGTCATTTTTCAAACCAATGGTCATACCATTGGTCAGATGGCATGTTTTAACGTGTTGTTTAAACGCCGTCACTGCCTATTCGGAACTTGTAAAAGTGAAGCCTCTCATCAAATGTTTAATTTAAGGAAAAACAAAGAAATCACAGGGTGCACGGTCCGGACTGTGTGCTGGATGGGTCACGAGCTCTACTTTTTCAGAGGCCAAAAATGTTTTTTTTTTATTAGCGTTGTGCGAAGAAGCATTGTCGTGGTGTAAGAAGATGCGGCTTCTCGGTCTTGTTTCTCGTACTTTTTCAAGAACAGTGGGTAAACAAATGATGGTGCCACTCGGCATTAATACTTTATTTGAAATTCAGGTGGGACTGTGTTAACGGAACCCGTGCACAAGAAAAAAAATGCATTTTTTTCCGACGTTCCTCGCGTGCTTCAATTTTGTCGGTCTGTTCTCGCTTTTAAACACCCATTCACAAGATTGTTGTTTTTTCTCTGGTTCAGAACAATAAATCCAAATTTCGTTTCCTGTGATGATGTCGCAAACAGCATTAGAATGTCCATGGTCGTACCTAAGTAATATCTTTTTGCACCAATCTACACGAGCTTGTTTTTGTTCTGAAGTCAGTGCATGGGGAATCCAACGACAAGAAAGTTTTCTAACTTTTAATTCTTCATGTAGAATTTTTTGGATTTGACAGGTACAAATCCACCAATAAATCTTCCTTAATAATCTCATAGATGATGCGTCTGTAGTCTAGAATTAGCTTCTTCTCAGTAGCCACATTTTCTTCAGTGGTCGTAGTTACGGGTCGTCCTTTACGAATTTCATCATTTAGAGAAATCCGTCCTCAGTCAAATTCGGCATACCATCGCCTCATGGTGCCTAGATGAGGTGCTTCCCTTCCAAAAGCATTTTGAAGGCGAACGGCACAATCTTGCAGAGAAAGATCACTTTTAAAATCATAAAATATCATCGCCTTAAAATCTCTTCGGGTTAATTGCATTTTCACTGCGCATCACGAAATTCAAAATACGATAAAAAACAAATAACATATGAGTTCCCGCCTATTTTTTAATACATCATTTTTTTTATTCGTAATTTAAGACATGTGTAAAAAATCATTCGAAATTCAAACAGTTCTGAGAAACCAGAAGTGCAAAAATTTCAGTGTGCCCCATGTGTTATAAAATCATCTATTTATGAAACAACAAAATAAAAACAGCTTGTGTTCTAAGCTTCATACCTTCGATCAACAATAGATCGAATCTCAAAGAATTAACGAACGAAGTAAAATCAAAGAAACAAAATCAACAAGTTTTATTTTTTCACAGTCTCAGGATTTTGTGGTAATAATAAAAAACAACACTTTCTTACTGTCTCTCTTTCTTATAAAAATCAAACAAACAAAAATAATTAGATTTAGTCATAATCAACACTTAATACTTATTTTAGTGATGAACATAACTTATGAGAGTCAAATAAAAAAAAAACTTAAATTTACCCCATTGTACAAGAACCGGGTATCTTAATTTTGGACCCGGTTCTTGTAGCTAACACGGAACCGGGTATTCTCGGTTTTTTTCCAAACCGGGTAGACCCGGTTCTACCCGGTTCGAAAAAAACCGGCATGCTCATGCATCAAGCATGCTCTAATACTATAGCGTAACCGAATTCTTGACTGAATTATTTTTTATTTTGAGATTACGACTGAATAATGTTAAAAATTTGAATTATGTTTGTTTTTGTGTTATTATTTTATTTTGTTATAGCAGTTTAGATGATTACGTTGTATTATCATTTATCACTACTACAAACCCATTTTAGACTTTTGATTTATGTTTTTGACACATAAATATTTCTTTATTTTTATTCTTATTCAAAAAATATTAATAGTTTCGACTATTTATATTTGTGGTTGTAGAACATGTCTCCTTTATTTAAATTCCATTTCCCGCTGTTCTTTCGACACGTAATTATTGCACAATTTGCCTTTTCTAAATAATTTGCATGCAGCCACTCTTTACATGAAAATTGGAAACGATTGGCTGTGTTGACATTTATAGGTGTGAATTGACATTAACATGTCAATTTACCTGTCTGTGTAGCACACCAGCCTGTGTAGCCACTAACATGTCACGCAGGCTCCGCCCACTCCCCCGTTCTATTATGTATGTATGTATTATAGTATTCTATGGATACACTAGATGTACAACAACATCTGAAAAAGATTCATCCCAGTCTAGAAAATAATGTGTATGCTGCTAATAGACTGCCCATGTACACACACGTACCAACGTATATAATATGCAATTCGGATACAGATGATAAACCAGGGTCACATTGGATAGCTTTATATATCGATACGAATGGCATCGGTCGATATTTTGATTCATACGGATGATCACCCACACGATATCACCCAGTTTTTAAAAAGAAATTGTAAAAGACGGGACTGGAATGTTGATGTTATTCAGAATGAGATAACTTCAGTTTGTGGTGAATATTTCTTAATATATTTGCTAATTTGTTACATTAGTTTCAGAGATGTTCAGCGGGCTATTTATGAGATGATATCGGTGGCGATCTAGGGTGGAGTGGTGGGGATGCCTCCTAGATTGCCTCTAAATCAAGTCGTATGTAGGGCCATCCTAAGTCGTGGCCGATAACGCCTCCTTTGGCTGGCAGGAGCAAAAATGCAGCCGATGCTTCCTAGATCGGAACCCCGCCCCGTCCGTACTGCATGTGTGTCTGTTGTGTTGTGTGAATGTTGCTGCCGGCAGTGGCAAATGTGATTATATACTTTTTGCAAAATGGTTTCCGAAGAAGAACGGGAGGCATGATTTGAAATTATAGATATTTATAATCTTAAATCCACATATGCGGGATAAACCAAATATAGATTATTTTAATAGAGACGGAAGGAACGCCACACTAAAGATGATGTTCCAAACAGAAATGAACAAAAAGAAGAAGTAACAAAACAGCATAGGTAGCAGAATCTTAAAACATCAGTATCTCTCCTCTCACGCATCTCTGCTTTGGTAGAACCCGGTCCTTTACTTACCTAAATATAATGTTTAAGGCATTGGTGATAGCCCAACAAGTTTCGGGAATCATTATCGATATTAAGTAAGGCGATATGACAGCACTGAAGTTTAGGCCCAGTGCCCAAATATCACGAAGTTGCAATTAGCCGTTCTCTTGATTTTATGGCTTCTCGTAGAAGGTTGCTAAAACTGTCTTCATCCATCCGGAGAAAATTAATCATGTCTTTGGACTCCAGATCATTTAGTACGTTTATGTGCCTTAGTCATTGTCTGTTTTGGAGTAATTTTTTCACCCAGCAACTCTTCTTTTTTCTATTTTCGAATAAATTAACCGAGAGGGCTAATGCCAAGTCAACACGTTGGTGCTTTGAGGTAAGAGGCATTTGGAGCGCTCTCCCGCTCATGCATTCTGCTCTAAGTTCGAACGTGCACTGCTTGGCAGGCCCGTGTGTAGGGTCTACCCGATAAAGCCCCGATTTCTTTCAACCCTAGATCGCCATTGATATCATCTCGTATATAGCCCGCTTTAGACGTCATCTAACTTTGACATTTTTTTTTCCACAATATTTATTTTTCGACAACATAAAATTCGTAATAATCATCGTTCGTAACTTTTAACATACGGAATTTTATACCTTCGAATAGTTGGTTATTTCGTAACCTTTGACGGCAAGCCATAACATCTTTCATAAAAAATCGCTCACGAAGAACCATGTTTATGAACGATATTTCGATGTTTGATATAATTGATGTATCGTTTTCATCCCTAAACGCGCATGGAATAAGTGCCCTAACTCCCTATGTTATTACACTGCACGGTGGAAGGGCACTGCAGACCGGGTCTACTTTGACGCCGTAATTAGGGACCCTTACCTTCTCTTATTACACTACCCTGAATCAGGACGTAGGAATAGATAGATTGTTTGATGTGTTTGGGGATTATATTATATATTATTGCCGCCAGACAGAAAATACTTTTATGCATCAATGCCGTTCTTGAACCAACTGCGCATAACCTAATATTATTTCTGCGATTGCGAATTGTAACGTCCGATAGTTTGTTAAACAATTTAGGGTTTCTTCGAACGAAGTTCGCTACTTCATATATAAATAAGGAGGGTAAACTCAAAATGTTGTGCTCAATGAAATATGGTTTGCAGCTATCAGTAATTTTAAGACCGAACATAGCTCTGATGCACCTTTTTCGGAACTTAAACATAATTTCCTTATTATTAGGATTTCCCCAGAATATGGTGCTAAACCTCAAGATGGAATCAACAATACCATGGTAAGCTGTGAGAAGCGCATCGGTACTTACAACGGATGAGAGTTTATAGAGCGCATAAGCGTAAGAACTAATTCTTTTGTTTATTTCTTCTGTGTGTGCTTTCCAGTTCAAACTTTTATCAATGGTTTTTGTTGTATCTACTTGGTTGATTACTGTACCTTGGTAATTAACGTTAATATTTGGCGTTGCTAAGCGTTGACTGAAGTACATAACCAGTTTATTATTAAATTAATTGTATTATTAATTTCACTTTAAAATTTATCCTTATTGATGGAGTTTATTGTTACCGTACTGTCATCGGCAAAGAGCGATATTGGATATTTTGTAATTTTTGGTAAGTCATTTATGTAGATGAACAACACGGAAACAACAAAGGACCTAACACACTCCCTTGTAATTTTAACCGTAGTTAACTATTTGTTTGTTTGATATGCATATTTCTTCTTTTTTGGTGTTAATGTTTTTTCTAGAAATTTCGGTATATTGTGTTCGATTTTTAAGATAGGATTCCATGAGATTTAATACGTTTCCTCTGATGCCATAGGCTTCTAATTTACTGAGTAGAATGTCATGGTCAACATAATCGAAAGCCTGAGTCATGTCGCAATAGATAGCTCATACCGGTATCTTTTTTTCAACATTCATCATCATTCTAATTAAAAAATCATAAATAGCCATATTTATGGTTTTGTTTTTGCGGAATCCTTTTTGGTCTTCTGTAAGAATGTTTAATTTTTCTAAAAAGTTATAAATTTCTAAATATATATATTTTTCAAAAACTTTTGATAGTATAGACACAAGCGCAAGAGGTCTATAGCAGTTCATACTTTGTTTGTCATCTTTTTAAACAATTGAATTTTTTAAATTTCGGGATAAGATCCTGTGCTTGTACAAATATTCAAAATATGACTGAGATGATGGAAAATGTAATAAGCAACATACTTTATACTTTTAGTTGTTGTCTTAGTGATCTTATGATTTTAAGTATATCGTATGGTGTCGTACGGACACGTGTACAATTAGATGGTATGCGTAAATCTTTGAGTATTAAACCAAAGGAGACGGCATCGCAAGGCATACCCCTCTGGAAAAGGTACGAGAGTCCGACTCATACTCGTTATATAAAACTAGTTGCTCCGCGTCGTGCGTCAGTTCGAAGTGATCGTGCCAGTAAATCGATCTCCGACAAAATGCCGAATTGCAGTGTATTTACATGAAAAAAAAAAAACAATCAGAAACGTCAAGTATACAAAAGGACAATGTGACTTTTCATCTGTGAGTATTTTTAACATAATATTAAAGTAATTTTATCATTAAAACTCGTACTTTGTGAACATTATCGTCCAATACCGAGTGTGGCCATCATAGTTCATAAAGTGAAAAATAATCTATTTTTTAAAAAATATAATTTACTTACACAAGTTATATATATATATATTAACGAAAATATATTTCCTAATGACTAAATCAGTTTGTGATGAATAATAATCATTACATATAGATGTGTAGTGGATTTCGTTAAATGATTTATATATTCAGCTCAATTTTAACACGTTACTGAATATTATATAATTATATATAATCGATAACTAGTATTTATTAAACTATTATACAAAATACAGGCCAAATAAGTCAAATCGAAACTTGCTACCTCGCAGCAAAAGTGTGCAATTTTTATAAAAATAAACTGGTATCACTGCAACCGAAAGTAATGCACTATAGTGATAAACGCCGCAACTTTAGAAATAGAAATAGAAATAGAAACTTTTTATTCTATGTAAATTATAAAAATACTTATTGAAAGTCACTTTTTTAATTTACCACTGGTTCGCAAAAGAAACCTCTGTCCTGGGAAGAACCAGCAAGAAACCCAGCGGGACTATTTTTTTTTAATAATAGCTTACAATCATGTTTACAATCAACAACACAAGACAAATTAGAAATAGCTTGGTAGCGATCACCCTTCCCAGGGGTTATTATCATCTATAAATTCCTTAATATTATAATAACCCTTTTTATACAAACTTAGTTTAATAACATTTTTGAACTTTGTGTATGACAAATTTTGTATATTTTCTGGGATTTTGTTGTAAAAGCGTATACATCGGCCCAAGAATGAATTACTGACTCGGTGGAGTCGAGTAACTGGTACTACCAGCTTGTGTCTGCTCCTAGTATTTACAGAATGAATATCACTTATTTTCGCAAAACTACTTTTATTTTTGTGTACGTACATTACATTTTCATAAATGTATTGAGAGGCCAGAGTTAATATATTAATTTCCTTAAATTTTTGTCTCAGTGACTCTTTTGGTTTTAAATTATATATTGTTCTAATGGCCCTCTTCTGTAAAATAAATATAATTTCAGTGTCAGTCGCGTGTCCCCATAGCAAAATACCATACGACATAATGCTATGGAAATAACTAAAGTAAACTATTCTAGCTGTTTCAACACTGGTAAGAGTTCTAATCTTTTTTACAGCATATGCTGCAGAACTAAGTCTGCTAGCTAGTTTTGATATATGGAGGAGCCATTGAAGCTTTGCGTCCAGTGTGATTCCAAGAAAAATGGTGGTATCAACAAGACTCAGTTCCTCCCCATTTAAAATTACATTAGTATTGACATGTTTAACATTAGGAGTTAAGAATTTCATACATTTAGTTTTAGTTCCATTCAAATGCAAATTATTAACATTAAACCAATTGACTAACTTAGCTATAGCATTATTTACTTCGTCGTAATTTAATAATTGTCGTTTTAATTTGAAAATTAATGAAGTATCATCAGCAAATAATACTATATCATGGTTATCCCCTACTATGTAAGGTAAGTCATTAATATATACAAGAAACAGAAAAGGGCCGAGAATTGAGCCCTGAGGCACGCCCATTTGTACAATGGACCCGGAAGAACTAATTAATTTAAGAGCATCATTTCTTACACCGTAGTGTTGAAGTTTCCTGATTAATGTTTCATGGTGAACACAATCGAAGGCTTTGGATAGGTCACAGAACACACCCAAAGCATCCTGTGAATTCTCCCATGCATTAAATATATATTTAATCAGCTCAACACCAGCATCAGTTGTCGAGCGACCCCTTGTGAAACCAAATTGATTTTTATGAAGTAATTTATTTACATTAAAAAAAATTAACAATTGATCAAGAATAATTTTCTCAAAAATTTTACTAAGTGTTGGCAGTACAGAAATAGGTCTAAAATTAGCGGGGTCCAATGTACTACCAGATTTAAATAAAGGTATTACTTTACTATGCTTCATTAAATCAGGAAACACACCAGATTTGATACTACTATTAAAAATAATAGATAGTTGAGGTGCGATTGTATCTATTATAGACGCAATAACTTCAACAGAAATCCCCCACAGATCGGCGGTTCTCTTAATATCAATAGTCTTAAAATATTTTACAATATCTTTTGATGAAACTTTATGAAATGCAAAATTCTTTGTACACACATTTACATTTTGTTTAAGTAATGATTCGGCGACGGTAGGAGAAGAATTCAGTGACCTAGTGGTTAAGATCGGAATATCAGTAAAATATTTCTCAAAAACCATTGCAACGTCCTGATCTGATTTAGTTAGTTTATTGTTAAAACTTAACTGGTAGTTTGAATTGCGAGAGTTGACCTTACCAGTTTCACTATTAATTATACTCCATGTCATTTTAATTTTATTAGAAGCAGTATTTATTTTGTTGCTTAAATACAATGACTTGGCTAAGGAGCACACTCTTTTAAATATTTTGGAATATTTTTTTACATATTCCCTAAATTCGACGCTAGGATTATATGACCTTTCATTGTAAAGTTTATATAACCTTTGTCTACTCTTATGGACTCCTACTGTCGCCCATTCATTAAATGCTTTACGATTATTCAAGGAGAATGTTTTAGAAGTAAAAGTATTATTAAATTCATTGCAAATGAGCTTAAATAATGTTGCATACAAAAAATTTGGATTATTTTGGTATGAAAGTAATGGAAGTTTTTTTACTATGTTACTTCTAAACTTCTCCAAGCGATGTGCATTTACTGGAACAAACACTACTTTTTTATCTACTTGCTTTTTGTGAACATAAGGTAATGAAACAAATTGTCCACAGTGATCAGAGCTCAATTTTTGAATTATACATTTATTGAACGGCTTAACATTTGTAAAAATGTTATCTATACATGTTGCACTAGATTCAGCAATACGTGTTGGCTCCAAAAATAAATTAAAAAGACCATAAGATTTAAACAATGATCTAAATTTAATATTAGTGGAAGAAGCTTCTAGGAGATTGATATTAAAATCTCCACATATTACAACAGATTTATTCTGTTTATTAAGCTTAGCGAAAACTACCTCCATAATTTTTTCAAAAGTATCATATAACGAACATGGGGGTCTGTAAACGCTCACAACAATGAGGTGCTCAAACTCAACACATGATTTAGCTATCGATAAGTTAATTAACCATGCGGGTTTGTCTGCCGAACCGGTTTGTAGTTTTTATTTAGATTTTATAATAAAGTATTACAAAGGTAGTAAATTTTTCCATTACAGGTTTGTTATTACAGATTTCCAAGAGATCCTCTTAGGCGGCACACTTGGATTATAGCTTGTAGAAACCATGAATCTGACACTGCAGTACCAACCTTGAACTTGCGGCAGGTAATGTTGGGCTGTAATTATATTTAGATTAAATATTTTTATTACTACATTTGTCACCAATATTATTCTACTTGAAAATATTTTATTAAGTTTACAAAAGCACTAACCTATCAAATTTAATTCATATATTTACATACCTATTATTGTAATTGTAAACTTAATGTAGTATGATTTTTGTACGCCATATCTATATATATATATATATATATATATATATATATATATATATATATATATATATATATATATATATATATATATATATATATATATATACGCAACATGTAACATAATTAACGCACTTTGAGAAAGTAATTTGTTCAGAATCGTTTACTGAATCGATTTCTATCATTTTAATATAGGTAATTTTTTATTCCCAAAATAATTAAAACTAGTAAATTACTGACGGAAATTGACCGTAACTTAACTTAACTTAGGGCAATAAGACTTTTAAGAGTGCAGTTTTATTTGTATTATTACTAATTCTGTCATTCAATAAAAATAAAGAAAAATGAACTTTATTTCAAGCACGTTAAAGTCTTTGCGTTCGAGGATTTGTATTGCGACCACAAAATTCTTCCGGAATTAGTATAACTAATTTGATAAATAATCAGTGCATAAAAATGTTTACCTAAAAATTTCAGTGTATGTATTATGATTATAACATAATATACTAATTGGGGTATCTGAGGATGTGCGTTAATTACGTTACATCTTGTATATAGCTTGAATCTTCTGACTAAAATACAATTATTTATTTTAGGGTGATCGTGGTGATTACACAATATCGGCTACATCGAAAAAGAAAACTGGATGTTCCGGCAAAATTCCATAAGTTATCTCGAAAGTTACAATTCGAAAAAAATATTTATATAGCCCGAACTAATCCTACTCCCACTGCGAGTACCAGCCAACGCTTAGGCCAAGGAAAATTAAAATGAAAAAATGCCTTGACATAAAAACAATACATAGCATAAACAGGCTTCACAAGTTTGCAAGAAATACTATGCCCTAACACTTAATTATTACTCACCAAAAGCCTGTCGCTATGTACGTATAACTTTTGAAACACGTTTGCCTGCACCCGTACATTGACTATAGTGGTACACTATCATCGATCGCCGACCAGGGCTTACTCAAGAAGCGCTGACGGCATTAAAATTGAGAGCGGAGAGTAACCCTGATAATAATTTTTATTGTACCTTGGTAATGGATGAAATGAAAATTAAGCAATTGACAGAATACCATGCTAGTAGCCAAAGGCATTATGTATATAACCAAAATGTCTTCTAGAACTTGCATGGTACTCCGTCTATTGTTTTATTTTCATTTCATCTATCACTAATATACAACATAATTTCTTGTCAGGGTTACTATCTAGTCTAAGTTTTAAAACATTTAACGCTTTTTGTTGTGTAGCCAAGTCGGCCATAAATTGTACTGTACCAATTTGTTATAGTATGTGATGAAGGCAGACCAATTTCAAAACTTTTGATATTTCGCACATATTGTTAAGCGTTCGGTGAATAGTAATGTAAAGTTAAAGCAAAACATCTTTCTGGGGAATACTTAGCCCTAGGTAGATGTCACGTTTTATTTTTAAGCAGCTGTCCGCTTAAAGTTCACTTTGTTAAACTATTATATAGTGTAAAACTTTTTTGTTTTCCTAATTTATTAAATATTTTCCAGGCAGTTCATTTAATTACTCTTGAAAATCAACAACTATTTTTAATTATCGGTTTTGTGATTGAAGCTTTATAATAAAAACAAAAACATGGTTAGCACCATCTGAGACGATAAACTGATAGGACTTTTCTTTTCAAAAAATCTGGTATTTAAAATAAGTTAACTAAACCTATTTCGATTTGTTAAATGTTTTAAATTTTATCCTGCATAATATAAAATAAACCTGTAGCAAAATAATAAACTTATTTTCAATAATTTCTAAGTTTTTTTCCGAAGAACATTTCTAAATACTTTAAAAAAAGAATTTCAAATAACACCTTGGTATTCCTTATCTATGTATTACATATAATCAAATAAAAACTTATACGGACTATGGTGATTTGTTTATCGATAAAAAAACATCGACATAGTCCACGCCTTACGTTGCTTACGCATTTAGACAGCCCCATCAGTGTGTCGACACTTGTACAATTTGATGGTATGCCTAAACGCGATGAACACAAACACAAATGCTGTAGTGTGCGTTTATAGTGACGCGATATAATTTTGCATTTGTAGTTAAGTATACAGTTGTGCGGTTTATGGTTTTATTGCGCCCCCCTGATGTTGACAGAATGTTTGTTTAGGAATTAACGCGCATGGGCTCTCCAGTTGGTTGAATACTCAAAGGCGTAAATACAATGAACACAAACACAAATGCTGTAGTGTGCGTGTACAGTAATTAGTGACGCGTCCAATTCAGATTGCATTTGTAATGAAGTATATAGTAGTGTGTTTTTCTTGCGCCCCCCTGACATTGACAAACTTTTTGTTTAGGAAGTTAACACGCATGGCCTCTCTAGTTGGTTTAATACTCAAAGAGGTAGTGTAAATAACTGACGTCCCTAATTAGGGGCCACACCCACCCTTCATTAAGGGTATTGTGATAATAACTGAATAAAACATATTTTGAAAATCAGTATTTTTATTGGTATATTTTCTCTGTGCAAGTTGGTGTATTTCAGTATTTTTTAAAGGTACTTCGGTTTTTCCGTAAAATTTAACCTGGTTAGTACTCTTATTAGTTTGTGGTTAGGTCCAGTTAGTCCGTAGACAGAGAAACCTATAGACTAATGATCGGCGTGGCCTCGAGTGAGAAAGGACGATAACGAATTTTTAGGTTATACAATAATCTTTATGACTTTTAAACACATTTAGATAAAAATTTTAACTGTTCTAAGAACTGAACTGAACAAGATTCACCAATCTTAAGCTCACAAAACACTTTTCTCTCACTTAAACCAACTTGTAAACTCCTTAAATCGCTACGCTTTTAAAGTTGTTTAGCAAACTGTAGAGTTTGCTAAACAAAACAACCAGCACGGAGAAAGGGACAAACAATCACACTGCTCTATCTAATTTCTATGCAAGACGTATGCATAAATCTATCTTTTTCGTGTGCGAATGCGAAAGAAGGCGTCAATTTGTCTATAGGTTTCTCTGTCTATTAGTAATCTATGGGTCCAATCTTTCTGTATCGTAGACAGAGAAACCTATAGACTAATGATCGGCGTGGCCTCGAGTAAGAAAGAACGGTAACGAATTTTTAGGTTATAGAATAATCTTTATGACTTTTAAACACATTTAGATAAAAATTTTAATTGTTCTAAGAACTGAACTTAACAAGATTCACCAATCTTAAGCTCACAAAACACTTTTTTCTCACTTAAACCAACTTGTAAACTCCTTAAATCGCTACGCTGTCAAAGTTGTTTAGCAAACTGTAGAGTTTGCTAAACAAAAAAACCGGCACGGAGAAAGGGACAAACAATCACACCGCTATATCTCATTTCTATGCAAGACGTATGCATAAATCTATCTTTTTCGTGTGCGAATGCGAAGGAAGGCGTCAATTTGTCTATAGGTTTCTCTGTCTACGTTCTGTATAGTGTATATTTACTTTACACTAATCTATGGTGTATATATTACTCTACTCTATGGTCCAGTCCAGCCGAGGCCGAGGTTAGGCCAAAGAGTATAGTAATATATACGGAAGGGTTAGGCCAGGTTGAGGTTAGGCCTAGTCGGTTTTTAATTTATTAATTCATGTAGATTTTATGTTGTATTAAAAAATATAGTTAAACAGTTAGTTGACTTCAGTGTAAAATTACGTGCGGTATTGATTAGTACAAATACCACTTCATTATTTACTTTTTATATAATATGTACCACTACGGCTTAGAGCCTGTATCGTATGTACAATAAAATTATCCTTCTTAGCTTGACTGTTGCTCACCTAATATGAAAAAGACCAAAGAGAAGACAATGGAAGGTGTTAATAGCATAACATCGAATGATTACGTGGACGCTTTTAGCTATATTAACGAACGGCCAGTGGATGATATATCCTTGGAATTTTTTTACAAGCCGCATACCATAACCCTTTTAGCTGTATCAATTGCAACAGTTATATACACGGCGTTTGTAAGGTAAATCTGTATGTTGCGTTGATCGTATTATAAATTTCTCACTTTTAATCGGTTTCAACCATGTAGTTGCGGTGTAAGAATGTCCACTACTCCATATCGTCCCGGGGGTATCGTAAAAGACGACATAGGAAAACTAAAACAGCCGTAGGAAGCAGGAGATGGGAAGCAAATCTTCCTGAGAACAACTCGGTCATAAATAATTGTAATTACTCAACCCCGTGCGAAGCATGGCAACTAAGATAAAATCACCTCTATGAGGCAATCTTTGGGGAGACCTGTATTCGGCAGTGCGCTGTTATAGGCCGTAATGGTGAAGAATCAGCTATATATAGTTTAATTTATTCCATACGCTTTTCTCACACTGGGAGATTTATCAATAAATTCCATGTTTAGTATCTTAGATGCTGTTCTACATTCAGCTTGTAAGTATTATTACAGGATTCACAAGTCTACTGCTGAACGTAGGCTTTCCATAAAGAATGTCACAAAACACAGTCCTGAGCCACCTGCATCCATCGGGTTTTTGCATCTTACACCAGGATGTCACTCCATCTAGTAGGGGGCGCCCTACACATTGCTTATGTATGGATATTAAGGTGCCACTCGAGAACATTTCTTCCCCACCGGTTGTATGTTTATTGAGCAATATGGATGACTCATTACCACTTCAGCTTACTTATCTGTTGGGCAATGTTGGATACTCTGGTTTTACTATGGGCATCCTCATTTCTTAGTCTACCCTGTGGAGAGACTAAGCATAGCCCTCTCTATAGCTCGGTGAGTGACCTTGAGTTTCCTCATATGGGCAGCAGTGAAGGACTACTTCTCAGACAAATGCTCTGATTTTAACATTCTTGGTTTCAAGTTTTGAGTTATAGTAACAAGAAGATAGTAACTCGCCAATGCAGCTTAGCTGAGTAAATGAAAGTATTGTACCTAAATGATTATTTCGAAGGCCTTGCCATGAACATCAGATATTGTACCTAATAAGGGCTAAATAATCTTCTGCTCACCAGATGTCATTAGTTGACACTGGGCTGATATTTTTTTGTTACACAAAGTAATTTAATTGAAGTCAGTTTTAAATAAAAGTTAATCAATTTCTAGAGTACTATATTATACATAATGCCTCTGCTGTCATAGGCCAGGTGCCGGTGCTAGTGGATTGTTCTTTAATTATTTGCATATTTTAAAACATTTTTTAATTTTTCTACTTTTATGAATAGCTGTTGTATGGTTTGTTTATTTTTAATGTAATATATAACTAATAGTGCAAAAATAAACCTTATCATTATTTCAACAAATTAACTTCCCAGCTATGAAATCTGTCTTCATTTTAAGTGGCGCTGCCCTGGTAGCAGAAAGAGTTAGGGATGCTCGCATTGTTTTCTCAATACCTAAAAGATTTGTACAACAATGTAATAAATCAGTTTATATTTAGTGATAAAATATACTTTCACAGAAAAAGTCAAGTTAGAGCCTATATACATCCTACTGTTGTACACAAGGCCTCTTCCGATTTCTGATAGGATTATGGACTAATTAGTTCACTATGCTGTTTCAATATGCTTAAGTATAAGTTACAGCCTATATACGTCCCACTGCTGGGCACAGGCCTCCTTTCATTTCTGAGAGGGTTTTAGGGCAAGGAATAGTCTGCCGCACTGCCCCAATCCGTGTTGGCGAACTTCACATGTCTTCGAAATAATTTTTTTCTTATTTCTCAGACATGCAGGTTTCCTCACGATGTTTTCCTTCACTGCCGAGCATGTCGTAAATCAGCACTTAAAATTGCAATTAACAATTTCATTTGTGCCGGCGGGGATCGAACCAGTTTTGCTCGCATATTGTGAATTTACAGCGAGCGCTAACCATCTGAGCTACCACGGCTCCATGCTTAAGTGAACATCACATATTCTTTAAATATTTTATTCTTTAGATATATTACACACTATGTTTTCCCTTAACACTGAGCAAGTGGTAAACAAGCACTTTAAATTGCAATTAAAATTTTCTTCAGTACTAATGAGGATTCATCATAGGTTGCTGGTTACTGTATGTATAGACTAGTCCTATATACTCATAAATTTCCACCAGACCTGTAAATAATATTGGTAGGTGCAACTCGGTTGAACTAAGTTTGCACTTGGTGTTGATGATGTAACAACAAAAATAATCTAATAACTAAACAAATAGGCGATAAAAATTAAGATGTGAGTATCGCTAGCAATGATGCAAACCATACTGATGTGATTATATTATGAATGCGGGCTTGAGAGCAAAAAATGCAGGGTTCACACATTGCAGTGAGGTGCAAAGTTAACTTTTTTTTATTTTAAAGAATATTAACAATGCTACAAACATTACTAATATTCCCCTTAACCACTCTTGGTAAGCTTAAATTGCTTGTGTTACAAGTGGTTCATGCCAGTAGTCGAATGGCGAATTCTTTCACACAACCTTTTTGAGTTTGCAGTCCATGCCCTGCCATTAGGCCACTGTCGCTTCAAGTTCAAGCTACTTAACAAGTTGTATATATTTTTCAAATAATCCATCTATGCCTAAACTTTAATTTTAATTTATATGAATATATTGGTTTATATATTAATCTATTTAAATTTTCAGTTATGAATTACTTTTGTATTACAGTTATGAAATGATATCTTTGATGTATTCTGTTTCAGAAATGAATCAAGTATTCAAGACAACATCTGGGCTGGGATTTGCTGTGTAGTATTTTTTTTCCTTATTGTATCAGTACTTACTTTTCCTAATGGACCTTTTACAAGACCACATCCCGCAGTTTGGAGAATCGTTTTTGGAGCTTCTGTGCTTTATCTACTTGCACTATTATTTCTGCTTTTTCAAAGTCATTCCACTGTTTATGAAATAATGTATTGGGTTGATCCAAATCTTCGTAACTTCCACATTGACATGGATAAGGTAGGAGTAATAATAATATATATCTATATTTATGTTGATTAAAGATGAATCAAGCAATAGATTATTACTTGGGTCTTATTTTAATTGAACTTACTTTCTTTTATAAACATTAAATAAGGATTTTTTTTCAGGAATATGCAGTTAATTGCTCTGATATTTCCGTTGCAAAAGTTTGGTCTCATGTGGATGTTTTTGCTTGGGGACATTTTTTAGGCTGGACATTTAAAGCAATACTTTTTAGACATACGGGCTTATTATGGGCTATTTCTATAATGTGGGAAATCACTGAAATAGCTTTTGCTCATTTGTTACCCAACTTTTTAGAGTGTTGGTGGGATTCACTTATATTAGATGTATTAGTTTGTAATGGTTTGGGTATTTGGTGTGGGCTGAAAATTTGCAAAGTCTTGGAAATGAGAGAATACACATGGGTCAGTATAAGGTAATCTATTTTTGAGTTTATAAAGTCTTGGAAAGTTATGATAGTATATTTTTTATTTATTTATTTCACACTGGTAAGGTGTTAAGCATTACTTAGTATGCTGTTGTGTGAAAGGTTCAGGAAAATAAGGGATAGGGAGTGGAGGGCAACCTCCCTCCCCTGAGAATCCCAGCAATGATTACTGTGAACTTATAGAAAAGTACAGCAATAATATACAGTAGGTGCTCGATAATCTGGCACCCGATTTTTTCCCTTTATGCCGGATTGTCGGAACTGCCGGATTATCGAATTTGTATAGGAAGTAAACTAGATCCAAGGTAAAATACTATTTTAATATGGTTAGGTGAATTTTTTAATAAAATAAAATTACGTATGTATTTGTTTATGTTAAGTACGAACTGCCGAGCGAGAGAAGAGAGAAACTACTCGAACAATTTAATCCAACCGCTCAGTAGTCCGGCGTTCAGCTGTGTAAAATGCCGGATTATAAAGCGGGCTACCTGAGTCCCAAAGTGCCGGACTACTGCGCGTGCCGGATTGGCGAGCGCCGGATTATCGAGCGATTACTGTATTAACTATCTAGTGACTAATAATACCTAGTACATCAGTTAATGCATAGTGAGTGAGTGTCTAATAGTGGTCACTAACAGATTCAACAGAAATTATATTGTTACGAGCTTGAGGTTCGTGACAATAAAAATTGCCGATAGAATTACCTAAATTAACACTTTAATTTACTTTATACAAATTAAAGTTAAAATCACTAATAATTAAACACACTAATTCACTTAATTCCGCTCCGAAGCTTCGCTTGTGTCGCCGAGTTCAATACTCTGCCCCGATCGCATCTTGCAGCGCCTATTTATTTAAATTAGCAAAGAAACATCCCGAATCTTCAGGTAAATGCGCGCAAAGGGACGAGTTTGCTCGCAACGCTCTACTCGCTCTCGTTCCTGACACTAGATGGCGCTAGTATATCGTCGACTGGAGCGCGTAACACTGCCCCCTCCTAAGACATGCTCGTCCCGAGCATTATCGGTCCCATGATAACGCGCCAAGCGATCCACATGGACGATCTTAGGAGTCCCTCTTGCGCCTTTCTGTAACGGCTCCGCCATGTCAAGGGCTGTCCTATCCCGTGGTGCACCAACATTGTACAATTTCGGTGCTCCTCTACTACGTGTCTGAGGTCCCCGCACGGCCGCACAACTTGTACATGTACGACACCAATCCTCGACATCGTCACGATAATGGACCCAGTAAAACTGTTCTCGGACCTTCAGTAGAGTTCGTTTAACTCCCAGATGGACTCTTGAACGACCATTATGGCACAGCTGTAGAACATTCGGCACTTTAGCTTTAGGGACAACCATTTGCAAACGACAGCTGTCTCTTCGACCATTGTCCCATTTACGGCACAGGACTCCATCCTGAAGCAGCAAGCTGTCCCATTGGGCCCAATAGCTTTTCGTGGTTGAACTCATCGCTGAGACGTCCCTCCACTAAGGTTTGGTAGCACGGGCCTTCATCCATCCCAGAATTGGCTTGATGTCCGGGTCTTCCTGCTGTGCATGACGTAGGCTGTCCTTCCACCCGTTGCTGAGGTGGTCTGTCCTGAGTATCCTCACGGATACCACTTCCTTACTCTCTTGCCTACTACAATGGTTGCAATCTTCAGGACAAGGTCTTCTTGACAATGCATCTGCGTTGCCGTGAGATTTCCCGCTGCAGTGTCTGATAGTAAAGTCTTATTCCTGTTGCTGCTGGGCGGTGCTGTTAGCCGCACTTCTTCTCTGAGACCGTTCAGCTTCCCTTCCTAGGGTGTGCTTAGGGCAGCTGGACCGAAGATGGCCCCATTCCCCACAGCCATAGCACCTAGGGCTGTATCTTTTATTGTGGTCGCGAACCGTAACTGCTGTAACCTCCCTAGCGTGAGGTGAACGATGATCCTGTCGCCGCCAGGCGGTGCCGTTAGCTGCACTACCCTCTCGAGGTCGATCGACTCTCCTTTCCACGGTTCGCTTAGGGCAGCTGGATCGAAGATGGCCCTTTTCCCCACAGCCATAGCACCTAGGGCTGTATCCTTTGTTGCGGTCGCGAACTGTAGTTGCTGCAACCTCCCTGACGCGATGGGAACGATGATCCTGCCGCACGGCTTCTACCTCCAGTGCATGGGCCAAGGCGTCCTTAAGCGTCTCGTGGTGCCCGAGCCTCACAGCAGCTCTGACTTCCAGGTCGCGGATGCCGTCGATGAATGTCTGCACCAGGTTCCCTTCAATGAGCGCAGGTACAGACCGGTATGCTTTCCGCACCAGCTTCTCCACCTCTAGAGCCCACTGCTGCAGGTTTTCGTTGATGCGCTGCACGCGATCTTTAAGCTGCGCACGAAAGACGTGTTCCAGGTGAGCGTCGCCATATCTCGCCTCCAATGCCTCAAGGAGTTGCTCATAAGACTTCCTCACCGAGAGCTTCCAGAACTGTTAAGGCCTGGTCGCGCAGGCCTAGTGTGAGAGCAGTCATGGCCTGATTTTTATTCCAGCCGTTCGCCTTCATAACAGCTTCGAACTGGATTTTGTAGGCTGACCAGGAAGAAGTCCCGTCGAATGGTGGCACCTTGAACCCACGTAGCGAAGGTGTAGTAGCTACTACGGGAGCTGTTGTTCCATCCCCCAGTTTGAGGTCGTCCAGCGTTTTCTTCACGTCAGCCATTACGTTGTCAACCCGATTGTTTACTTGGTCGATTCGGGTTTCGGCCTCCGACAGGCGGTTGTCATGTTGAGCAACCTTATCCTTCACCTCCCGTATCTCTTTTCCGAAGATAGCGTGAAGGTCCTTCATGAGGAGCATCTGCTCTTCCTTATCGCGTTGTAGTTGCTCTTCTAAACGACGGGCCTGTTCCTCCTGCCGGCGGGCCTGTTCCTCTTGTTGGCGGGCCTGCTCCTCTTGTCCGCCCCGCAGCTGCTCTTCCAATCGGCGGGCCTGTTCCTGCAGCATCGCCATCAGAGCACCTAAGTCAGGTGCAGCTGATGTAGGAGCTAATGATGGGCCCGCAGCCTCCGTGGCTGGCGGTTGTCCCTCCGACGTCTGCGCCGTTGCACCACCAAATCTCCGCTGGTCCGTCTCATGCTGGCGTTGACTGCGGGTACGGACACCCTCCGTTTCCTCCTTAGGTAAAATAGGCATGATTTTATCCCACTTCTGACACCAATTGTTACGAGCTTGAGGTTCGTGACAATAAAAATTGCCGATAGAATTACCTAAATTAACACTTTAATTTACTTTATACAAATTAAAGTTAAAATCACTAATAATTAAACACACTAATTCACTTAATTCCGCTCCGAAGCTTCGCTTGTGTCGCCGAGTTCAATACTCTGCCCCGATCGCATCTTGCAGCGCCTATTTATTTAAATTTGCAAAGAAACATTCCGAATCTTCAGGTAAATGCGCGCAAAGGGACGAGTTTGCGAGTATAGATTTTCTAGAAACTTAGTTCTTCGGATGGCGCTGTCGGTTGAGAGATCTGTGATGTCATTTTCTGCAACGCTCTACTCGCTCTCGTTCCTGACACTAGATGGCGCTAGTATATCGTCGACTGGAGCGCGTAACAATATCATCATCATTTCATCCCATTACAAATCTGCTGTTGAACATATGGCTCCCACAAGGAACGCACAGAGCACTAAAAAGTATAAGTATATAAAGACAATTATTTATACCAAACTAAACTATATGTGTTGTTTACCTTTTATATCAAATATTTATTTTGTGGTTCTGTTTATATTAAAACATCATAATTTTTAGGGATATTTCATCAACTACTGGGAAGATTAAAAGAGCAATACTTCAATTTACTCCTGTTCAATGGACTCCAGTTAGATGGTTGGACCCTAATTGCACATATATGAGATTCTTTGCTCTAAGTCAACTTGTTGTATTTTGGCAAATTTCTGAACTTAATACATTTTTCTTGAAACACATCTTCGAAATGCCGCCGTCACATCCCCTTGTAATCGCACGCTTGTGTCTCATAGGAGTTATTGTTGCTCCATCAGTCAGGTAAGATTTTAACAAGAATGAATTTATTTTAACTTCATTTCACTATATGTATATTTTATATTATATAAACATTGATTTTACTAACAAATGAATAACCAATTAGCTGTTAATAATGTGGCTGATTAAAGTTATTCTATTGGCTTTCGTAAAGAATTTTATATACTTTTAATATGTTATATAAATGACATTAATATATTGCGCTTAAACTTTGTGTACACACAGGGAAGTTAGCTGTGAGAACTTGCGCAGGTACACTCAATAGAAACGCAAAATACAATTTTTCCATCTATCCATTACAGCTTATAAAAGTCCACTGCTAAACATAGTCATTCGAAAAATTATTTACTCTTTGAGAACATCCTTGGCTATTTTTTACAATAAATGCTATGGAAAGGGCATTTTCCCTAAATGACTGAAGATTCCAAAAATATTGCCTGTGTACATAAGAAAGGTTCAAAAAATTACTTCAAATACTACAGACCAAGAATACAGCTCATATTGAAGAAGCAATCGAGTGCAACTATGGATTCAAAGCCTGCCTGAGATCTGTCTGTGAGAAAGAGCTAACTGTGAAGCTGAAGATCGAATGTGGTAGCATTGTTTCTGGGACACCTGAGATTTTGAGTGAGATTGAGATGTTTTATAGGCAGCTGTACATGTCATCGTTGGAGTCACATGCAAGTAACTATACAAGAGCAAGTCTTATCCAACACTATTCTGATGATATCCCGGATGTAATTCTGAACGAGATTAGAATGGCTCTCCAGCACCTTAAAACGGTAGGCCCCGGGGGAGGATAGAATTAGGTACAGTAGAACTTTCGAAAGTGGGTGGAAAACAAATACGTGAAGTCATTCCGAAGCTCTTTAATTCCATACTTCATAGTGACATTACTCAGGAGCAGTGGAGCAGAAGTGCGGTGGTGTTGTTCTTCAAGAAAATATTTCCCTTCTGAGCCACGTCTATGTGCTGTTTTCGAGTAATTAATAATTGTCTAAGACAAGGTGATGTTATATCCCCGAAACTCTTCACCGCTGAGTTGGGAGACATTTTCAAGCTACAGGACTAAATGGTACAGGACAGGATATGGTACTAACTGATTTGCTGGAGGACTTAAGCACTATGCTCAATGACCTCAATAGTGTCTCCCAACGGATAAGTCTTAAGAAGAACACAGTCTATATTAAACCTATTTTAGTAGTTGTTGGGACCACTACACTTGAAGTTCTTGACGAGTATGTTTACCTAGGACAAATAGTCCGACTAGGTAAGTCGAACGTCGACCAAAAGGTCAATCAACGGATTGAAATCGGCTGGGCAGCATTCAGCGGCGTTATATAATTGATTTTAACAATTAGAACTAATATTTGCCTCTATAAAATGGATGTCGGCTAACAGATATGGTATCAATGAATCGAAATGTGTTTTATAACTTTTTGAGAGTAAAAGGTGACTGGTATTAGAGGCTCCGTGGCGCAGTAATTTAAGGCCGGTTTACATTTTGAGAAGTGACAAGTGCAAGTGACAACTGATAAGTGGCAAATGAGAAGTGACAAGTGGGTATTTTATTCCCACTTATCACTTGGCACTGCCTGTTCACACGCACTAAGCACTTGTCATTTGTCAGTTGCACTTGTCACTTCTCAAAATGTAAACCAGGCCTTAGCAATATGCTGTTCCGGGTCTGGATGTTTGTCCCTGTGAAATGTATGTTTGTAAACTACTTCCATGATACAGGAAACAATCCTAGTGTGGAGGAAACATTTAAAAAAAGTTTTGTCTGAAACTTTTATTTATATCTCTTATAGCCTATGAGGTAGCCATTAAACCATTTATTTTTCTGCGTCTTTTCGAACGACATTGCCTTTGCTCTCGGCTATTTTATTTGAAAAACATGCAGGATTTATAAACTGACAATTTTTTTAAAGTGTTATTTATATCTTAATAGCATTAAAAATAGCAGAGATAGAACCTATAATAATAAGGGTGGCAATTGAACATACAGTCTTAATGAATCCTCGATTAAGTATCAAAATGTACTTAGATGCGCCTGATACCCTTACCTGAGTACTAAAATGTATTTTTGTGTTGTGTATGTTCAAAGTAGACTTTTATATTCTGTAATTGATAGGAATGGATTCAAACTTCCTCATCAGTTCATAAAAGTCCAATGTTTAAAAACATAGTAAGCCTCAATAGACAAGCCCATGCTGAAGCAAACTGATTTCGTTTATTTAGTTGTAAAGCAATATAGTTAGAAGTGTAAATTTGCTTTAATTGTCATTACTGGCAGGCGCTTTGGCGATCATAGTAGGAAGGGTCTCTGGTTATCTACATATAAAACCATATAAAACACAGCACATTTGATTCTTGATAGAGGATAAATGTTTATGGATATGGGCAGCAGTATCCACATTACATTACTTACCATCACATGGACTGTGTTCTCGTATGTCAATGTTATTCTATAAAAAAGACATAATATGTAATATATTTAACAATCTATATGTTATTTACTGCTTTGAAGTTAGAATTTATTTGTTTCACTAGGTACATTCTCAAGAAAGATGACATGTGATATACAGATATTTTAAAGTTACGTGTTATTCTTTTAGGCAGTATTATACATATGTAACAGATCCCAGGTGCAAGAGAGTCGGTACACAATGTTGGGTTTATGGCGCGATTATGGTAACAGAGTCCATGTTATGCATTAAAAATGGCAAAGAACTCTTCGGACAAGCTCAAATGTGTAATGTCATTGTATGGCTAGTCATTCAAATTCTAGTGTCAATAGGTTGTGTCTATGGTGTAGTGTTATATCATCAATATTTTGAGGTATGTTTCAATATCTTTTTACACTACTTATTTTACTTATATTTTTACCAATGTGTGAAAATATTAACAGTGTTTCTTTTTTTAGCCTACTAAGGACTCTGCTCCAGATACTCCAAAAAAAGCCAATTAGAATTAAAAGGTACAGTAACAATAATATCAAAAATATTCTTACAAAAAAAGAGATTTGTAAAGATTTTATGCTACTAAAAACAACAAGTGGTAATAATAAAAATTTTGTACAACCCATTTCAATATAAATAAAATGAGAA
Source organism: Parnassius smintheus behrii (assembly GCA_036936625.1). Taxonomy (NCBI): domain Eukaryota; kingdom Metazoa; phylum Arthropoda; class Insecta; order Lepidoptera; family Papilionidae; genus Parnassius; species Parnassius smintheus. The sequence continues at coordinate 32,865,748 of JAUPFT010000005.1, read as the reverse complement.
CATCATCAAGTTAATTAAATACGCATTATTAAGGATAACTCAAAAACTACTTGTCAGATCTTTATCATCAAATTTATATGGGACCACGTTCTAAAGTATTCTTACCATCTAGTATAATGTTTAATCCTGTCGGGCCGGCTTTCTGTGTAAATAGAATGCCATGAGGTATGACTACATTTTCAATATAAATTATTAATAATTCATTGCTGATAGCGTGCTGCCGGGCACTCTGCACATACATTTTGTAACAGACCTTGCAGCCTGCAAGAAATTTGCCTGACCAACCGGTTTTAAAATCAGCCCGATTTCGCCAATTTGTTAGATAATAATTGTTGATTTTGTTTGTTATATTTTTGTATCAAATATTTACGTGTTATTTGAGACGTTATTGAGTAACTTTTTTTAAAATTTTCGTTTATCTGTCTATCCGAGCATATCTTCAAAATAGCTGAACCGATTATAATAAAATTCACGAACGAATAGAGAGTAATACCAGGAGTGATCTAGACTAAACTTTATCCAAAAAGTTTAGTGACTTTATTCAAATGGAATATAGTGAAGATTAAAAATTGATCTTTAATGATTATCTTAAGTCTAAATAACGCCAAATCAATAGATCCCAACCAGGCAAATCCTCACTAATTATAAATGTTATTTTAAAATTAATGTACCTACAAAAGAAAATTTTAAAAATGGTTACTCATGCTTATGTCTCAATGCCATGTAATAAATATATCTTATACAAAATATTAACACACGTAAATATCTTGTTCAAAAATATTAACATACAAAATCAACAATAATTATGGAGAAAATTCAAAGAACGCGCTTTAGCTCACAAATTAGCGAAACTGGACTGAGTTTATTTTTGCAGTTTATGGCATTTTGTTATCATTATTGATTCCAATGGCAAGTTGGGCTGAAGTTATAGAATTTACGAAAAACACATATCGCTACGTATTCGTTTGCAGTGTTTACCGACGGGAGTGAGTATAGATAGCGACAGAGTGCGAGCGAGAGGTGAATAGAGCATTCCCATTTCCCATTCTTTAAAAGCTCGGGTTGTTATTATTGTTGGTTAATTAGCTAGGACAACGCCGAATGAAACGAAAAAGAACCGATGAAACTCGTCTTGCACTAAAATACCAATGGTGCTCTTTCCCGGGAGATTATAATCGAAATTTCGGATGATGATGCTGATTTCTAAAGGATTGTTCAACATATTCCACCATACTTGCATCGAGGTCTCTTATTTGGACGAGGTCAAAAGGATAATGACAAAATGTTACTGTGTTTAAGTGATCGTTTCGTTAATAGTGATTAATGACGATCGTGAATGATGCTGCACGAACTTTCTTATTACCGCGTTGTTCCGTTTAACGAATAAGTGTACGAGAGAGAGAGAGAGAGAGAGAGAGAGAGAGAGAGAGAGAGAGAGAGAGAGAGGGGAAAAAACTCGACTGATAGTTTTAAGTATCACATCAATAAGCAACAGTCTTAAAAATCACTTCATTTCAAGAATGCGACAGCTGTATGAATTTCTCGAGAGATTTCAAATTACAATACCTTACGAATAACTAATCTCTGTGCTTAGTAACCCCCGTATACATCGCGATGTATCCCCGAACACATCGCGAGCACAGAGACGATTCCTCTCTCACCGGTAACGCTGACCCTATCACTATTGTGTGGCATTCGATAAACAGTGATGAATTTTCCGCCGGTCACCGTAGCCATATTCGTTATTCAACGGGATGCATCGTGTACAGGCGAGGTACATATTTCGATATAAATTGGTGGTATACATCCTTGCAGTCTATTATCGTAAAGTAGTATTTTATACATATTTAAAATTCAATAAATAGTTTAAAATCCTTGTCGTTTCTTCATCATCATCATTACAGCCCTTCACAAGTCCACTGCTGAACATAGGCCTCCCCCAAAGCATGGTCCTGAACCATCTACATCCATCTATTTCTATTGCTGTTTTATCATTTGTTTGTGTACCATTATGTGTAACGACATGATTTGTTTTTTTTTTCAGGTATCCTAAAGTTGAAGATACTTACATATATGTTGTGATATTATTAGCTTACTTTTGACTTGTATAATGTATTTTAGAAGACGCCAAAAATAAATTATTTAGGTTACATTTATACAGTTACACTGTTGCTTCCTATATAGTTACTATACCTATATGTATTGCGATCCTCTTCCACTATATAAGATGATTATTTTGTAATGATAACTGTGTGAAATTTAGTTAATATTTATCAATAATTGGTCAAATACTTGGCTTAATCAAGAATGTCATCAGTAGAAATTTTCACTCTAAATGACATATATATTTATATATATAACAATTGATAAGTATGTTAAGGATGATAAGTAGAAATAAATAAATATGTATCATTTAGAAAAAGAATCCGGAGATCCCTATTTTTTTTTCTTAAAATTTTCATATTTGCCTTTCATGAGGAGTAGATAATATCTAAGTGCAATATAATATCAAAGTTGAAATTTGTATGTTTAATGATGACTTGACCGCGTTATTGTAACTTCTTAGCTACAAATCTAGTCATTTCATTTTTATTAATCGCACTTTTAAACGCTGATTTATTACGTGATCAATAATATAAAATGCGAGCTAAACTGCATGTCTAATAAATTCTAAATAATTTTGAAGCCATATCGTTTGCTATCTGCAAACACCCTTTAAAACTACTTGGCGGTTCCTACTCTTACATCCTTTCGGATATGAAAGGAAAACTGTACGCATTTGTGAATTTATTATGGTTGTTTCATTATACTAGTTAATGCTGCTGTGTTTCGTATGGTGTGTATAACTAGAGAACTTTTTTACTCAAAACGAGGCATTCCATCTTACGAGTTGCCTCAATCGGTCGACCTGAGCGCCGATTGTTTTCAATTGAGTTTGCCTTGCTTGAAATGGCTATGCCACTTATAAATCATCGTTTTTATTTCAGGGCAAGAGTACCCGTAAACAGATGACGTATCTACCATAGTAATAAGTGGCATTTTTCCTTGCTTAGTGAGGAACTTAATCACGGTACGAAACTAAATTTTCTCCATAGTCAGTGTTCATTTCCCGGTTGACTTGTTTATTTTGTGATATCTCAAAGGTTAATGAACCGATCTGGCTGAAAGTTAGTATTTATAGTTGTTGTCAGTCACCAAGAAGTGACAGTTAAAAGAAATTCTTTTCCCCTCTGACCCCTCTATTCCGTGAACTTTTTGACCCGCCCTCGTAGTCCTCAAGGAAGACAGTACATCTGCATTTTGATTCTCATTTGAAGATGTAGATGTCTATTGGCGACAGCATCCACTTACTATCAGGTTAACTGTGTGCTCGCTTTTCTCCCTTATTTATAAAAAAAAAACTTTAAACTATATGTATCCTACTTATGGTACTGATCTCTGCACTCTGAGTAGCCGACATATGCTAAACAGAACTGTTGAACTGTTACAGGCTGTTGTCGACTCCGGGAAACCTTACTGATGCGTGTCGGCTGGTAGGTTTCCATAATCTTGTCCGCTACGCTCGTTAAACTATCCAGGTCCTGGGATGATGTTACTGTGGGGACAGCTCTCACTGAGGATGGTAAGTGGCCTTGCCAAGGTATATTCAGGGTGTCATCCTCTAATTTCCCTCTAGCCAATTCCTTCATTATTCTTAATAGTTGACTAGGCTTTTGGTCTCCCAATTCCACTTCTGATATTAATTTCTGGATTTGTCTCGTCTCCGACTCTTCGTATATTTACAGTAGTCTATTTTTCAAAGTCTCAAATTCGTTCATTTCCGGTGGTTTTGACAATATGTCTGCCACAGATGTCGCTAGTTGGAACTAAGGTGAAATTAATTGTTACGCAGATGGTCACATTGCGTCATCGTCATTGAAAAATTGCGTTTTATAATAAAAGTTTTCGGTTTGTAGTATATATGTCGCAGCTGACTAGCTTAATTAGCCTTTCAGTTAACAACCTAGTCTTTTTACTAAACGTCGCCGTTCAACTAGCGGCCAGAATGTAATCAGACGATGCGTCTAATACAGCATAGCACCTATCTTGTTATATCAGCGACAGTAGATTATGGTGCGGCTGCGGTGGCCCTTGGGCCACCCTAAAGCCGCGTACATTTATATAAAATAGCACATAACACATAATTCAGACACAAATCGGCGACATTACATGGTATGGTCATCTTATTAAATTCATTTAACGAGTTTAGTAAAAAGGCTAGAACTGAAAGGCTTATTAGGCTGCGACATAGACATAAAACAATATCTTCTTTCATTTTTTGCACATTTTTAATTATTTTTTTTAATTTTCATTTTAGGAATATCCGTAGTTTAGTTTGAAAAATACATTCGCCATCTCTTCTCAATTCTCAAATTCTTCAAATTAACTACCTGCGCTATGAAATCTGTCAAATATTTCACTTCAATCCTATGTGACGCTGCCTTAGTGGCCGAAAACGTGGTGGAAGCACTCATTAGTCCGCGCTGCTCATAAACATGTCTACGGATATAGTTACATAATATTTTATTCTTCGTAAATGATAGATAGATAGATAAAAGCGTTTATTTGTTTCTCCAATCACACACGTAAATTCAGTGACTAAACTAGATATACAAATCAAAGTATTATGAAAAAAATACAATAATAATAATACAAGAAAAAAAATGCAGACTTCCGATAATTTTTATAATCGTCAAGCAAAATCAGCGTCTTAAAATTCATACTCGTCTGAAAAATGTGACTGCAGTCCATATATACTCGAATTTTATTTGTCTCGGGTTGTTAACTCGCCATATCGAATACCTACTATATCGTATGTTTCAGGGATTAACTTGTGCAAAGCAAACAAGGTATAAAAGTATATTGATAAAAATTCTCTATGCTGTGACCAGGAGGCAATCCGGTTATTTTAACATCAAGAGAGGCTGCTGATATGTTTCTAAGTCATAGCTGGTTTTTATGGACGACTCAAAGGCCTGTCATCAAGACTGGCCGTTACCAGATACCAAAGACTGACCACGCTGGGTCTTTACTAGCTCGTACTGTAAACTATTTTGAATACACGATTTAAATGGACACTCAGCCTGTTGCCTAGGATCTTCTGCTTACTACCGAACCAGAAGGGTACGACGTACAGGTTACCTCCCTTTTGGGTAAATTTGACCAATGTCCCATAAAATAAACTGTATTTTCATATACTTATCCTGATTTCATATAACCCTATTATGATTCCCGGGGTGTTCGATAAATATAAATATAACGGTCGATAATATAAGTTAGCCAATTAGTATGTGATGTAGCACGTTTTTTGCATCGTATCTATTCGGCGTAGGTACTTATCCTGGGTTATGGCTTGAGAACACAAAGCATCAGATATCAGCTGCAACAAAAGGGCTTTCACCCAGGCCGCCAAGATCTACAAAAAGTACTACGAAAGACCAACTTCGAACGCATTAAACATCTTGACCCGAAACTGCCACACCGTAAGGCAGTAGAGCTTTATGGTCAGTCGCCTTTCTGCCGGCCTACTCTGACTCCGCTGATAAATCCGGATGACACACTAGCGCATACGGTTAAAGAAGAAACAGACTAGTTGACTTACTACTGTGGAGGTTTGTGTTGAAGTTGACACAGTTGTCCAGAGATACAAGTCGAGAGCTATACTATAGTTAGAGATATTTAATAACTTTTACACATGTTTATTACTTTGCTGGTTGTAATTTAAGCGTCACTATAATTTTTACAAAATTTCCATTTAGTAGCATTGCAAGAAATGACTTCCATGCAGCCATTTATTCGCACTTGTGCGATATTTTGTATTAGCTTGTTTTTAGAGGAACCGGATCGCAGTCTAAAATTCGTTCTCTTGCTCGATCTCGTACAAGGCATGCGGAACTGTCTGAACCTGTTTCAGTTAACACCTCGAAATAGACCGATATCGTTCTAGAATAGAACGTAGTTCCTACAAATATTTTAATCAGGGAACAACTTATTTCTTATCAAAACCAAACAAAACTAGATAGATATACCTACAATATTTCGAAAGGATATAATAAATGCAATTTTTTCCTATATGGAGCAGTTTTTCTTTCTTCATTCAACTTAACACGTCTAATATAATGTTACTTGTATCACTAACAAAGCTTTTGGATTTTTTGCATTATTATGCTCGTCGCACACGGTCAGTTAAACTGATCAATTGAACTGTCGTACATCCAAATACTGACCGTGAATGGGAAATCTTAAATTGAAATTTGAAGCCAGTGAATGGGGAAATCGTTTTGGCTTACATCCGTTTGAACTGATCAGTTTAACTGACCGTGTGTGTTGGCCATTAAAATTCAAGAACCATAAAACGAAAGCTCATAATAATGAATGACAGACGGTCGAGTGACACTTTAAAATGGTGTTGTTGTTTACACTTGGACGCCGGGCTACGTTAGTTTATGGCACTAAATTAATTTCACTCGATAGACTTGGAACTCGGTAACCTCAGTGAGTAGGTCAGTAGTAATATTATAATATATAATAACATTAATCTGATTGATTGCAGCTAAGAAATATTGATTAATTACCAAAACACTAACCATTTATTTCACGTGTGAGCACTATCTGGGGGCACGGCAGTACCCCCGCCAAATGCAGCAAAAAAGCGGCACGGCCGTATATAACGAAGTTATAGGGGGTCGAAAATGGCCGAAGCCTTTCAGGCTACTCTAAGGCACTTCTAGCAGACACAGAAGATTCAAATTTAGAATTCAATTAGTGTTTTGTGTATAAATCAACGGAAAACTTAAATATTTCGCAATTTCAGTCCAGTTTTCTAGATACACCAACTGTATAAATAACTTTGTAATCCCATATAGATATATAGGATTACAAAGTTACATTTGCAGTAAATGAATCAGTGTACCTGTATATGTATAATATAATGGAATAATAGGCGTAGATAGGTATGGTATGGGTATTCAAGAAATAGAAGGTACCGGAAAGGAAAAAAAGTAGGACTATCTACAAAAAAATGAGATGACATCAAAAACATAAATTGTAAAAAAAACCAAGTCTCGCAACTCAGTTCTTCTACGTAAATAGTTGCCAGATCCATGTAATACCAAGTTGGTTAATTTATTCAGTCCCCATTTAAGGGTCCTTCTGTTTTATGTTGTGACGTAATTAGCTAACCCAACAACATCTTATAGTGGCCATATCAATATTAGAAATCTTTTATGTTTTAAATAATTAGATTGACTTGGCCATCGCATGAAAACACAATGTGTCCCACAAGTAATATATATTATATTAAATTTGATTGTTTAGCGCGATTGCCAAGTCAATCTATTTATTTAAAATAAAAGCTTTTTAATAATGATATGGTCACTATAAGAGGTTAGCTAATTACGTAACAACTTATAACAGATGGAACTTTAATAAGGATTGAATAAATTAATCGACTTGGTATTACATGGATCTCGCAACTTTTTACGGTCGAACTGAGTTGCGAGACTGCTTTTTTACAAGTTATGTTTTTGATGGCATTATAGATATAACACGTAACGTGGTTTCTTAAAAATGTAAGATGGGCGTTCTACATTTATGACCAAGAGAGCTTGACAGCTTGAAGAAATAAATTACATTGCTTCAGCAAGCAAAGGATTTAATTCATACATTTGCTTTGGTTTCTGCATAGAATTTATATTACATGAAATAAAATGATAATTATTTATTAATTAGTATAATTTTCTCAAGTGAAGCTATCGCCTCGAGTTATGTGTTCCATTAGAAAATAATTTTTATAATTTATAACTTACAGTAAGGTAAAATATGTAATGCTACTGTGTCGCTCTGTTTGTATAAATTTGTAAAACAAAGATTTATTGTAGTCTCAATAGTGTCGTTAAAGTTGAAGTTGTTAAAAGATACATGAAAACATAAAAAATATTTTTCGTTTGTTGGGAACGCTTTTGACGGGTATCTTAGTGTTGTCTTTAGTCGTTATTCGGTAAATAAACGTTCCTTCCAATGAACTTGTTTTTTCTTAAATTCCTAATTGATTCCGATTCAAGGCCGAAGAATCTTTTTACGCCAATGTTTTTCAGTATATCTGAATTCTCAACACCAAATCTTTATCATTACAGCCCTTCACAATTCCACTGCCGAACATAGCCCCAATGTCGTAAGAGCCGACAGAGGGAACTAAATCAGGAGATGGACAGCAGCGTCTTCCTAATAACAACTGAAAATAAAAACTGCGGTTGCCGAGCGTGGCAACCATGGCAAATATGGGGAGGCCTATGTGCAGCAGTACACTTTAATTAGCTCTAATGGTAACGGTAATGCAGTTTTTTGTACGAAATCGAGAGTCCATATGACATAATACGCTGCGTAGATACGTGGCACCAGTCTGTCTCTACCTTCATATATATATATATATATATATATATATATATATATATATATCACAATAATGATATACACGTAACAAAGTTAAAAAATGATAATACCTATAATTTTTTTAACAGTATATTATAATGTTACCAACAAGCTTATATACCCATAAATCAGTATACCACATGCTTCCCAACTAACTTTGAACGCAGCTTAATGCAATACGTACTTTTGTAAAATAGATAATGTCACATCAGTGATTTTTTTGGTTTTTTTTTAACCCTTAAATGCATGACATACCCAATATCATTGGAAAAAATATATGTTGTGTAAAATGGTTTATAGATGCTGGAAAAAATAAAATAAAAAATCATTATTCAATATAATTAGTTTTATTTTGAAAAATATTCTGGTATCATTTTTGATACAACATGCAAAAAACTACAATTTTATTCTCAGTTCTATTGTGTACTACTTCCGTTAATTGACTTATTGTTAATTATTGCAAAGCACTAATGTGCAACCAAATGATCACAAAAATATGTCCTATAGATGAAAATCATTAAAACAGTCAGTTGTTTTTTTGTTAGAACACAAATACACCTTACATTTTAGACACATAATACTACTCAGCAGTTTGCAGCCTGGGTTCATGCACCTCATACGATTTTGTTGCCTCGATTGAATATGATCCACTCCATCGTACCGAACATCTCTCGAGGGCATTACCTGCTGGATGTTTTTCCTTTTAGGTGCTGGCTCCTCCGAAAAGTTTCGGCTTGGTCGACCTCGTGAAGGTACAACATGTTCGCCATATTTGCAGAGAGCATCCGCCAATTCAGCTCTAAACTCTGCCAGATTCAAAACCTGCTTAGGGTTCAAATTCTTTTTAGCAGAGACTTTCTTATATAATATCCAGGAGTTAATTACTGATAGGTCGAGTAAGTGGTAAAAAATTCGCATGTACCATTTCCGAGACTTTACTTTTATGTGATACCTGCCTAGGAAAGAGTCCATGAGGTCTACTCCACCCATGTGTGCGTTGTATTCCTTTATTATTTTTGGACATGGTATGGGCACCTTTTTCTTTTGGTTTTTGTCATATCTTTCAATCGTTTCTACAGGTTCAGCGCCAATATAAGTGGAAAGTAAGGTCACCTGCTTGTTATCTTTCCAACTGATCGCAGAAAAATCCACACCATCGAGACTTGTCGTGTTTTCAACGTAGGATCCTCGGGGTACATTACTGTTCATTACTTCTTTCTTTTTAGGCAACTTACAAGACTTTCCTAGACGGTTTAGCTGCACCGTACCTAAGCACCATATGCCTTCCTTCGCCATGTAATACATTAGTGGTAATGAAGTGTAATAGTTATCGAAGTATATTACATGGTTCATCATTCTTGGGACTCTTCTAGTTAACTTTATTACTGTATTACCGGTCACTCCAATATCAGGTTCATTACTACGCATTGGTTCTTTGTCTGTTCCACTATATATTATGAAATCATAGCAATATCCTGCCAAGGAACACAACGCAAAAAGCTTGAACCCCCACTTGTGGGGTTTATTGGGTAAATATTGTTTCAAGAAATGGCTGATTTTTGTTGCGCACATTTGTTCGTCAACTGAAAGGCGTTGTTCCATTGGAACACTAGAAAATTTCATTGTCAGATGATCTATAATGGGTCTTAGTTTGTGAAGTTTATCATGGTCGGGGCTACCAACTGGTTTGTGTAAATTATTATCATTGAAATGTAATATGCTTCTTACTTTTTCAAATTTGTTGACAGGCATTGCTTCTATTATTGGTCTAAATCCAAATTTACTGCTCCAATACAATCTAACGCTTGGGTAGCGATAGACAGACATGAATATCAATATTCCCAAATATTTTCGAAGTTCTGTAAGGCTTATTTGAACGGGGCGATCAATATTGGTCTGCGTCGAATATTTATTGGTTTCTTCAACAATTTTTTTCAACAAGTCTTCTGAAAAGTACTGTGAAAAGAACTGCAGTGGGGTTTCTAGTTTCATTAGTTCAGGTCCTAATTCTGTACTACCCAAGAAAGCAATTGATTCCTCTTTATACTCCAAAGAGCGTTTTTTCCAAATCAAATTTCGTGTATTTATTTGCGGAAATACATTAGACCGAGAAGTCGAAGCTTGTTGATAGATTTCTTCATGAACCAGGGGAGGATCCGGGCATTCTTCAGTTTCAGGCACTTCCTCTTCATCACTTACTTCTTTATCTTCGAGTACGGCTTGTAGATCTTTGCGAGACGGATAGAAATCCAAGTCATCCTCATCTGATTCGGCATCGTCTTCTGAAATTTCGCCAGCCTCTAACCGCATTAGCATATTTTCTATATCATCGTCTTTCAATTTCTTTCTTGTAGTTCTGCAACAAATTTGTAAAGTTCAAAGAAGCGTAAATAAAAACAAAAACGCGAAAATCATCAACATGCATAGAAATATTTTTTATGCCTAAGTGCATGGTGTCTCATTTTCGATACAAACTAAAAACTCTTTTGTTTATGAGAGAAATCAATTTTTCGTAAAAAATACATAAACCTACTATAAACACAAACACTTACCTTGACATTGTATATTTTTTTTTGATATAATTTGTCTCAAATCCACTCCGATTCGTCTGGATAAAGTTAGAATTTTTCACAAAAACATTCACTCGCTGACAAGAATACTTTTGACAGCTACGAAACAAATATGGTGGACCAATACGAGAAACTTTGTTTTTTTTTCCGATAGACAAATAGTCTAAGGGCATCGTAACATACAGCCTAATAAAAACAAACAATTGGCTTTAAGTTTTAGTTAAAAAATCTCAACGTATCGTTTTTGATACATTATGCATTTAAGGGTTAAATATTTGGGTAGGTACAAATTATTTTACTACATTTTGTACGAATACTATCTAGAATAGATACTAATGTACATCAATCGTATCCTTCTAAGACAAACGGTTCTGGGAGATTTAGATGCATAGAAAGTGTTGTAGAGTTATTAACTTCCCAGTGGGAGGTTATTGTAACGGGTCCGATTTTGCAAATTTTAACATATCGTTGCAAGATCTTTAGAGTTGAATAGTTATGGTTTTTAAGAGGATGTCCGAGTGTGCACATGTACGTATGCATGTATACCTGTATGTTCGGATTCAATTTTCACCTCGTGTATCTCGAGAAAAAAAAGAGTGCTTTTGGCATGGGACTTTTCATTTAACGCATAATTATGTAACTTAGACCTCATTAAATTTTGAGCAAAATCGACGATATGAAGATCGATAAATCGAAATGAAACCTTTGATTATATAGACAGGTATATAATCAAAGATTCGGCTATTATTCCGTATTTGACTACTTTTATCCTTTTTGACCGAATGCCGAACACATAAGTAGTCAGATAAATCGTAAAAATTGAACTTTTTTTTCTTGTAATCATTACATAAAGTAGTCATAGGTTGGTACATAATTAATCTTCCATATTATAAAAATTGAAAATGAACTATATACACTCGAATTTCGTAATTAAAATGGAAGATAATGGTGCGGAAAGACTAATTTTTTTTATTTTCAGGCACTAGTTAGACAATCCTAGCTTCAGAGAATATAGACGATCTGAAGGAAGTCCGCAGAGTATTTGGCAACATGCCGAATATAAGTACTATACTATTCGTTGCAAGTCTAGTGCATGTATATATATATATATATATATATATATATATATATATATATATATATATATATATATATATATAAAACTTACGACTTAAAAAAGAAATTCACTCGTAGAAACGGCGCTCCTTATGCTTGCGTAGTAGTAGTAGTAACGTATTAGTGGAATGTGTAGCTTGGAGAAAAATTTTTTTACCATTATCCGATAGCAGTTCTTAATTTTGTCACATTTTTTTTATTGACTCAGGGAAATACTATTTTGCATTTCATTTATAGTTTATTACAGTAGATTCGCTCTTACAGCGCTATAAGCACCCCACAAAGCTATACCTACTTACTTGCTTTACTGCTATCACTTGGTTTGAAGGCAACAGTCAAATAACGACGAACGGTTGTTACCAATTTGTCTCAGATAATTATCCGGTACTAGTACTTGGTAATATTAAGTAACATAAAAAAGGCTCTAAATAATTTTTATTAAGCCATACATTTGAGCCACATCCCTACATTTTGGCATGAAAACATCTCAGGATCTATACTAATATTAAGAAGAGGTAAAGTTATATAAGAGCCGTGATGTCATACCATGTATTCGGTGGTGAAGGATAACATCGTGAGTTAAACGGCTTATCTAATAAATATAATATTTCGAGGACATGATGTTAAGTTCGCCAACATACATTAAAGCACCGCAGCGGAAAAATTTCTCAATCTCTCCCAGAAGTGAAAGGAGGCCTGTGCCCAGCAGTGGGGCATATTTATGCGCTCTTAGTTTTTTGTGTGCCATGTAGTGGCGGTCTAGAATATCCACTACCCCATATCTTCCCGTGGGTGTCGTAAGAGGCGACAGAGGGACACAGAAAGGAGATGGGCAGTAGCATCTTCCTGATAACAACAATAATAAAAAACTACGGTTGCCAACCCGCTCGCCAAGCGTGGCAACTATGGCAAATATCCCCCCATGAGCAACGACACAAACAAGCGGCCCCCAGTCCCCGGCGGCCTCGCTATTCCTGGTTACTGTGGCGACCATGATAACAGCGGGGCAGGGGATCAGCGACCCCCCTCTAGATGGAGTGACAACCTGGTAAGACATGAAGGAAGCCGATGGATGCAGGTGGTTCAGGACCGTGCTTTGTGGTGTACCTTGAGGGAGGCCTACGTCCTCGTCCACTGCTGACAGTGGACTTGTGAAGGGCTGTAACAATGATGATGATGAGTTTTTTAAGTTTGTTTGTAGGAGGTGATCTCTGGAACTGCTAATACAATTCCAAAACTTCTTTTCCTGAATTTTAGGCAAGTAAATACGCATGGATTAACTGATTTCTGATAAACCATATTTTATTTAACACAATAATTCTGGTTTTAATAATACAAGTGTATCCACATTATTTGTCAATTATTATAAAATAGTAAAATTACACCTCAATAAGTTGTCCTGAACAACAATTACATGGATAAAAGGTTTTAAAGTCAAGGCTCTTATGATTTGAAGAAATCAAATAACTACTTTTTAAGTTTGAGAGTAGCTCCATAACCTTAGCTAGATCAACCTTTCTAGACTCATCTTGTAAATAAGTTTCTAAATTTTTATCATTAGCAAATCTTAATAGCAAATTATTAAGATCTTGTAATTGTCTCCTCAACTTATCACTTTCTTTTTGAAACATTTTCATTTGTTCACTTCTATCTTCATCTCTCTTCTTCAGTAAGCTTCTTTGTTGTTGGTATAGAGCTATGTATTCACATACTGTGTCCGTTTCGTTTTGCAGTTGAAGAATAATGTGTTCAAGTCTGTGCTTTTCATCCGATAAATTAGCAACTTCATCCATTATATTAAGAAAACGCTCTTGAAGCTTTAGCATAGCATCTTCTTTTGCAATACTTAATTTTATTTCTTCATTGCTACTTTCAATCAATTCTTTGTGGCCTTCGTGAATTTCAGCAGGGTCATGTATAGTTTTCTCCTGGTTGCAGTTTATATCTATTTGATCTTGAACATGATTATGCTGTTCCACTGAAAGTTGTTGCTTATTCTCAGCCAAAGTTTCATATTTTTTTTCTAAGAGTCTATAACTGTTCTGTAATCTTATCATTTCCTCATCTTTAGCCATCAGTTTACCATGCAATGATTTAGTATTCTCTTCTATTTCAGCAAGTTTAAGCATCAATTCTTTAGTTAAAAGCTTTTCATGTGTCAATTTTTCAGTTAGATCTAATTTATCTTTACTCTGAAATCAGAAATGATAAGCAATATTGAATTAGATCATATTTTTCAAATTTTCATATTCATGAAACACAACAGTAAAATACATGTTTCCATCTTTGATTGTTGTTATTATTTTAATAATTGAGTTTGCCTGTAGCTACTATGTGGTGCAGATTCGCCTGCAAGTTTTTCAGAAATCATACCACTGCTGCTAAGCACGGAGTGGATATGGTGTCTATGACGGAAACATTCTCTTTGTGTGCAGTGAGAAGTTTTTTTTATAGAAGAAAGGGTGACACTGATGAATGCCTTGTTTCTAGCAAAAAAAAAGGTCTCAATTCCTTTACGCCTCTAATTATCTGATCATACGAAACACAGCAGCATTAAGATACTATTTCACGCTGGTATTCTGCGAGAGCGTGGTTTCTCTGGGGTTGAACCAACACATTTGTGGTACAACCATAATACAGCTGCAGCCGTGGGTCTACCACATATTTTCTTATAGGATAGGGTGACAAACGAGTACACAGTCCACCTGATGGTAAGCGGTTGCTGTGGCCCATAGACATCTACATCTAGCCTCGATTACGAATCAAAACGCAGATGCGTCGTCACCCATGAGGACTAAGATGGAATGCCTCGTTTGCAGTAAAAAGTGCCTCCGGTTCTCTACACTCACCATATGAAACACAGCAGCATTAAGCTACTATTTTACGCTGGTATTCTATGAGAGTGTGGTCTTTACCGGGTCGAGCCGATCCATTCATGCTACAATTATACTACTAATATAATTGCAGCATGGCTCTACCACATATAAATATAACTGCAGCATGGCTCTACCGCATATAATATATATTACATGAGTTGAAGAATATATTATAATATATATTTTTAGAAATTATCCCACTGCTATATAAGTCCACGAATCTGGCACGACACAAAAAACTCTTTGAAAGTGTGCGTTGGGGAATTGATGGGGAAGGCCCTAACTTTTACTTTCATGTAATTCATGTTGAAATAATATTGTCACTTTTTAAATAAGTACTAAAATTGATATGTGGTGAGGGCATAAGAAAGTCCATGAATCAATTTCTGTTATAAGAGAGGACTATGGAATATGCCAGAAAATCCCAAGGTTTAAGCCAAATGCCACGTTAATATTAATTTATAAAATGGCCGCTAAAATGGGAGTGTAGCTTGCGGATAATTTCATCTCTTTCCTTAAAATCAACTGATTTATATTCACTCTACACTTATATTATGAAGCAAAATTTTAAAATTAGTTAATGGCTAGGGACTTACGATTAAAGTTGAGGACAAAAATTTTGACTTCAAGAAACATATTTGTTTTATTTAATTACTTACAAAAATTGATGAAATTGGTTGTAATTATTTTAATATTGAACAATTGTACAAAAAGTCAAAGTAAATTATTTGTTTTTCGAAATATGGATGACCAAACACAAAATTTCGGTGCGCGGACATGGCTAGGGACTGACATTTGGGGTCATTAAAAATGATTTCAAGAGACAGTAGTACATTATAATTTGAAACAAATTTTGAGGAATAATTAAAACATATTTTGAACAGTTACTTAGCAATCTTAAAATAAAATATTTATCAATTACATCAAGTGGAAAGTGCTGCGGACGCAGAGTTGCCAGATTTTTCTGGAAACACCCATTCAAATTGTAGAACTTACAGTTTGATTTATCTAGATAGAAAAGATTTATTATCTAGATGGAACAATGTTTAATTGATTTAGGAAATGACGATCAACAATTCACAAAAATTGTCTTTTCTAGATGTGGTAGAGCCGCACTGCAGCTATATTAGTTGCAGCACAAATGAGTCGGCTCAACTTGGGAAGGACCACGCTCTCGCGGAATACCAGCGCAAAATAGCAGCTTAATGCTGCTGTGTTTTGTATGGTGAGTGTAGAGAACCAGAGACCCTTTTCACTCGGCATTCCATCTTAGTCCTCAGGGCTGACTGACAAACACATTTGGATTTTGATTCCTAATCAAGGATAAATATAGATATCTATGGACTACAGCATCCACTTACCATTAGGTGAACTGTGTGCTTATTTATCACCCTTATTTTATTAGTAAAGCAAAAATTATCCATTAGCTATTGACAAAAAAAATTAAAATTTAAACATATTAAATTACAATGATAAGCAA
Organism: Parnassius smintheus behrii; assembly: GCA_036936625.1. Lineage (NCBI taxonomy): Eukaryota > Metazoa > Arthropoda > Insecta > Lepidoptera > Papilionidae > Parnassius > Parnassius smintheus. Next base: position 32,849,237 of record JAUPFT010000005.1, on the reverse strand, counting down.
TTACTACTGTAATTAAAACAGTTTAATACAAATTATAGTTACATATACCTATTATGTATTAATTTTAAAAGAAAAATCAACCTTTTTATTTAATGGTAACATTAACCATTACTTTAAAACAAACAAAATGGCTGCCAGCACGGCTGACTCTATAAACGTATATAATCTATGCTAGCGCCTAGAGCAGTGATTCTCAAACTATTTTGGGCAAGAGACCCCTTTTCCAAAATGACCTGATACCTCAGACCCCCATAGCTAATACTATTTTTGCTATTAATTTAAAATACTTACCAAATTAAAAACTTTGTGGTTGGTAAAGTGAGTAAACTTGACATCATTTTCTCATCAAAATTTAACAAAATAAATAGATATTAAATTCAATAAATATCAAGTATGGTTAGTATTTATATATATTATTAATACAAATTACAGTTACTAATTATCAGTTTTTGTTCAAAATTGGTTTCTAAAACTAATTTCTGGCCCAGAGCATGCAATATATTTTTTTTTTAATTGATAGTTGAGTTTATATCGTTATTACTTTCAATTATTAAGTTTATTCTTGTGTTTTGTAAGTTTATTTTTGTTAATTGTTGACTTTATTTATTTATTAAAACGCTGAAACAAACAAAAATTTGTTTTGGGGAGTCTTCAGAGGGGTTTAGTCATTTAAATCTGTGATAACTGAAAGACTTTACTTTACTTACTTACTTATCTTCACGCACAATCCCTAATGGGGTAGCAGAGAGAACAGATCGCCAAGTGTCACAATCCTTACATACCTCTTTCGCTTCTTTGAGGTTCATTATCTTCTTCATACATGCACGTCTAGGTATCCGAGTACTCTTGACCTTCCCATCTTCAAGTAATTTGCTCACATGGTCTTCGAAAGTTAGTTTCGGTCTACCTCGACACCCTTTAATATTTACTTTTGTGCTATGCATTTTCTTCACAATTCGGTCTTCACTCATTCGCTCAACGTGCCCAAACCATCAAGCATCGGAGTATGCCCCTATCAATTTTTGTGATAAGGTCTTTCAATCCTGCCATATTGCGAATCTCTTCATTTCGCTTTCGGTCGACTATGGTAACGCCGTACATTTTACAAAGAGATCGCATCTCCACTGCATTCAACTAGCTTTTATGCTTCTTCTGGCATACCCAGGTTTTGCTGCCATATAACAAAGTCTGTACCAACACTGCATTATGTATTGCAAGGCGTGCACTCTTCACTATGCCTTGCCTTTTGACTAACGCATTCAGGGCACTATTGACTTTGTTCCCGACAGCGACACACCTGTCCACATCTAAATCACATCTTCCATCCCGGCTGAAAGCACTCCCCAAGTATACAATTTCATTTACCTGTTCTAGACATTCCTGATTTACCCATATTTCACATTTCATTCTCTCTTCGTCCTTTTCAAATACCAGAACCTTAGTTTTATTAGCATTCAAACGGAGACCTTTAATTTCACATTCCTCATTCATACACATGACTAATGCCTGCAGCTCTGCTTCTGATGGTGCAATAAGCACTGCATCATTAGCATACAGCAGACAATTTACTTTAATGTCACCCAATTTCACACCCAAACAGCTATTTTTCAGCTTCTGTAAATAGCTGTCGAGATACAGTATGAACAGCCAGGAAGACATGACACAACCCTGTTTTACGCCCGCTTGGATGCTAAACTTGGGTGACAGGTCATGCCCTACCCGCACACAGGCTTTACAGTCATAGTAAAGTGACTGCACAGCCCTTAACAATCGACCATCCACACCATATTCTGGCAACAGTTCCCACATTTTTTTCCTAACCTTATCAAATGCTTTCCCAGATCCACAAAAGCACAGAAAACTTTTTTTTTTTACTTTGAAAGAAAACAACAAAATGGCAGAAATAATATAAAGTTATTAAATTCTTTTTGTTAATTTTACCATTTCCTTGATGAATCGTAAGTTACTTATACTTAGTATATGTGAATATGATTGTATTGCACAATACATACTAAAATAAAATTATCTTGTTTACTTTTTTCAAACTCAAGGTACAATTGTATAGGCTTGACAATTTTTATGTCAGATTATACAATTGTAAGTCACATCTCTAGTAATTAAAAAAAATTACTGCTAGTAAGCATACAGTATTTAACTGGTTACGGAAGTAAAATAAATTAAACTTCTAATTTTATTAGTAAAAAAACTATATTATGAGTTTATTGAACTTAATGTTATAACATATCCAATGTACATAACAGAATAGAAAAATTAATTGAAAGAAATTCAGTGTTGTTTTCTCACAATTAATAATTTTGTCATGTCTTGCAAACACATGCAAGTTACATTATCATGCACCATGCTATAATGCAAAGACTATAGTAAATATTTTCTGTTAACCTGTTAAACCAAATTAGAAAAATAATTTTTATTTAAAATAATAACAACATTGTGAAAAAATATAAAAATTAAATATTAATAAAATAAAAATAATAAGTTCATACCATTTTGACAAAAGCAAACTCCAGTTCTTCCAAATCAGTTTTCAGTTTTTTATTCTGTTCCATGGCCCTCTGAGCTGCAACTTTGTCACTGGTAATATCTGCATTGAGTTTTGAAACTTTTATATTGTCCTGATCATCATCAATCTTGTTACTCTTACTCAATACTTCAATCCTGGCTTGGCTTTCTGAATATTTAGTCTGTAGAATTGCATAGCTATCACTTAATTCTTGAAATTTAGTCTGAAAGTCATTATGAAATTATTAAACTTAACAATTTAACAGGACTAACAAAAAAAATATAAATTAATTATGTTTACTTCAATGGTTTTCAATTTTTCTTGTAATTCATTGGCATTTTTTCCTTCTTCAGTAACTTTATTTACATGATAGCTTTGAAGCCTTATTTCCATATCACTAATTTGATCAACAAGACTATTTTCCCTATTGTAAAGTTGTTGTATTTCTTGGTTCAATGCATCATTTTTAGTACTCAATGCTTTAATTTCCATATTCAGTTCATTAACATAATGTTCATAATGTTGATTTATATTATCTCTTTCTTTTTGGAGTGCATGTAGTTGTTGTTCTAAATTTGATATCTTGTGATTAAGTTCTGAATTTGATGGATTATCTTCATTGTTATGATTTATGTTAACATCAGAATCATTTGTTAACTGCCTAATTTGCAAGTGAGCTGCATCTAATTGATTCTGAAGTACAGAAATTTGATTACTAAGTTGAAAATTCTCATTTTCTTTAACCGTTAAAATAGTCTTAGTAAATTCGATTTGTTCAAGTAAATTGTTGTTTTCATCAGTTAAGGCAGAATTTTTATTCTGTAAATCAGCAATCATCTTATTTTTTAAACAAATTTCTTCATTATATATACCATATTTTTCCTGCGTTGATTGAAGCTCCATTTTCAAACGACTAATAGTTTGCTCATAAACATTTTGTTGTTCCATCGCTGAATTATAGTTACACTGTAATTGTGTTAGTTGTGTTTCTAATTCCATTACTTGTGCCTCAAGCTTTGTCTTATTTGAAATTAACATTTCGGTTACACTTAAATTATTTTCTGGTCCTTCTGGAATATTTTTTGTGCCAATATTTTTTATTTCAAGTGATATTTCGTTAGCTTCTCTTGCGCCAATGTTTGGACTAACGTTATTTTCTGTCGTTTCTTTCACCAACTGATGAGCTATATGTGACGAATCCGTGCGTATCAACTTTTTTTCTTGATGGGTTTTTAGCTGTAAATACAGGCAATTACATAAATATATTGCTGTAAACAAAAAATACGACAAAATAATAAGTACCTTTTGGCGTGCAGCCGCTAGTTTAGCCGCTCTATTGTCCATCGTAATTGTTTAATTTTTTAATTATTGCAGTTCATGGTTTATATTACATTATAAAGATTAAAAATATACACTTTATTTTCGTTATTACACAAAAATATGTAGGTATTTCTTATTTTGACATTTTTGACAACAATTGTTTTGCTGACTTGTGATGTTGGCAAACCATAGATTATTATAACTTGCCAATTAAGGCAAGCAAAGATTTAAGAACATACAGCCTAGTATGCTTATAGTAATTCAGATTAGTATTCTAAAGCTGGAAACAAATTATTGACGACTTATAGGTATCTAGATAATGAATGTACATTGAGCTGTGCAAACTATCGGATATAAGTCGTGGACGTAACCTTGGACTAACCTTGAGCATTCGGACGTCCAGCAGAAATCTGGCGCGCTGGATGTTTGTGTCAGACGAAAACGTCCGTGGACGGTATGTATGGGTTGCAGGCTTGCAGAACACGTCCGTGCGCCAGAATGAACGCTGACTACGCGAGAGCTTGCACGTGCGCATTTACGTAAAAATGAATGAACGATTTATCGAGTGTGCTCGTAACAGGAAATTACTGTATAATCATAAATTAAATATCTTTTTTAAATAACGTTACTCCTACACCTGTGTCGTGGAGGCAGTTTACATACATAAATAGCACAAGGACAAACATCCAGACCCGGAACAATTACTTGTAGGCCATACAAATACTTGTTCTGTACGGGATTCGAACCCGCGGCCCTTAGCGCTATAACTTATTACTAAGCTATTGCGCCACGGAGCCGTCAATGGATACAAAAGGTGGAATGGTGAATTCCACACTTTTTTATTTCTTTATTTATGTGTTGGACCCAAACGCTTCTTTTTGTTTTCGTTCTGGGTGGACAACATAAAGCAGCCGACACTTATTCAAGAAAATCATCCTCACTTTAACTATTATTTTATTATTATTATTATTATTTATTTATTTACCATATTACAAATCATTAAAAAAAAACTATGCTAAAAAGTCGCATACAAAAAACCACTAAGGTTTGTGCTGACGCGACCTGAGTCAACATTATATTAAAGTATAATTAATAATTAACTACGTTTGTAAGAAAAGAAAAAGAGAAAGCATTTACAGCCTAATAGGACCTGAGGAAACGCATAAGCGCTGTTTTAAGTAGTACCATTATAAGTTATCCAAAAAGTACAGTTTAAGTTTTCTTTTAATGTTTTTTATATTTAATTGGTCGCGGAATTCTGGGGGTAGGTTGTTTATAAGTCTTGGAACAATTTAACCTGCCGTTCGCTCCCCGTACATGTTGTTTGCACGGCTCGTCTGCAGCTTGCGGCTGTTTTCGGCGCGCGTACACACGGGGTGCTTGATTTCTAGTATTAAGTCTTCACTAAATAAGTCTTTTTTTAATAGTAAATATTTGACTTGCGTATGAACTGGTAATATATTACAGTGCTTGAAGAGCATACTATCATCATTATGAAATTGACGTCGAATTTTGTCTGTTACAATGTTTTTAAGGATTCTTATCTGGAGGTTATATATTTTGTTTAAATAAGTATTATATGTACGACCATAGCTACCTAAACCATACTGTATATACGATTCTGCTAGAGAGTTATATAACATCATCCTAACTGGGAACGGAATTCTGTTCTTCAGTATTATAATGTTAGCTAAGAATTGCTACTCTACATGTTTCTTTGTCTACAGTTCCTTGTGGAATTTACGTTAGAATGCGTCCGCTAGCATCGTCCCTTGAAGACTGTGCACATTAATCAGTCGCGGCTGTCAGCCGCGTTCGTCAGCCGCGCCCGATAATTTGTTTCCAGCTTAAGTCAGTGGTTTATGTGTAGACCTCAGAGTAATTACTAGCATAGAGAGAGTCCTGAAATAGGAACAAAATTCTTATAGCTGAAGTCTTTATAGTTATGACGTTTAACGTAGTACAAAATAAGATAGCTATATCATTCTGAACTTCATTCCTTTATAAGGTGGTTGCCGTTTCTTCGTTCTTCGAGTATAGTTGTTCAAAACGACTATAAATCAATAGCACGCCACAGACTATAAACTAGAAATTTCTAGCGCGCTATTAAATACGCTATGTTATAGCGCGCTATTTATAAAAAAAGTGTGTAAATATTATTATAATATATTATAAAATTATATCTTTAAATAAAATCAATAGAGATGGCTTGTTTTATACTAGGATGCAAATCCCAGTCTTCCCGTAAGGAACATGGTTAAGAATTCGTAAGCTTCCACCGCTGTGTACGTTTTTATTATCATAGATTTAAACTACATTATAACTGCAAGTAAATTGTAATGCACATTATTTTGAAATTAAAAAGTCGGTTTTTTGTAAAAATTAGACTGTATTTGTTAAATATAACCCCTAAAATAACTTCTGTGTACTAAATATCGGGAATTTGTCAATAAAACAAAAAATACAAATTATTCATCTAAATTTATTTTATCGCCTTCAAAGTAGGCCCCATCGCTTGCAATACAACATCTCCAACGCTTCACCCAGTCTTTCATACATTTTTCATAGGCTATTTGCGGTATGGCCTTTAGCTCATTCAGCGAATTTTTTGTTATGGCTTCTATCGACTCAAAACGTTTTCCTCGAAGTGGTAATTTTAACTTGGGAAATAATAAAAGTCAGACGGAGCCATTTCAGGTGAATACGGTGCTTGGTCGAGAACTTTTGTTGAATTTTTCGCTAAAAACTCTTTCACTATAATGGCTGTGTGTGATGGTGCATTATCATGGTGCAGCATCCATGAGTTGTGTTGCCACAAATCTGGACGTTTTCGGCGGATACTCTCACGCAAACGCTTCATGACGCCTAAATAATATTCTTTATTCAGTGTTTCTCCCTTTGGAAGGAATTCGGAGTGAACCACACCACGGTAGTCAAAAAAAACTGTCAGCATCACCTTGATTTTGGAGCGACTTTGCCGCGGTTTTTTGGGTTTCGGCTCGTTTTCGAGACGCCATTCTGAAGACTGTTCGCTTGTTTGCATGTCGTACTCATAAACCCATGTCTCTGTCTGTCTGTCTATACGTTTCATAATGGTCGGATCCGTAGAAGCTCGGGAAACCATGTCTTCAGCGACATGCTTTCGCTGCGCTCTTTGAACAAAATTGAGCTCTTTTGGAACTAGTCGAGCGGCGACGCGTTTCATGCCTAAAATGTCAATGAGAATGTTGTGGACGGACTTAAAAGATATGTTCACCTCACTAGCCAACGCTCTCAGACTCATACGTCGATTTTCGAGCACTAGCTTCTTGATTTTGTCGATGTTTTCTTTGGTCGTAGCGGTTGAAGGTCTACCAGAAAGAGGCAAGTCTACTACTACTTCTCGGCCTTCTTTAAAAGCCTTATACCATTCATAAGCCCTTGTTTTCGATATACACGATTCGCCGTAGGTATTTCGCAACATTTTTAGTGATTCACCACATGAAATATCATTCGAAACACAAAATTTAAGGCACACTCTTTGTTCAACAATATTTTCCATTGCAAAAATCACCGAGAACTCAAAACTATGACCAACAAAAAGTGTAGTTCAAAACAAATTAAATGACAGATCCCGCTCAAACTTTGCGCGCTAAATCAGTACAGTGCTACCAACATGCACACAACGCGCAGAAGGACTGGACCTGGAACTACCGGAAGAAAGAAAACCGCGATTGCGGCTTGGGGCGTGTGCTCGCATGGGGCACGTATCGCAGCCAGGCGCAGGTGTCTTGTGAAGGCACTCATCGTAGCCAAGCAGGGCTTGGCATTTTTCCTGTCGGGCAAGCGTGCTCGGCATTTTCCTGTCGGACGATCGTGTCCGGCATTTCCTGTCGGACGACCGTGTCCGGCATTTCCTGTCGGGTCATCAGAGGGTGCAAGAAGAAGCAGGGCGACGAAGCGCAGCATACATCCCGACCACCTAACGGTGTCAAACGGTTGGGCTCTGGCACAACACCTTCGGGTGGAGCAGTTCTCTCGAGCGAGACTGCGCTTGCACTACCGCTCGACTGTTTCGTCATATTCCTTGGCGGGACAGTTCCTAAACCTTTCCTCCATTCCATTCCTGCACGACTCCATCCCTGGACGGCTCACCTCGGTAGGCCCCGTTCAGGATTGATAGGGCTGATAGGGCTGTTAGGGTGGTAGTAAGGTTGTAGGGTTGGGAGATAAAGGGGGGGAGGGGTAGTGGGGTTAGGTTGGGGTGTGGAAGGGTTATAGGTAAGGGGTTGTAGGGACCGTAGGGACAGTTAGGGACTGTAGGCCAACAATCACCTTCCTGCAAGATGAAGAAGGCACAAGACCAGACAGAGAGCGAAGGAAGCAGGACAAGAACAGGGCTCTCAAGAAAAGCTAAAGAGGCGGAACCATCTGGAGCGACCACAGCTACTACTTCGAGTGGGGCAACTCCTTCAAGTGGAGCCACCACCGATACGTCCACATGCACGTGGGACTCAGGGACGTCCATGGCAACGACAAGCAACAGGACGGACACCAGTGGTACGCAGGCCAGCACCGCACAACAATCCATAACGGATCCAGGAGTGAAACGGTAGTCGAAAAAGTAGGTCAAAGGACCGAAGAAGCGGCATCGTCAAGGACAGTAATCGGGCACACTAGTGACAAAGGGTCACAGAGAGGTAGTAGGTCATCGCGATCGGTGAGGCTGAAAGCCGAATTAGAGGCGCGGATTAAATTCGAACGCTCAGAGCTCGAACGAGCACAGGCAGCTGCTGCCTTAGCCAAGTCTCAATTGGAGTTGGCACGACTCAACCGAGAAGAGGAGATCGACTCGAGTGAGGATGATGAAGAGCGGAAAACTCAGGTGGAACCTTTCGTAAGGAGTTGGGTTCAACAGACCATAATGAGCACGCCGGTTAGTGTAACGCAACCCGATGTTACTGATAAGGAAGCGTGTAAAGGATCACGCCGCAAAGGGGCGGAGATCGAGCGCAACCAAGGAAATGCACAGAAAACACACGCGAGTGAGGTGTCAGAATTGACCGAAGCGATTGTGAGTGCAATAAAGATAGCGGGAAAAGATAAGTCTTCCCAGCTTCATTTCCTCCAGGAATTACCGGTGTTCGATGGAGACCCGGGTGAATGGATAGTTTTCAAAACGGTGTTTGAAGACACGAGAAGCCAATTTTCAGGGGTGCAGAATGTCGCACGCCTTAGGAGGGCATTAAAAGGCAGCGCTAAGGAAGCGGTTAAGTCATTGCTGTTTACTTTGTGTGAACCTGAAGAAATAATGAACGCTCTCGAAAGAAGATTCGGTAGGGTTGAGATGCTCATTCTAGCCGAAATCGAGAATGTAAAACGTATGCCAAGATTGGCAGAAGATTGCCGGAACGTAGGATCTTTTGCAAGTCGCATTACGAACGTGGTTGCCACAATACAAGCATTGAATCAACCACAGTATTTATACTCACCGGAGTTAGTAAGCTGCATAGTAGAAAAACTCGGAACTATGATTAAATTTAAATGGTTTGAATATCGAGCTCAGCATCCTGTGGAGCCAGAGTTACAGAAGATGGCCAAGTTTTTAAATTCATTGAGTGAACAATTTGGAACGTCCTCAAGCAATGAAAATGTGCCTGAAAAACGGAAGCGTCCTGAATTCAGCAAACTGTACACACTGCAAAGGGGTGTGTACGTAACCGTGTCAAGAGCGAGCGCTATGAGCGCCGAAGTAATACGAGCGAGCGTCTAGAACACCGAAATAATAAAGGGCACAACCGACAAGTGGTTATGATAACCCAGGACAAGCCTGTAAGTCGGGTAACACATAAGTGTATTATATGCAACAAGGAGCACTCTATAGTGAGTTGTTACAAGTTTAAGGACACGAATAATCGCGAGAAATGGGACGCGGTTAAAAAAGCGAAAGTATGCTTCCAATGTTTGTCACCTAACCATAGGATGTTAGAGTGCAGAGCGAAGAAATTTGGTGTAGAGGGATGTAGAATGTCACATCATCGAATGCTACACCGATACCCCAATGAAAATACCTCGCCGCAAGGGGACGAGGGGGGTAAAGAGGCTCAAATTACAACTGTTAGTACAGTAAATGCACTGACATGTGCATACTTAAAGATCATACCGGTCGAGTTGTATGGACCTAAAGGAAAGGTCAAGACAACAGCTCTTCTGGATGAAGGATCGACCATGACACTCATAGAGGAGTGGATGGCTCAGAAGTTAGCACCTCGCGGACGTAAAGAAGAATTACGTATTGAAGCCGTGGGAGGTAAGCGAATTAACGACGACAGTTCGTATCGCTTAAACGTTAAGATAAAAGGCATTTACTCGAACGACTTAGAGGAGATAAGTGTACAAACAATTAAGTCACTTAACCTTTCTCCGCAGTCAGTAAGCCGAGAATTATTGCAACGGTGTTCTCATTTGACACCGATTAAGGACGAGTTGATGTATGAGAGGTCCAGACCTACCATATTAATTGGCCAGGACAATTGGCATCTCATAGTTACTCGTGAATTAATTTCAGGAGGTAAGAACCTACCTGTAGCAACGCTCACCAAACTTGGATGGGTTTTACATGGTCACATATCGGGTGGCATCAAACCAATCAAGATTGTTAACCATATTTCCACGAAGAAGGAGGAAGAAATGGATAAGTTGATCAAAGATTATTTTAGTTTGGAATCTCTGGGAGTGTCTGCGAGAAAGCCCGCGAACGACCCAGAAGAACGAGCTTTGAATATTTTGAACAAAACGGTACGTCGTATACCTAATAATAGGTACGAGACTGCTTTGCTGTGGCGCACAGACAATGAGTGCATGCCGTCGAATAGAGCGCAGGTTGAAAGTCGCCTGTTTAATATCGAAAAGAAGCTCGACAAAAATAGCGAGTTGAAAAAGGAATATGAGAAGCAAATTGAAAATCTCATCGTTAACGGTTACGCAGAGAAAGCGAACCATATTTCCATTTCCCCACGCACGTGGTATCTTCCTCACTTCGCAGTGACTCACCCACAAAAAAAGAAAATAAGAATAGTTTTCGACGCCGCCGCTAGGACGGGCGGACGTTGTCTCAATGATGCATTGTTAACCGGACCGGACTTATTGAAGTCGTTGTTTGGAGTTCCGCTACGATTCAGAGAAGGAAGCGTGGCAGTGATGGCAGACATTAAAGAAATGTTCCTGCAAGTGAAAATCCGGGAAGAAGACAGGGATAGCCTTCGATTCTTATGGCGGCACAAGCGTGACGCACCACCATGCATCGCCATGTATGTGAAGAATAGAAATGCGCAGGATAACGCACATATCTATCCAGAAGCAGCTTCCGCTACGGAAAGCAATTTTTGTATGGATGACTATTTACAGGCATTTCCCGACGTGACGACGGCCGAAAAGATAGTAAACGATATGTATGAATTACATAAACGTGCTTCTTTCCAACTGAGGGGATGGGCTAGCAACCGACCCGAAGTTTTATGTAAAATGGAAAATAAATATAAGAGCGACAGTGCTTCGCTGGGAGATAAAGAGCACACAGAGCGCACTTTAGGTTTGATTTGGAATATCAAACGGGATATAATAAGTTTCTCCATAAGTCTTCGTAGCACACCGGAAGAGGTGATGGAAGGTTTACGACCGCCTACGAAGAGGGAGATAACTAGCGCTGTGATGTCAGTCTTCGATCCTTTGGGACTCGCATCACCCATAACGATTCAAGGGAAGTCGCTGATCCAGCAAGTATGGAGGACAGGCATCTCTTGGGATGAAGAAGTTACACACGAATTACACGTGTTATTTTGTAAATGGATATCGGAAGTGAAGAAGTTAGGTCACTTAGAAGTACCTAGACCCGTTGCTGAAGGCGTCGGCAAGGGAGAATTACACACTTTCACGGATGCTAGTGAAAAAGCATACGCTGCCGCGGTGTATTACGTCACCACGGACGAGCTAAGAGAAAGGCGGATTACGCTGATCGCCGCAAAGGCAAGAGTAGCGCCGCTGAAACCAATTTCGATTCCAAGGCTTGAATTACAAGCAGCTCTTATGGGCAGCAGACTAGCTGCATCAGTTATTGAAGAGAGCAAGTACGAGATATCCGAGAGAGTATTTTGGACAGACTCACGTACAGTGTTAGCGTGGATTAAGTCAGATCCTCGCGCTTTTAAACCATTCGTTGCTCATCGATTGGCTGAGATCGAAGATCACAGTAAGCCATGTGAATGGCGATGGGTTCCAACGTCACAAAACGTGGCAGACGACGCCACTAGAAATTTTCCTTCCACGCGTTTTATTTACGTGTCTGACCACCAGAGCAGTACATCTGGAATTAGCAGCCTCATTGACACCAGCGTCAATGACAATGGCATTGAGGCGATTTATCGCCAGAAGAGGAAAACCAGCCGTTATATACAGCGATAACGGGACAAATTTCAAAGCTGCAAATAAAGAATTATTGCAAGCATGCGAAGAATGCTATGAGGGCATGAAAAATGAGTCATTTAAAAAATATATTAAATGGAAATTTATACCTCCGGGAGCACCGCACATGGGTGGCGCCTGGGAGAGGTTAGTAAGATCGATCAGAATTGCGTTGACCGCTACGCTCAAAGAAAGGAGCCCGCGAGAGGAGGTTCTGCATACGTTGCTCTTAGAAGCAGAGCATACTGTGAATTCTAGACCTCTGGTAACATTCAGTATGGATAGTCCTGAAGAGGGTTTGACACCCAATCATTTTCTTCTGGGACGCTCATGTGGTGATCGACCACCTGGATTATTTTTAGAGCAACATCTGACAGGTCAACTCAATTGGAAATCTGCACAGAGGTTAGCCGACCATTTTTGGACGAGATGGCTGAAAGAATACCTACTTTAATACCTCGAACAGGTAATAACGGAAAGTTCATAGAACCTAAAGAAGGCGATATTGTCTTGATAATAGATCATTCGTTGCCACGAAATACGTGGCCGAAAGGCAAGATTAGTAGGACGCTACCGGGACCAGACGGTCACACCAGAGTGGTTGACGTCATTACTAGCACAGGTATCTTGAGGAGACCTACATCCAGAATAATAGTCCTGGTACCCGCGACGCCTCACAAATGATGGTGCTGATGCACGGGGGGGAGATTGTTGGCGACGCGCCTATAAGAATATTTCAATTTATTATTTAACCGATTACGAATAACTTCTAAAAAGCAAATTATCGAGCAATAATATCTTAATAAGAAAATGCTTAGTTGAATCTAAAAGAAATATCGAATTAATGATATGAAGGTCTTGGGTTCGACTCCCAGGCCGGAATAGTTTATTGTTTTCCTAGTAATATTTTCTTAATAAATTCGTATAGGGTATTTTTAAGATATAAATTATGTTACCGGATTTGTTCCCCGGTTGAAATCATCTTTCCAATGATGTTGATTTAAAGAAATATTAAAATAAAGTTAGAGACCGGATTTGTTCCCCGGTCGAGATGATCGCTGTGCATAAGTAGAATAAATGGAAATTGATTGCATAAGTATTGTCTTGTATGGGTTTGATATGTTTTGTACGAAAACAAATGCCTATTTTCAATGTATTGATTCATGAAATATTTTGTCTATGTTATCTGATAAGAGACATGATAACTGATAAGAATCTGATTAGAAATAATTTCCTACAGTTTGAGAATTATGTAGAAGCAGTTATTCACCTAGTATTGTTGATATTAGTGTATACTAAACTTTCCATTTTTTCTGATAGTCGATAGCCGTGCAAAAGTTAGTTGTTCAAATAGTGTGAGATCATAGACGCACGCTAGCCACGTACTTAGGAGGCCAAATATGTAAAAATTTAAATATTTGTATTTTCAGCAATTTATGTATGTAATGACTTGTGAAACATTTCAGATTAATTGTACGTGCAGAAAAGGTGAATTCTGTGTTATTTTTTATGTGAAAATTCCTGTGAACAAGTGAGATAATGATAGTTTTATATAAGAAATTTAAAAGTGTTTTGATAGTGAAATGTATAGAGAAAATGTAAATTAAACTTTTGTTTTTATTAAGATATGTATAATTTCAAGTGGGAAACATTGTTTTAACTTTCTATAATAAATATTTAAGAAATTTCAACTTGTTCAATGTGAGTAAAATAGGCACATTTTGTTTAATAAATAAAAGGTTTTTTGTGATATAAGAATGTAACGTATATCGTTGTAAAGATATTTTTGTGCTATCTTTATAAGTAAATTGTATAAATGTATGTCTTATACAAAATAAATAATTGAGAAAACCGTGAGAGAGTGATAGTACAAATTGATGTAATTAAGTTGCGCGAGCGAGCAAATGGCGCGGCTCACTTTCACGTATAGCTCAGGGGTAGCTCAGTAAACGAGTTTTCTTGCAATTCGTTGCGGACGATAGCGCTTATTTCACCTCGTCCAGAAGAGCCCACATTGCCACTGCCAGGATGCAACGTCTCCTGGACCTGCTGCCACCATGGCTAGATGAGTGGAGGATGGTCGTCAACGTTGGTAAGACGACCGCTCTGCTCACTCGCCGCCTCAGGAACCTACCACCTCAACTAACCCTCAATGGCCAGCAGATCGCGTACGAGAAGGCCGTGACCTACCTTGGGTGCCGGATCGACCGGGCGCTGCGCATGACGGCGCACGTCGACCTCGTTGTCCGCAGAGCACGATGTGCGCGGGCGATGCTACGTCCGGTCCTGGCATCCAAGTTACCACTTAACACTAAAGTGCGTGTATACAAAACTTACATCAGGTCCATTATCACCTATGCTGCTCCGGCCTGGTACGCGCTTCTGAGCGAGCCTCTGAGGCGGCGACTGCAGGCCCAGCAAAATATGGCGTTAAGAACCATCGTCGGTGCGGATCGCTACGTCCGGAATGACGTCATAGCGGCCAACCTCAAGATAGACACCATACAGGAATTTGTGGCCCGGTTGGCGCGCGGATTGTTCGACCGTGCAGACAACGGGCCACATATACACCTTAACAACTTTGCGCCGCTACATGCGCGCCCTCCGGACGGGCGACCCTATCCAAGAGAACTCCTCTCTATATCGATTAGAGAGTCGAGTAACAACCCTCAATGCCGCTGATAGGCCAACTCCGACTTTACTAGACAACCTCTCTCTGTTCGTAGTCTAACCGACTACGAAAAAATTAACGAATCACGGACTAATCCGCAAGAAAGATCTACAATGCCAATAGAAGGCTCCCAGGACCGGTCCATAGTGGTGGACCGCGAGGATAGCACGGGTAATGGGGGCTTACCCCGAGGCCCGAAGCCGGCATGTGCCTTATGGCACGTGTAGAAGACAATTAACGTTGCAATTCGTTCGGGAATCCTTCAGGATTAGTTCAGTAAAAAGTGCCAAACCAGCAGTCAATAAGAAGAAAAAGTGTAGGGAAGTGATAGGGAAAAGTGATCTCTCACGGAACGGTTTGAAGATAATTGCTGTTTTATTCCCAAGAAATTCATCCCTCAAAATTATACAGTCCACGTCGAAGAATTAAGGCGTTGGGACCGGGACGACTTCGGAAGACCCGTTATCACCGCCTGAACCTATTTTTTTGAAAAGGAAGAGGTTATCGCCCTTGTGTGTTACTGCGTTGCGGAGGTCACATACGTTGTTCCCGAACCCAACGTAGGCGTTATAGGAGGCCGGATCGAGAGAAGCCTCGATTCCTCCCTTCTGTTTCTTAGTTGAACGTTTACGAAAGCTGAGTTGTTCCTTTTTACTACCATAGTCAAAAAAGGCCTATTAGCAAAGTTTTTAGAAATGTTTAATTTTGTACAACTTTTCGTTCATACTTTATATAAACTGTAGGTACTAAGCCAATGATTTTTATTAAAATCTGTAGCTCAAATTGGAAATTTCTGACTTCTTTTTCGAATCTCCCTTAGCTAGGCCTTATTACCCGCAGGTACTATATATATCAAGATTATTCCCTACCGGGTAAATCATTAATATAAACCACAGAAATCTAAATAATAAGGTACTAGAAATGCCTTCTACTGTCTTTTAATATCGGGACGCGTGTCGCCGGTTCGCAGTAAACACACATAGACAAAAAATTAATACACAATTTCGCCTGCATATATTTCTAGCATTAATGCAACAAAGATTAAAGTATAAATTATTGCGTTAAGGAATATTTTATACAAACACAAATCTCACACAAAGATATCGAATTACTGAAAGTGTCTCAGTAATAGAAGCTTTTAGTAATAGACGCTTATATAACTAGAGAAAAGAGGATATAATAAAACGTTAAGGATAAGTACATCCATTTATTTTTAATATCAGGATATTTTGGGAACTTGGAATAATATTATTGTATTAAATAAACACAGAAATAGATGTATAAATAAAATGAATACAACACAATACAAACAGCACACAAATGTATATGGGTGCCGGAAGTGTAGTTCACACAGCGCTCGGTTCGCAAAGCAATCCTCTCCCTGGACATCCACAAGTCGAGTGGCTGTGACGGAATCCCCCCAATTGTGCTGAGGACGTGTGCTCCAGAGTTGGCATCGGTTTTAACGCGTCTTTTCCGGTACTACTACTCCCTAGGCGTAGTCCCAAAATCATGGAAGACGGCTTTCGTCCACCCGATCCCTAAAAAAGGCGACCACTCATACCCGTCCAACTACCGGCCTATCTTTTGTTAACTGCCAGCTCATGAGGTGCCTTGAGGATCACCAACTACCAAAAGGAATCTTCTTCCGCGTACAACCTCACTGTGGAATAGTTTACCACCGGCGATTTTTCCGGACCGATACAACCTGGGGACCTTCAAAAAAGAGCTTACTCCTTTCTAAAGGGCCTACTCCTTTTAACGCACCTGGAATTCCCCTGGTGTTGCGGTTGATCATGGGCGGTGGTAGTCACTTAACATCAGGTGAGCCGCATGCTAATTTGCCCTCTCTTCTATAAAAAAAACATATTTATCATTTTTTTTAGTTTTGAAGATCAGTAACTGACTTTCAGATGTTTGTTAGTTTTCAGTTACCCGGCTTCTTATAGATCAAATTTAGTCTACTACCCTTACAATATAATTACTTACCCTTGTAATACAATAATAATAATTCTTTATTGACATTCGTACTTCACAATTTGAAATGGGTGGAAACCTGAGTCTCCTAGCTAGGTTACTGAGTAACCTGTATTTAGGAGAATATATTAAAGAGAATATATTAAAATTGCATCAAAGTTTATCAAGTAATTTAAAAGTACTAACAAACAGATAATCGCTTATAAAAGGTTAACGGTATAAAATATTTAGAAAGAAAAAGATAGAGGAGGAGTCAATAAATATTTAACGAAAACTCACATTTCATTACCAGTTTTGTAAAACTAGGTAAGCCAAACATAATAAATTATCGATACAAAGTAGTATTGTCACGCCACTGTCTCTCGCTCGACTCCTGCGGCCGTGTTCTTAGAAATTTACGTGCGCAACAATATTATTTATTGCCCATATTATAAATCCATCGCTGCTTTTAGCTGTCGTACTCGTAGACATGAACTAGCTTAAGAATCAATGGTTATTGAAATGTGAAAACAATTACATATTTGGAGACAATCGTAGTACTGGAGGTGAATAATTTTATTTAAGTATATTTCGTTAAAAACAACATTATTTAAAACACTAAGTACTTATTTATGAAATGTTATCCATTTATTTGAAAATTTGCAAGTTGTGGAAGAATTTCCGCAGTTGGATATGCTTCAAAACTCCATTTTTACGTCTCTGCATCCGAAATAACACTGGTGACCGAAACAAACGCTCCCTGCGCGCTTGTGGCCTATGAGTTACATGTGCGGCGACAAAGTCACGCGCATTTACGATTTCTATTGCCTTATTATTATTTAGATTCCTGTGATATAAACTAACAGTGATAGAGCCACGCAGCAGCCTTTGCTGTTGCACGTATGGGCCGGCTCAAACCGGGGTGGTACCACGACTTCACAGAAGACTGGCGTGAAGTAGAAGCTTTGCTTCTGCATTTCGTCTGGTGAGTGCAGGTGGCCGGAGGCCCAATTCATCCCTCCCCCCTAACATGGTAGCGGAGTTAAATATAACACTACCCTAGGAGGGTACTAGCACCCCCGGTGACGGAGAATCCCTCGCTGAACATCCACGCCCAAACTCCCCTACTCCTCCTGAGCGTGGGTGCTCAGGCTGCCTCCCGAATTCCGGGAGGGTGACTGAAATTCCGCTTGAGACTAAACCTGTTCGGGGCAAACGGAGCAATAAGTCAAAGGCGACTCCTGCTACGCTATCCGTGGATTTCTGCAACATTAAGAGACTTCATTCAAACCTTAACGCCGTCCACTACCATCTCGAAACGGTGAAGCCGGCCTTGCTCTTTCTAACCGAGACACAGGTGTCCCCTCCGGCTGACACTTCATATCTCTACTACCCGGGGTACAAATAAGAACACTCTTTGTGCTCTGGGCTGGAGTTTGCGTGTACGTTAGAGAGGACATCTGTTTTCGACACCTCGGCAGCCTTGAAGGTATGGACCTGTCCATCTTATGGTTACGCACAGACAGCGACGACCACCCCCGCGTTTACGGATGCCTATATAGGTCCGATAGCGGTAATGCAGACACAGACCGACCACGTCCAGATGGCTGCAGACTTCGTGCCACAACAGGTCCTATCCGCAGAGATCGTGATACTTGGTGATTTTAACGCTCACCATGCTGAATCGCTTGGTTCTCGTTTAACCGATCATGCGGATAGATAGACTTTGCTTTGGCATACGGTCTGACACA
This sequence comes from Parnassius smintheus behrii, assembly GCA_036936625.1. Taxonomy (NCBI): domain Eukaryota; kingdom Metazoa; phylum Arthropoda; class Insecta; order Lepidoptera; family Papilionidae; genus Parnassius; species Parnassius smintheus. The sequence continues at coordinate 32,830,579 of JAUPFT010000005.1, read as the reverse complement.
ACTGGTTATCTCGCCTACGCGAATCCTAGATGTGGAAGATCATGTACCTTCCCTGTTGGACCTTCTGCTGATCTCTCATCCAGACGGATATCAGGTCTCCGTTAATACCCGTTGGCTCTTCGAACCATTGTCTGATCCAGAGTACGGTGCCACTCACGCTCCGATCGCGGTTGCGTTCTGCAGGTTGCCGCCGTGTTTGGCATTTTAAGTCAGTCGATTGGAACGGGATGCGATCTTTTTTGCATCGTACCCTTGGAGGCGGGTTTGTTTCTCGCCGGATGATCCCAGCATTGTTGCTGATTCTGTCGCTGCTGTGGTGCTACAGGGAATGGAACCATTTATTCCACCATCTGTGGTACCTATCGGAGGCAGAACCTAGCCTTGGTTTGGTCGCTCCTGCAAAATTGCATTACATCATAAGCAGGAGTGTTATCAGGCCTGGCCTCGCGCCTCGACGTCCCGGGGTGCAATTACTAACATTCTTAAAAAGAAGTATAATTCTGCTTCCAGGTCCTTAAAAAGTGTCATTGTCAAGGCAAAGTCAGAGCACATCGGCAAAATTGGCGAGAAACTTGTTCGTCTTCCTTCGGAAACACGTGCATTCTGGTCTCTCGCCAAGGCTGTCCAAGGGAACTTTTGCCAGCTATCTCTTCCATCTCTGCACAGGGAGGATGACTCACTGGCCCACGCCGCAAAAGACAAAGCCGATCTACTGGGCTCTCTCTTTGCGTGAACACACCGCTAACCATCCCGCAGTGTGAATGCTCCATGCAGGATGTGCTGTTTACCCAACGCTCGGTGCGCAGAGCACTCCTTTGCCTGGATATCAACAAGTCGTGGGCCTGATGGCGTCCCTCATATTGTGCTGAAGGCGGGTGTTCCGGAGTTAGCACCGGTCTTAATGCATCTTTTCCGGTACTCCTACTCCTTAGGCGTAGTCCCGAAATCATGGACGACAGCCTTCGTGCACCCGATCCCTAAAAAAGGTAACCGCTCTGATCCGTCCAACTAGAGGCCTATGGCGGTGAATGCTCATAGCATACCACGCAGCCGGCTGCGTGGTATGCTATGAGCATTCACCGCCTTCCTCCCCCGCTTTCCGGAGGGTTGCTCATATTTGCTTCGGGCGCAAAAAAAAAACTATCACACAGAGTGTTGGCCGCTCCCCGGGCAGAACACCTTGCCCGGCGGGAGATCTCCCCTTTTCCTTCCACGGCCACAAGCTATTTGAACGCCTTGCGCTGTTCTTCACCCCATGGCTTTAGCTCAATTTTCTTAAGCAGCTTTAAATGAAGAGCTGAGCAATTGCTGAGAAGTTCTCCACAACCTCGCTGAACTCAAGCGCAGGTCTAGATCCTACCACGTGATAACAATAACAATAGGTACGTCAGTTTTTTATTGAAAATACAATATTTTTAAAATCAATCGTTAATAGGAGGAAAAGGTACTTACGTGTATTCGAATTGCCTAACATTACAAATGCAAGTATTTTAAATTAAAATTTAGTTAACAATTTTTAGTTAACGATTTTATTAGCTTGTTTTCATATGTGTAAATACCATAAATGAAAAATAATGAACTTAAGAAATTTAGTTGGCTACTTTTAATTCTGCTGCAACCCCAACAACCAACTAGGTAAACAAGTGTAAGTCTGTTGAAAGTGCGTTTACAACCATGTACAACTGTGACTTTGTCTGACGGATAGTATTATGCTACGCTACGAGTAACTCTGCCTCACTCTTGCGTGCTTTTAACTGTTGACCATGATTATTTGCGGCCACTTCTAAACGAGCAACTCTAGTCCTTCGCGCAGAGAAAAATTAACTTTTTTTTGATATAATGTAACCTTCACACTAAGATTTTCTTGTGTATCATGGGGGCAGTTCGCATACATAAATTTCATACGGACAAACATCCAGACTTGGAACAAACATTGTAAGCCTTGTATGGCCTACTTGTAGAGCCGTCGTAGCTCAGATGGTAAACGCTCGCTGTAAATATAACAGAACGCGAGTAACCCGGGTTCGATCCCCGCCGGCACCAATGAAATTGGTAATTGCAATTTTAAGTGCTGATTAACCACGTGCTCGGCGGTGAAGGAAACATCGTGAGGAAACCTGCATGTCTGAGGAATAAGAGAAAAAAAGTATTTCGAAGACATGTGAAGTTCGCCAACACGTATTGGGGCAGCACGGCGGACACTTCCTTGCCCTGAAACCCTCTCAGAAATGAGGGGAGGCCTGTGCTCAGCAGTGGGACGTATATACACTGTAACTTTACTTTACTTTACAAATACTTGTTCCTTGCGGGATTCGAACCTGCAGCCCTTAGCGTTATAACTCATTGCTAAGCAACTGCGTCACGGAACCGTTAATACTAAATTATGATTTAGTAAAATAAGATATGAATGTAAACGTATATTTCAACAGAAAGCCACTTAATTACTTAGAGTTATGTTTAGATTTAGTGACAAATAGTGACTTAAACAAAAAAAAATTGCGACTTAATACTTTAGAAGATATACATAGTCCTCTTTTTGGAAGGTTTCTAACTTGAATTCAAGCTAGCAGCCTCACCTCGCAAATATCGTTATTGCCTGCATATGAGATGTGATCCGAAACGAAAAAAACCCATGAAAACTGATGTTAGATAGATAACTCTATTGAATTGCTCTTTGTTGTTACAATAACGGAAAACTTATGAACTACAAACGGTAGTCATGCGTTATAATTTTATTAAAGTTTAAAAAGATGAAAACAATTTAAAAAAATTGTAAAACGCGTGCATGAATCTACCGATATTGAAATGTATGTAGCACTTTAAGTAAAGTTTTCACTAAGTTGATTTTAGTTAGTAAATTTATACTGTCTTTTAAAACTAACGGTCACTAAATCTTGACACATTTCACAGCGAAAAACATAGGCGTTCTGAAGTTATTCATGATATACTAGCGATGCGCCCCAGTTTCGCACGGGTGATTCCTGGATCTCGACATTAGCGCCACCACCGCGTCTAATTGTGAATCTAAACCATCTAGAGACCTACTCAATGTGCACAAAAAATAATTAAAATTGTTCGAACCAGTTTCGAGTTTTAGCGAGACTAACGTTGATTTTGTACTTAGAGATTATCTTCAAGCTCGAATCCTACCTAGGACAATATCAATATCTCCGTTTGCCTAGAGCAATATGTTTCAATCTCGGTATATGAAAGTCACCAATTAGACACTAGATCTTAAAATAAAAATCATATCTCAGACGCCGATAATAATGGCATTTTCGAGGGGAGGCTGTTAGCTTGAATTCAAGCTAGAATCGTCTCAAAAGTGGGCTATATCTACTAGAGTATTGTCACAATTTTTTTTCTTAGGTCACTAATTGTCACCGATTCCTCATTTAATCTTGACCTAATAAAATTTAGGATATCGTTGGGGAGGATTCCAGCTTGAAGGACACCTTAAAACTTATTTCTCTATTAACAATTTTTCATGATAATTGCATTTCCATTCAAAAATACAAGAACCTAGTAAACTCGTGACTGGCTTTTCAAAATTATCATTATAATTCATGAAAGATAGCTTGATCTCTGCGACAGCTGTCAGTAAAGATCACGCCTATGAAGTCCTGAATTTCTTAGTAGAACGGACGGTACCTGTCAATGTCATACTTTATGGGCATACCGACCTAATTAGTGCATGCCCATAAAGTATGACATTGACAGGTACCTACTGTCTGTTCTACTAAGAAATTCAGGACTTCATAGGCGTGATTTTTACTGACAGCTGTCGCAGAGATCAAGCTTTTATGAACTATAATTATTATTTTATAACTTCAATTATATCATGTTGTGTTATATTTTTACCGAAAGTTGATAATAAAAAACGTCAAAGATTACGTTACTCCAACACTAAGTTTTTCTTGTATCCACACAGTTATTTGTATTCTATATAAACACTTGTGTCGTAAGAGATTCGAACCAGTCGTCCCCAGATGCGCCGCAGCTAAACGATCAGACGCCCAGATGTACATTCCAACTTCTTTCTTTAAAAAACAATCATCATCACGCAATATCCTCTTCCTTTAAAAATAAATACTTACGAATACATTTTCTTCGTCGTCACTAGACCTGTAGTACATCTGCTCTCACTAACATAAACTTTTTGTCACACAGAGGGGTAGGCAGAGACTACAGACTTCCATTTAGCACGATCCTGACATACCTCTCTCGCCTCTTCCACATCCATATACCGACGCATACATGCTCGTCGGTTAAGGGTACTCTTAATTTGGCCCATTTTTAGTATATCGCCAATTTGGTCGATAAACAATTTTAATTTTATATTTTCTAACAAACAAATGGGAATTATTTGTTAATCGTACGTTCATGTGTTTTTTATGAGTCAAAATCTGTGGGGAAACGGTTATGTTCAGCAGTGGGCTTTTGAAAGCTTGTAATAATTGAATCGTTCAATTTTAAGATACTTAGGCTTTTGTATAATTTTTTTATAAAATAACGTTGACAAACAAGCACACAGTCCATCTGATGGTAAATGGATGATGTGGCCCGTGGACATCTACCTACATCTATCCTAGATTAAAAATCAAAAGGCAGATGCTGAGATGATCCTGAGGCCTAAGATAGATTGCCTCGTTTCCAGTAAAAAGGGTGTCAGATTCCCCACACTCACCATTCGAAACAGAGCAGCATTGAGCTGCTATTTGATATTGGTATTCATTGAGAGCGGGGTCCATCCCCAGTAGAACTGACCCATTCGTGCTGCTTATTAGTTTGTTTTTTTAGGTGCAGCATGGCTCTACCACTAAAATCTTAAATCTTATTCATCAGACGTCTGATCATGTGGCGTGGCAACCTTTTTTCTGATGATATAAATTCAGTAGAATTTATGTGAACATGTAGGAAGATTGTCAAAAAATTAAAAGACCTTGTGTATATATTATTAAATTCAATTTATTGTGCAAGTCGTTTCTATTTTAGCTTACAAAAGTCAATTTTTAACTCGTATTAACGTGTTCTAGAAGCGTTCAATAAAAAAGTGCGAATGAGAATGCCATATGAGCAAGTACCGTTTTAGTGTAACATACACATTAGTATATTTTTCTAAGTTTAAAATTATTTTCCTAAGGGACTCCTCATCCTGAGACCTGAACACCTAAAACAATTCTGTAGCAACTACTGCTTAAATATCTTCAAATCTCTGTAAATAGATAAAAATCACTAGGTGCTGGAAAATTTGAGGGATGCAAGAGCATTCCGGACTGCAGCTATTGCAACAGCAGACTTAGGCCAGGACTTTATCTTAATGAAATAAAACAATTTCTTCGAGGTTGCCTCGCTGTTTCTCAGGTATTCTAATGCATTTTTTATTTATATTTGCATATAAAGTGCCATTGGCATTAGGTCTATGGTCGAGATATTCAACCATTGCTACCCCTAGACTAAAAATGAATAAATTTCTTAGAGTAGTTAGTAGTAGTTTCTTAGAGTTGGAGATGATGTCTTTTTTAACTCGATTATAATTTTGTTTCGAAATTTTAATGGTAAAGCCACGTTCCTTTCATTGTTATAAATTGAACCATAACCGATTAGAACCCTGTTACAACAGTTATTATGAAATCTTGGGGCAATAATCAGCCTGGATTGTTTCTGCGCATCGGTAATATCCAGATTCTAAGACACTTTTATAGACGGTTTATCTATTCATTAGCGTTATTGTTTCGATAACTTAAGAAATTTCATTTCTGAACATAGTATTGTACGATAAATTTCGGCTAAACCTAGGTTACTAAAATGACTAATTTGTGTCGTTTCTCGGTTCCATAACTTAATTGAAGTTTTATTTTTATTTAAAGCAAACTATTTTTATTAACTTTTGGGTAATAAGTCATAACGTGTTATTATTAAACTAAATGTCAGTGAAAGCTCAATTATTCTAAGAACAATCAATACGAACCGCATTGGAGTCTGATTTGGAAGTACTGAAGTTTATTTCTAACATATCAGTACCCAGAAATCTTTATTATAATTTATGAATAAAATATATACTTACTGAAAAAAGTACTATTGTCGATTATACCACAAATTCTTTAGCTAGGTACTTCGAAAAGTAGCATCTTCCTTCTTTCATTAATACCGTTACCTATTCATTAAATCCAGTATCTATTGCTATTTTACATAAAAAGTATAAAGCATGAACGATAGCAAAGATAGCAAAACTTAAAATCCTACGACCAAGAAAACAAAACCACGCGATGTTTGACCGCTTTTCCGTCTTTTTAAAAAAATTTACCATTATAATGTCTTTCGTACATCCGCTAACAAATAAATAACTTTCATTATTTATACTAAATCAATCTATGTTTTATTATTATCAATTTATCAAAGTGATGTATACTCAATCACGTACTTGTCCACGAAAAATATTATTACAAATAATACTAGTAGGCACAGAGTAACGAAGAACAAACTAATAAAATCAATTTTAGACTTGATCTCTTAATAAGATTGATGACGATCTCTTATGAAACTGGTTAGATAGTTATTAAACGCATCGCTGTGTATTCAAAAACACTGTGACAGTAAAGCGTTTATCTTATACGTAACTTTATTGCATCAATAGTACCTATAGCTAACATTACCCTTAACCTTTTTAGTCAGACAATATTACCCTGTACTCGTAAGCCATCTGCGTGCTTTTCCCTATCTAAATCTTTGTTTCTTCAGTTATCAAAAGTACCGTAACGTGATGACCTGCTAAAATAATTATTTCGACTGCTTCTACTACTAGCTAGACTAGCTTCGTCACTACTGTCGTATGACGTCCTGAGTGAGGTTTACTAAAGATGTAGTAAGTGTTTTTCCAAATTTAAATTTAGCACAACAGCGTTAAACTGTGTGAATAATGTTTACACCTGATTTACTGTTTTTGAAGTCAGCAAAAAACCGAATTACGTCATCCCAAAAAAAAAACCTGAATGCTGTTTTCACATATATTTTGTGCATGCCGCCGCACACGAATGGTTTCCTCTCAAAAAGGTTACGTCACCCAGCGAATATCTTACACTCAGGGAAAAAAGGCAAACATTGAAAACATAAAGCCTTTTGTTGAGGAAAAGTATATAATATATACTTACACAATATAATAAAAACAATTGATATTAAGATAGTTTATGTTTTTAGTAACGTTTAGTGTTTCATAAAAATATAAAATCATTACATACGTTGCGGATTGTGAATGTGAGATTTCACAGGCATCATATAAAAATCAAAGAACGCATCTTTGCGTGCTCGTAATTTTGCTCTCTTGAGATAAAATGGTCTCCTTTTTTATTCTATGCATAGTTAATGAATGCACCCAATAACAACGGTTAGTCTTCTTACTAAATGCTAGCAAAAGGGCATTTAGCACATAGGCTTGACATACGTCACTAAACATATCAGCAATACTAAAATCCTAATGGAAGGAAACAAATGTGTGCGTACAAATGGAATTCCAAATCAGAACTCCTAATACAGAAACTTTCATGTTTGCGCCCAGTCTAAAAACAGACAAAAACAGCCAATAGATATATTACAGATGTTCTAGCTTTACCAGCTAGTAAGTACAAACTTTTTAAATAACAAAGAGTTTCTACTGCATTCTCACTTCTTTATTGAACGCTCCAGATAAGTAAATAGAATATTTATAAAATCTTCATTAATACATATTAATAGGCTTGCCAACTCTACAAAGGTCATTTGCGGAATTTTCTACTGAGATATCCGAGACTTGCGCTTATGTCGCGGGACACATGACACTATTAAGTAATTTATTATGCAAAAATTTATAATGATTTTATTTTAGGATGATTTTGTTCATATTTTGAGATAAAATGTGGAATGCAAGTCATTTATTGTCGTTTTATCCGCCAAAATTCAACAACTTTATATAGGTACGTAGATAATAAAATACAGTAAGGATACCACATATGTGCAATAAATGAAAGCACAAGTAATACTAGTCCATGGATATGAAGTAAAATTAAATATTAAATTAAAAACTTTAAATTAAAAAAGGTGAAATTTTCAAACAAAATAAATTCAGTAAAAGTAAACACTCTGTTTAGACAACGTACCTTGACCCCTTGGAAGAGTGGAGTAAGTTTTTATTGTAAGTATTACTTGTGGTTTCATTTATTGCATATATGTGGTATCTTTACTACATAAAAACATTTTTATAATTATCATAAAATGATTAATTGTTTAATGATTTCCGAGACATTAAGCGTCTAGCAAGGGCATTTTATCGGGACGGCTTAAATTATTGTCCAGATGCAGTATGTCCCGGAAATTCGGGACAGTTGGCAAGCTTACAAATTAACTAAATAAATAACTTAGCTTTATCATAATCATATTAAAGCATGTACAGTACAACCTTAGTATAACGAACCCCAAAATAACGATTTCCTCGATTTAACAAATTCTTAGAAATCCCCTAAAACTGGCCATAAGAGTTAATGCAAAATATACCTTTATATTACAAATAACTTTTGTAAAAACCTCGACTTTTCAATCATTGCAAAACATAAATAGAACGTACCTATAACAATTAACCTCTGCATAAAGAATTCTACCAATCCATCTAACAGGAATTCGTGTCCCGACAAGTTCAGACACGTTCAATTTATCATAAGACAATCCAGGAATTCAACCGTCATAATAAATTTATGTTTAGTGTTGTAAGGCATTCATTACAATGTGTTTTACTTTTCTTTGAAAGTTTGCTTACCTTGCTAAAACGAATCTTAGAACAACCTAACCTCTATATAACAAACCTCATTGTTACAAATTACTTCGTATAACGAATATTTTCTAATCTCCTTCAGATTTGTTATATCAAGGTTTCACTGTATTGTGAAAAATATTTCGTAGCAAAATTTAAAGGCTCTATACAAACAACAACAATAATATGTAAACTAGATACTCATAACAAAAGAAGGGTTCCACGTAATGTTGTACTATAAACAACAATCACTTGTGTTAAATGTTTAGTGTGTATAAGTAACGTTTCTAAATTGTATCAAATGCGTACCAACTTTTAAATTTTGTTTTTATCGATTAATATGAAGGCGCTAGAAATGTATACTTGTAACGTATTTAATAACAAACTTCTTAACCAACGTTTCTTCAATAACTAACAGTGCAAATTCTATATTATGCCCTTAACTTGCATTACTCCGCGTATGACAAAATATATGAACATACACTTAATTTTATTTCATATGGAGTTACCGTTCCTCACTAGGAGTAATAGTGTTTTGTGATGTTTGGCAACAAGTTTGTGGACAACAAAAGAAACACGTTTTATTAAAACAAATTGAGAAACATAAAAACAAAAGTGCGAACGCTAGCGTTGACAGGTCTATAGATAAATAAAATACACTGGGTGCGTTTGGCAGAAAAAAGCGCTAGCAAGCGCTTACTAGCGCTAAAATAGTTTTCGGCCAGGACACGATTGCTACTTCAGTAGCGCTGACATAATCCGCCATTTTGCTTATTTAATTTGTTTGTTTTGACGTAGTGTTTATAAGTTGTTTTTTGCAATATTAGTTTTAAGTAATATAATGACATGAATAGACATATACATGTTATTAAAAATTCATGATTGGTAAGTTTTTAATATGAACACTTCACAAACATATATTTAAATTAGGTTAGGTTCCCCGGTTAAAACTAACATCGTGTCCTAGAGGAAAATAGCTACTTACGATTTGACAGCGCTTACCGCTTACGATCGCCATTTTGCTTACAAGCGCTTGCTAGTGCTTTTTTCTGCCAAACGCACCCAATATCTATGTTGTACTTAATGCGAACACAGATAACAACAAATCTTAATATCTGTTGAAAATTTTACACAGTCTCTGTGAATGCGAACGCGACCATCAACAAAACATGTTGTTTGACTTATTTTATGCGATATGATTCAAAATAAAAGAAAACGGTTTAAAAGAAAACGTCCATTTTCCTTTTTCTTTCATGGTACATATTATTACTAATATGTACCATGTTTTGATTAATGAATAATTCACAAAATTCGAATAACCCTTAATTTGTTTTGAGTAGTTTATGTAATTAAGAATAAACTGTGGCGGTATAAAATACAACGTGAGAAAAAACGTGTTTTAGGAATGCTTTTGGGCCCATTTCATGTCGTCGGCTCGAGGCTTACAACCAGTTAAAGCTTCAATAACAACCTCGAGCGTAGACCAAAAGTGCAACTTTTCCAAAGGCCAGTTTAACCAGCCTGTGGTAATACAAAAGTAAGTCTCGTGCGGCGCTACGTGGTGTATACGATGGTGACGACGTGGTAACACTACGTGCCATTCTTGCAACCAAATTACCCATATTGGTAATCCAAAATATGTATGCGACCATTTATGAATCTGGAATATTGTATGTATTTAAAAATGTTAATAAATAATGTTTTTAATTATTTATGAAGATAAAATATAGGTAGTAAGGTAGTATGGAACCCATGGGCATTCAGGAAGTATGGGTACCTCTCGATAACTCTGAATATTTACAACTGGCAATTTAAGTTCATAGTAGACATGGGTAACTCAGCAAAATTCTTTGCGTTAACTCAGTAACTTTAACGCGGTTTAGTGCGCCGGCTCCTTGCGTTAACTCGAAATTTTAAACACATCTGTTGAAATAAAACCGGGTGGCCAGTAAGTAAAATAAGATATACAAAAGAATGCCTACCTACATATGAGTTGCAGTTTATATAAATCATAACATCTTAACAACTTTCGAATTTCCCGGTCCTGCGCTTTGCGCCACCAACACAACGCAACGCAGCGCAGCGCAGCGTTACCCAAGACTAATTCATAGTAGATATTGAAATCAGTAACATGAATCGACGATCTATCAAGTACCTATGGTTAGTGCTATCGGTTGAACTGACAAACAAATAATGTTATTTCTGTTCAAGAAGTAACCGTTTAATCTGTAGTTGTTTCAACCGTTGAGATAAAAAGTGTGTGGCAAGTTTTCTTTTTGTTGTATATTTTATTTTAGTGTTATTGAACCGTGTGAGCTATGAAACAGCAGAAAATACTGTTTGTTCAATGTAAAAGTAAGATTAATCCATAAATCTATATACTTATTATACAAATAAAATTGAAGCGTCTTTAATATCGGAATAACTGTCTTCTATTGTATATATATAGTAAGACATAAAAATGATTTTCAATATGTTTGTCTCTCTGCATGTCTTTCTGTCCGGGCTAATCTACAGAAAGGCCGAACCGATCGTGATGAAATTTCATGAACAGATAGAGAGAACCATGCCAGAAGTGATTTAATCCACGTTTTATTCAAAAAAACACATGATTTTTAGAGAAATCGAAACACTGATAAAATAAATGATTTTTGAAGATAATCTCAGGTTTAAGAAATACATAGATACAAAAAATGTTTGGTACATAAACAAAATAATTAGTGTTTTTTTTTTTGCTTCAACAATATTTTATATCTAAATTACGAATGATAAACGATAAAATGATGAGACCTTTTATAAAATTAGTTGATAAGTATTCAATTGTTATTACTAACATTTTACCATATCGTAGTCAGTTTACGAGATATTGCCCAAGTACAAGTACAGACTACTATACCAACGGTTGTTCGCAGTGGGTGTACGTGTTGCGGGGCCAACTCGGCTTGCGTCGAGCCTAGAGGACGCCCCTGACCCTTCCCGGGACGACACATACCCTACACTGCGTGTCATCTACTATGCTGGGAAGCGGACTTCGGAGGCCCGGAGTGCTGCTAGAAAAGCGCGCGCCTGTTGGTGACATTGGCTACGCGTCGAGACCCGTCTCCGCGGGACCTGGAAGTCGCTGACCCTTCGGCAGATCCCTTCCCGGAGGCGCGAGATACGCCAACTATGCCTAGGAAACAGCCAGGCCATAACCTAGAGCTAAAGAGCGCACACCTGTCTGCAGGATTGGTCCTGCGTCGACTCCCGTCGTCCGCAGGACTCTGCGGGGCTTTGAGACTGCTGACCCTTCGGAAGCACCTACCTAGTGGCGCGCAATACGCCAAAGAAGAAAACCTACAATGCCGTTCTTGAACGGCTCCCAGGACCGGCCCATAGAAATGGGCTGTGGTGATTGCCCGGGTAATGGGGAATACCCCGAGGCCCGAAACCTGCAGGGATAAATAATAGTAGTCCCTTGAAGACGACAACACGAAGACATCCGTTTGATTAAAAGTCAGTTTTAATTGTCTAAAATTAATGAAATGATATGAAAGGAAAATATTGTGAAATAAAAATGAAATGTATATTATTTTTCAACTTTATAAATTAAAATTCTATTTATCACTATTGTCTCGTTTATGTATTGATCAGTGTTGTGTCAGCGAATATGAGCTTTAATTTTATAGCACTTGCTGCATACTGCTACTTTGATCAAACCACACCAGGTTTCAAATCAAATCTTTGGTACCAGCAAACTAAAGAATTATTATATAATTTCAGAACTTTTAAAGCTAGTGCTCGTCATATTCCAATAACATTAAGTGATATCTCAAATTCACATTTTTTATATTTTTACCATGCAGGACTCGCAGGACCCACAAAACTTGTGAGCCCTCACAAGTTTAGCGGGTGAGCTCTGCTACGCCACTAGTCGTATTAAAGTTGAATAAAAGCTCATAACATATGCTCGTAATGATTAAAGCCATAAATTGAATTTAAGCCACGTGTAGTGTTGGTACGATCGATACTGTATCAACCACCGCACCAAAAAGTCCTTGAACCGTGAAATATTACAATATTTATTAATGAGTTACAGCTGTTATAACAGTTTCTACGAATATTATTTGAATTTGTCAAATTTACACAATTTACCTGATTAGTCATTGCCACAAATATGCAGCATAGATACCAATACGCAATCCAATGAAATTGCTTTTCAATAACGTCGGTATCGTATGTTAGTAGCTGCCAAACAATTCTCGCCAGTACAGGAATTGTAATAGCAAAATTGTCTCCATTTGTTTCGACAAAGTCATGACGTGTAATTGACGTAGGATCGATGTGATGCTCTCGAAACGGTCGTAAAAAATTCTGGAAAAAAGGTAAGTAATAAATGCTTGCATATAATAATGTAAATAAATAAGTGATAAATGAAATGAGTAAAAAATTTCATTTACAATCATATTATGTTGTATTTTGAGTTATCGTAAATAATATCTTTAACTCTTAGTTTAAAGATGATTATGTAGCTACTGACCTTTCGGTAAATAGATATAACTAAATTATATCCAAACGACTTCATTATTTTACCTCAGATGTAAAAAAAACGAACAAGTGATATATTTACTTAATATGTGGATAGTTCATTCATCTCGGGAAATATACGTAATGAAAACATAAACTGCCGAACATTGATCTTACGAAAAAGTTGGTCGATTTGAAGGACAAACTTAACTTGGCATTGTTAAAAAAAATCTCCCATATATCAGTCATGCTGACTTGCTTGATGAGTAGTGGAGGCGTAAGAATATCCACTATCTTATATCATCTCATGGATGTCGTTGGAGACGACAGAGGGAAATCGGAACAAGAAATGAGCTGCATATTTCTTATGCTGAAAGTAATAATAAAAACTGCATTTGCTAACTCTCCTGCCAGATGGCGTAATGGTTTGGAAACCCGATAAGCTGTAATGATGATGATTGATGAAGAAAATGTAAGTTCATACAGCCTTAACGATTAAGCTACTGTCAATAAAAGTGAAATATTTTATCGAAAAAAAGGGACTAAACTTAAAGTGACAGTAGACCTTAGTAAAGTAAAGCGAACAACAAAGTTATCTTCTTTCACTGGATAACAAAACAAATTAAAAAATCTATCACGACTATTAGAGAGGTTTAATCAAGAGTCTTGCATTGCGTGCAACTATTGATAAAATAGTATATGACATTACAGGAAGAATCACTTTGCCATTGTAGAAGGAAAAAGATCTCAGAAAGCTGTCACATTAAGAGGAGACGACATACTTGTAGAGCTGCTAATAGAAAATATAAATTAATTCTGTACTTCCCATTTTTAGCGTTTACGTTACGTTTACGTTAACTTTACTAATTACTTTAGATTTAATTGTAATGAGACAGAGATTCTTTGCTTGGCTAAAAGAGTTGTTTAGTGAATATCACAAACTAGCTGAAGAGCAAAAAGAACATCTTAGAGATATCAACTTAGTGGAACATAACAAGCTCAAAAATACTTTGACCCTTGAAGTGACTTGGATGTCCCTGTACGCGCTTTCAAAACCAACACTAGTAAAAGTTCTAGTTAGCACAAGAGGAGAAAACTATAATGTTTACGAGAAGAAGAGGATACTTCTAATGGCATTAGAATACAACGCAGGGGCGTAGCTACCGCCGTAACAGCCGTATCAATGATATGGAGCCCCCGGGCGACAGGGGTCCCGAAAGTGTCTTGGCAAAAATTCGTAATGTTATCCACAATCTTACATAAACTCTTTGGCCGAACTTCCCGAAAAAAAACATCCTATCATAAAAAAGTGCTCAACGTGCCTAAAGACCTGTCAAAAATTTATCAATATTCTGTAGTTTTCGATACATCTAGATATCCGAAGATGGTAATAATGTACCTAAAGAAATAAAAATTTGCGACTTCTTTTTGGGGTTTATATAAATATTTTCTAAGTCGTTCGATACGTGTCGTAATGTTACGAGTCTTCATAGAGTCGTAAAAGAATGCGATGTGGTAATAGTTTCTCCCTTGTCGCTAATTGACGGCATTTAGTAATAATCGATAAGTTTTGTCTCTGTAATATATCTATATAACACTTATACAATATTTCTGTAGGTTCGTTTGTCACTTCAGTTTATAAAAAAATATGTTAAAATTGTACAGCGGAAATATGGACTTGAAATATTTTATAAGCTTACTGTCCACCTAATGGTAAGTGGCTCCTGCAGTCAATGGACACTGCAGCCAACTTTATACAAAGTTTTCTACAGATGCGTTGTCATCCCTAAGTGCTACAACGGAATAACTCATAGTCGGTAACTATACTTGCTTATCTTTTAGTACCAACCGAGAAATTTTACATAGCCCTTAAAAAAGAGCGTGCCGCAAATGTCGATTATGTTTATTATACGCCACACGCATTAAATTTAATTTTAAACGATACTACGAAACGTGTTCCTGAAGTGTCAATTTTTCGATAATTTGAAAAAAATATATAATGCATTGGGGTAAGATCGGTGATGGGGTAAGACCGTAAAATTCAAATTTCCGGTGAATTATACTATATTTTTTAAAGCTAGCAATATGGTACAAGACTCCATTTTATTCTGCCCCGACCCCAAGTTTCAGCCAGTCGCTCCGAAAAGTAGGGCGTGTGCTGCGCAGTATTTTATAAAACAAGGTAATTTTTGTATTTTTTTCGTCCGTGTGGTCTTTCCCTATCACTTTTATTTGCGATTTTTAGCGACGTCCGGTCTTCCCTTTGATGGCCAATTCTTCATCATGCATATAAAAATTATGCCTTGTCTTCGCACACGCAAGAAGAAACTGTTGAGTTTTGAAAAGTAAAAGCTTCTTATAGCTAAATTACGTGTAACCATTAACGATTTGCACCATGTTTCAGAAATCTGACGTATATGGATGTCGAAAAAGTTTTTACCCGACTGTTTTAACTAGTCGAAAATCGTCCGGTATTACCCCAACGCACCTTACTTTTTTAGCAATAGTATAAAACCACAGTAATCGTAACAATAAGACAATAGAAGTCGCATAGACGCGTTACCTTGTCGCCGCTATCATGTGTTGACGAACATGATTTACCATTATGTGATTTAGTTGCGAGATTATAAATTTATAATGGTGAACTGCAGCATAATCAGTTGTAAAAACTGATCAAGGACGTGTGTAATTCAACTAATAAAGGCATAACATTTATCGGTAAGTTGATTATTTACTAATAATCATTGTTTTAACTAATTTACATCTAGATGAATACTATGATATTTACCTTTCTAAACTTTCATTTATTAATTTTCGTATTGTACAATTACTATTGCTGCTTTTGTTCTATGTTGACAAACTCGCCAAGCAATGTAATGTGACACATTAGATAACATTGTGCATTGTGCGTACGTTTATATTACGGTAAGATGTGGCGACATCGGTTTTGGAAGTAATCGAGCGCTAATTAATTTCTATTGTCTTATTATTACGATTTCTGAGTATAAAACGCTGGTCAATGTTGAATAACGATTTAACTGAAAAATATAAAATAACTCTTAAAAAGGTGTGTGGCTTATTAGATGGTTCTCATGAAACGACGCTTTATCAGCTATAAGGAAAAAAAATATTCATATTAATAATGAAAACTTTGTACCGATTCGACGACCGATCGATTTTATAGTCCTTGTCGCCTTTTTCTCTTCACTATTTGAACTCATTAATCCTGTTTCTAAAGCTCTACAGCATGAAAATAATCACATACAGAAAGCTTGGATTTTACTAAGTAATCTTTTTAATAGACTGAGCGAAATAAGAAATCAAAATTCATTTCATCGCTTGCTGAACGAGTCCAGACATCTAGTAAAAGAGCGAGGGGAAGAGGGTAACAACTGTTTTCAAAAATAAAAGACAGAACATAACGAAGCGATTTTTTGTTGAGCTATCAAAAGGTAGCGAATCTCAGACCCGGAATCGTACTTGAAAATCAATGTCTACTAAGGAAATACGCCGGAAAATTGTCTGCTAAATACAGTAAAGACATGTCAGTTGATCTTTACGAACAATTAATGGCTTTAAAAACATGCTTTAAATCTGAAACTGAACTCATGCAAAAAGTCAATAGCCTTGCATCCAGTTTCCGTATTGTTTTGGTAATAACAGCATGCTTTCTATTTACCCTTCCAGTTACAAGTGTAACAGTTGAAAGAAGATTTTCGAAATAAAAACTGATAAAAAAATATGTAAGGACTTTTATGGGACAGGAAAGGCTATCAGACTTGTCGCTTTTATCTATATAGGCAGAAACAACACAACGGCATATCTTTTTCCCTACTTTATTTTGATCATTGATTGTTTTCTATTCATAGTGTTTTTATTTTTAATTTTCTGTGCTATAAAAATCAGCCTTCTACATTTTTTAGACTTGAAAAGTTTTTGTTACTCTTTTTAATGATATCTAAAAATTTTTCAGCTGTAACGACCCGTTTTAATAAAACAGTGCTGCCTTGCGGTGTTGATTGTTGTGAATTCCAGACCAAAATCCGAACCAATTTTATGCCTAATGTAATTATTGTGTGCTCTAAAATTCGCTATTAATATTTTTTATCAAAATGCCCGGGGACTGCGCACGAAAACAAACTTATTTAAGAGAAATGCCTTAAACAGTTTTGATATCATATCAATAACGGAGACTTGGCTATTGGATGGCATTAATGATAGTGAACTTTTTGATGAGCGATATATAGTGTGGCGGCGTGACCGCGACTACCACTCCACTGGGCAGCGGTACGGCGGCGGCGTGCTGGTGGCCGTTAGCTTGCTGCCGCCGGCCGCCCGGTCTGGCGCTCCTCCGCCGAAGATATTTGGGTCTCCATGACACTCCGCACCAAAGGCGGCCTTTTCAGACTACACATTTGCACTATCTATTTAAGTAAAGAGGGAGGCGGCTACTCAATGAATACACAACTCGATAACTTCGCGAGTAAGCTTGGGGGATAACTTTCACTCCGCACCCGACGACCTATTTATGGTCTTGGGAGATTTTAATATGCCAAATGTCAGCTGGAGCTTAATGGATAGCGATCGATTAGGGACTATAGGTGTTTTTAACGAAAGTCAGACAACAATAACACACGAAACAGCAAAGATAGGCTATTGGATCTTGTCTTTTGGAATAACCATGTAAATGTACTGCCCAGTGACCACCCCCTTGTATTAGAGGATGCACACCATAGATCAATTTACATGGAATTAAATGTAGACATACCTAGTTATCTGACTGTCAATAAGCGTATTTTGTTCAATTACAAAGAAGGTTAATTCAAGCTTGTCGAAAATGGATTGGAATGTCTTGTTTTCGAGCGGTTCTATTGACGACTGTGTTCATAATTTTTATCGTATTCTAACCGATCTTCGTGACGAATTTATACCTCACAAAATAATATGTAGTAGCTCATTTCCTATTCGGTACGTCGCCGCCTTAAAAAGGTTTTAAAAGAAAAATTCAAATATTTTAAACAATATAAAAAATATGGTAACCGGTACGACTAAGAAACTTACTCATTTCTGAGAGAACGAGCCGTAAAATTAGGTGTGTTATCAGTCATACATAAGTAAAGTAGAAAACTCGGTAATAAATAACCCCCGCCTTTTCCGGTCTTACACAAAATAACTGATGGTAACGCCCGGGAGGGTTTCTCTGTTATGACATAATATGAGGATCAGTTTGGAGATACCGGACAATCGGTGTGTAGCTTATTTGCAGAATACTTTCAATCAACTTTTCTCGTTCCTGACGCTAATAGCCGTACACCTAATTTTGATAATCAGTGCCAAAATAGTTTTAGTATTGGTGACACAAAATATATCCGAACGAGGATGAAATATTGCTGAAAACTACTAACATGAACAAAGGCGCTGGGCCTGATAGTATAACACCTCTTTTTATAAGGCAGTGCGTAGATAGCTTGGTAACGCCTCTATGCATTATTTTCAATCGTTCCATGAGAAAAGGTATAGTGCCAATGGAAATCAGCATTCGTAACGCCCGTACATGAAAGCGGCGACCGTTCTAATGTAAAAAATTATAGGCCTATATCTAAGTTATGTATATGAAATATTTGAGAACGTTGTCTACGGTCAGGTATATGCTGCACTGCAGTCTTCTTTTACTCCAGAACAACATGGCTTTTAAATATAACGGTGTCTTGCTAACAGTTGTTGTGTGACCATATGCCGATGGGTAGTGGAAGTTGTTAACGGGTACTTTAAACGAGACTTTAAAATATTCCGGCAATATTTTTTTAACAAAACTCATAAACATATGATGCAAACTTTTCCACAGCTGCAAGTCTTTTAAATGAATTCGGTGTTCAGTTAAAAAACAGGAATGATGCTGAGCAAACCATGTGATTAGGAAACGATTTCCATTAAATAATAATTTATCTGATTTTATAAACAGTATGAATATGAATAGACGAGTATCTGATTTTACTAGTATTACAGCTCATTCCAATACTAATTCCCCCGTCTAGAATATAGTGAATTTATATTATTTACCCTAGGAACATATCAGATTCGACAGGCAAGGTCCTATTATAGTGAACATCTCAGGTTTCACGGAGGGTATCGAACTTAAATAAGCAGATTAAACATTAATGTAACAGAGTATCGTTTGAGAGGAAGTGGAAATAAATCCCTTATAAGTGGCGAAATCAAATCCAGACACATTTCGAGAAAAGTATATTATGTTTATATATTAATTGAAAATAATGTGTCTGGAAGGGAAGCTATAATAGAGTATTGCTGTAATTGTTAAGTTAGAAGAATAGTTGGATGCTGTGCACATGTTATGACGCTTGTGCGGTACTTTGGGTGGGCCAGACCTCAGCCGACAATACCAGCGCCAACAGCATTACTTCATGCTGTAGTTGTAAGAAAGGATGATGAATAAAAAGTAGTTTTGTCTTTTTTTATAGAATAAGGGTGACAAACGAGCACACAATCCACCTGATGGTAAGTGGATGTTGAGGCCTATAGACATCTACATTTATCTTCAATTAAAAATCAAAATGCAGATGCGTTGCCAGCTCTGAGGACTGAGATAGAATGCCTTGTTTCCAGTAAAAAGGGTCTCCGGTTCTCTACACTCACTATACGAAACACAACAGGATTAAGCTGCTATTTTAGTTTGGTTTCTATCGTGGGCACAGCATCGAGATGAAGTTGAACCACCTGCATCTTTTAGAAAGGAAAATGCTGTCGATTTTTACAATAATAAATGCAGTGATTTTATACATGATGTTTGGGATTTATAGGACAGACGTAGGGTGCGCTTTCAGAGATGCCTTATTATTGGGTAATAAATAGTTGTTGTATGGTTCCACCACACATTATTATTTAGCAAATGTATTTAATTATAATTATTTTATTGTAATCATACAAACGGCAGTACGTCACAACAACTTTCTTACGGTACACACTCACTTAAGGAAAGACTGGCCATAACTACACTTAGTGTAGAACTTATATTATATTACTTATACAATTTTATCTACATTTTCGGCTATTTTTCTTTCTCCGTGCTCAAAATACTACATCCAACTCAACACTGCAACTATACAACATTTTCAAATGTACGACCAAACTGGACTGTACAGTTGTCGATTCTAACCTCAAAAGTATTGTTGACGTTTTTAAAAAATATCGTGGCTATTTAGATATTATTTTTAAACGTGATGGTGTTTACAACATAAAAAAAACAATCTAACTATATTTTGTTTTCATACATGAAAAGAAAAGCCAAGTCCAGCTCCTATAGAAATTTGGCCAACGTTCTTTGTGTTTAGAAAATGTTATAAGTACACTTTCTTAGTTTTTTTTATGATCCGTATTTCCAAGTTTGTATAATAGTCTGTATGGATAGATGTCATCCGTGAGAAATTATTAGATAATAAAACTTTTTACTCTACCTTACTCCCAGTAAAATTCGGTTACCGAAGCACTTTTATTATTTACTAGTGATCCGTTCCAGTTTAGCCTGGGTAGCATCTAATTATGTGGCGTTATTCGGATTAAAATAATCAGACCATCAACTATGGTATATATTTTTCGATTTTCCCTAAAAAATTTGCCCGTTTTCAATTTAATTTTATTGTAAAACAGTAGCACCTAATATAATTTCGGATATAGGATAAAATATAGCTTTGTCACTCCTGCCATTGCTCTCTATCTGTTCGTAGTTTTCAACCGACTTCTAAAAAACGAGGAAGTTGTATTCTATTCGACTATATTTTTTATATGTGTAACTTACTACCTCAGAATTTTCTTCTAGGTGAACCGATTTGATGTTTTCATTTTATTTGAATGCTGGTGCTTCTCATGTGGTCTCATATAAATTTGATCAAGATATGATCAGTAATTTTTGAGGTATCCTTAATAATGCGTATTTCATTGACTTCGGCTACATTGATGATGTTCTCATTTTATTTAAATTGAAGTCGGTAACAAAATATTTAATTATACCACTTGTATTACAATTACTTTAGCCATTCCAAGGTTAGTCCGGACAGACACAAAAATTTTGAAAATGGCAATTCATGTTTTAATGGCATGCTCAAAACACCTTTAGTTCAATAAAAGACAGTCATTTGTATATTACAAACAGACACTTCATATTTATCTATATGTTTATAGTATTATACATCTAACAGAATTTTAGTTATATTTAATACTATAAGTATTAAATATAACTAAAATTTATAGTGACCCGTCCTAACCTCTCTAGGGCATAAGGTTTGTAGGATCTAGGATATGTATAGCATAGATCTGATTATAAATTAACCCATTTAGACCGATAATTATTTTTTGTGTTTCATTAACAAAAGCTTATCCACGAACTCCTAAAACCCTAGGGAAAATATTTAATAACAGGGGACGGGGCTTTATGTATGCAAAAAAGACATGATTTTACCAATTAATTTACTTTTTGGTGTGATTCATAATAAAACACTCTACGTGGACACCGATATCGCATTTGAAGCTACTTGTAGGATATTATTTGTGGCATAGGCCACACCTGGTCCTCTTTTTCTGCTTGGTGACATAGTGTTCTTTGCCGTCGTATCCAGACTCTGATGTTATTGAATATAGCCGACTAGGACCTGGTTTTTCGAGTTGTTTATTACTATCGACAATATATTTTGCAATACGACGTCAAAAGTTTACCAAATCGATATTCCCTCCATAATGTTTGTACAGCAGCCATGCATTTTGTACAGACATGTCAATACAATAGAGAATCAGAGGCATATACCACTTTTTTCTTCCATTGCTAGTTCGCATTGACGATATATTCTGATTTGATAAATCTACTTCACCCATATTGTTATTGTATTGTTGAATGAGATGAGGTTAAGATACAGATATTTTCTTTTTTAGTTGCTGAGAATAGCGTTAGTTTTGTGGACAGGATCCACACCAACTACATTAGAGCATACTGACACTATACTACTGTCATGCCACTTGCAAATTATAATATCATCAGATATCAGATAGTAGTTTTTTCCACAGCTTAATGTTGCTAGTTGATCTGCATAAGACACAACCACACTTGCACCAAGACCAAGCTGGGAATATTGGGCATTCGTAAATGTAGAAGCATCTTCGTACGGTACAAACAACGCAATGTAACTTCCTAATGTTCCACCAACCCATAATTGTATCCACATCTTATAGGTTTGCCTCAAATAAACAGTTTGCAGCAGTGATGACAAAAATATGGGACCATAGCCTCATCGATACTATGATTTTCCTTATTTGGACAGTGGTCAAGAAACTTCGCAGCTAAAACTTTTAGTAAAGGACGAACTTTTGCAAATTTATCGAATCCATGCAAGTTTAGATTATAAGCAACATGAATGTTAGAGTAAATTAATGTAAATCTATCTCGAAATAAGGCTGAAGTAATCAAACTGTTTCTTGAATCAGATGCATTTTCTCAATACATTCTTCTTATCACTTGGCAATAGCCACTGACTAACAAAATCTCAAATACTTATTCTGAAAATAATAAAGAAAACTATTCTATCGGGTTGTTTTCAATAGGAGTATGATAAAAAGGTTGCCAAGCAATAGGTTTTAGCTGCAAGTCTCGTTTTCGCCAGTTGTACTTCATGACACTTTTTTAAAGGTTTTTGAAATTCATGATGGGTTTCGTCTTCAGTTTCTAGTTCCTCCGTTGAGATTGAGGCAGTAAGATCTGCTGGAGCTCAAAGCAAACCTTTAGGCCTACCTATATTTATGCTGACGTTATCTTTTTCACAAGTCCTCGTCAGTCTGGTCATCATTGGCGGTGTCAGGTGGAAGTAAAAAAAAACTTTTGCCTATGGTTGCTAAAATCATCATCTTCCTCAAGAATTGTAACAATTTCATGATATCAATGATAAATAAAAAGCATATAATAATATGGCTTTATTATGCTCTTACCTTCTTGAAGACTTATTTTTTTCCGTTTCTATCAAGAAATTTTAATATATACTCAAGATAACTTACATGAAATATGTAAGTACGTTATATTGTTGATATGAAACTAATACTCTGAGTTATCTGTCACAACTCACAACTAACCAAAAAAGTTAATAATTTGTGGGAACATCAAAATATTTTTAAAAATCCTAGAACATAGAAACATTTTTTCTCGTAAGTAATGTTATAGGGCAAATTAAGGAAAAGTTCTCATCTGTAAGAAATTATATTTACGAAGCTATAATTAATCAATTGCTCGATATTATGAAAATTTTCAATACATAGTACGTACCCCAAAAGAAATCTTGCGGAGGGGAAAGAAATCTTACGAATCCGGCAACCTCGCCGACCACGGCACAGGTAGGACCATACGTTCCGATAAGATTTTGGCCATCTCTTACCCTATGCAGCTATTACGGGTCGGGGCTTTATCTTGTTGAAAAAATAATTATTGTTGAATCTAGGCCTGAGGTAAATTATACATTGAATAAAAATCATTACGTAAATGATACAGTTTATCAAAATATTATTTAATTTCGATAGGTACATTCAAATGTTGTCAATATCTATCTTAATATATATATATATATATATATATATATATATATATATATATATATATATATATATATATATACACATCTCGTAACTTATTGTACGTCCACTATGGCCAATTTTGCATATAATGTGGCGTCAACCTGCTTACGACGTCCAATATACGGACGTCAAATAGGAGACTTAGCGCAATGTTCGCAAATTGTCATGCTGATTACAGAAATGTCAAAATCTAAAAAAAAAATTGGACGTCATTTTTATTCCAATCTTGCTGTACTGAATATTTACGTAGTTCCGCTAATTTTCGTTGCAAAAATAATAGCGCTGCCGTCGATTTTTTAATACTTTCATTTATGGCCGTATTTAACTTCCGCACAAAATTAGGAGATGCAACGTTGCCGTTCCGTCACCGTTGCCAACGTGTTACTTGTATTTGGTGATATATGGCTATGACTGCCTCGTTGGTCTAGCGGTTGTGGTAGTGCGACTGCTGATCGTGAGTTCGTGAGGTCCTGCGTTCAAATCAAGGTTCGGGCCAAAAAATCAATTATTAAGTTTTTCTGTCAAGAAATTCTCAATAGCTGCCCGGAGTCAGGAAGTTGGCGGTGTATCACCCCTTCCCTCGGAAAGCACGTAAAGCCGTTGGTCCTGCGCCTGATCTCTCTCCGGTCGTGTCGGTTTACCGTCCCATCGGATTATGAGAGTGAGGGAATAGAGGGTGCACCTCTGGTTGCGCATACACTTGGGCACTATAATCCTGTCCTGCACCGATGGCTAGTCTCCGTTGAGGCAGACCGCCGTGACCGTAATTCGGTCTGCAGGTCATTATTATATGGTTTATACTGTGCTTGGTACTAGTAATTTTACTTTTAAACTTGTTTTCTTAACCTTACATTTACCTATACATAATATGGACGTCCGAATATCCTAAAACTTTCATACTGAATGATATTTGACACCCATATTTTTGAATTTAGTTATATTTTTATAAATGTAGATGCGGACGTCGGCATATCGGTTTATTTCATGCTGCACTATATTTTAACATTTTAAATTTGGTACTTTGTAAGCAACCCATAATTCTGTTTGAGTATAAGTTACCTTCTGATTGAGTACGGGAAGATGGACTCAATTGTAGATACTGACAGGTTTCATAGAAGTTGCTTCTAAGCGTTTTATCATTTCTAGAATGAAACATTTTATAAAACACCAAAGTGACTATTTATTAACACCGCATGACCTCCCTACACTAAAATACGAATAAAACAATAGCGAAAAATTTCATTAAAGCAACAATTGTGAATTAAAATATAAATATATTCGTAGTTATATGGACGTCAAATATCGTGCGGTGTTAAACTTTAATATAACGATAATCTGACGTCCACATATAGAAATAAAACAAAATTCAAAAATATGGACGTCAAATATCATTCAGTATTAATGTTTTAGGATATTCGGACGTCCATATTATTATGTGTATACAGGTAGTAATTTAAAGTTAAAATTTTGGCGCATACAGTGCCCCAAAAACCGCTACAAACGGCATTTATCAAAAAAGAAATAAGAAAGGTTTTCTAAGCGTTTTATCGTTTCGAGAATGGAGCATTTTATGAAACACCAAAGTGACTATTTATACCGCATGGGCTCCCTACACTAAAATAGAAATAAAACAATAGCGAAAAATGTTTAAAGTAATGATCATTAATGTGTCTTATACACAAGAAATTAAAATATAAATATGTTCATGGTTATATGGACGTCAAATATCGTGCGGTATGAAACTTTACCGATGATCTGACGTCCACATATAGAAATATAACAAAATTCAAAAAATATGGACGTCAAATAGCATTCAGTATGAATGTTTTGGGATATTTGGACGTCCATATTATTATATGTAGCTAAATCTAAGGACACGAAAACAAATTGGAAAGTAAAATTATCTACTAGCACTGAGTACAGTATAAACCGACAAAAATACCAAAATATGCCTTGAGCACTAAATAAATAATCAACATAAATAAATAGTAAAATGCAATAATCAACAAAAACTTTGGACATCGGATATCGAAGAAGTGGACGTCAAATAAAACTTAGTGTGAATATTTTAGGATATTCTTACGTCTGTATATGTGATCATAAAAAGTAAACTCGCAGTGAGAGCACCAAAACTCAATACAATCAAGTAAATAAATTATATTTTCGGAGTTTTCATGTCAGCAACAATACGCCACGGTCTATTGTAGAAATTATCAACCCATTGGCAGTTAATGCAGTAAAACCTTATATTAAAATGAGTTTCTTCCCAATATCATATTAGGTTATTAGTCACAATATAAGAAAATGAACTTCTATTAAACCTGTCAATATCTACAATTAGTACTTATTTATAATAGTAAAATAAATAATAATATAGTCAATCTATAATGTATCACGGCTGGGCAATCCTAGATATTTTTTCGTTTTTAGTAAACGAATAACTAGTTGGTAAATTAATCATGATAGCTATCTGTTTTTTTTTTCGCCGGAAACAAAAATGATATTGCGTATTTTTCGTAACTGTACATTCTGTGGATTTATTTCATTATTTTGAACAATATACGAAACTTAAGTGACTAAAATTAAATCTAATGTGAACTAGAATCATAAAAACTGTATTATTCGTGCTAAACGAATCTAATAACGATCTGTTATTTTTGTCTCCTGCGAAAAAAACAGACTATAGGAATCTATCGAATACCTACGTAAACAAAATATCACCATTAAATAAAATATTACAAAGGGGAATAACTAATAAGAGTGGCAACGTCGCACCATACAAAGGAATTGCGTTAAGCAGGAGAATGAATTAAAAACTATGTATATTACGGAGATTCTGGATAATTTGTAATATGGAAGGGAGTCCTGATTGGTTTCCCTCCGTCTGGCAATATACGAATATTTGTATATCATACGGTAAATTTTCAAAGAAATGAGTTAAACACTATCTTTGAAATCGTTTAATGGACCAATATAGCGTATATATATATGTATATATATATTGTACATAGTATATTGTAAATTGTAAAAATTAATTGCAGCTAGTTAGTCTCGCTAAAACTCGAAACTGGCTCGACGGATTCTGATTAATTTTTTTCTGTATTTTTGAGTGGGTCCCTGGATAATTTAGATTTACAATTGGACCCGATAGGTGGCGATGTTCTCGACATCCAGAAATCATCCTGCGAAGCCAGAGCGGATCACTAGTATTCTATAAAAAATTTAAAATAAAATATTCTGTCCCATACTTTTGTGAACTGAAGTGTGTTCATTTCATCTTACAGATTTTTTTTAAAACGTTACCCTTACACTAGGATTTTCTCCTGTACCGTGGGTGATTAACTAAAGTAAGCTTTGCTCGCAAGAAATGATTGCATCATACTGCTAAACAAACCTGAGATAGGGATAGCAACTAGTGTTATTACTACACTACCAGACATGATTTTTTTAACAAACATCTATTTATCATAGCTGTTGCAGGCAGTCCCTTGTGCAAGTTTTGCATGAGGGAAGAAAAAACGGCGGTCCACATACCACTAGTAGCCATATACAGAACTGTTCATATGACAAAATACACAATTCTGTCATATCACAGCCTTTTTTAATTATATGCCGTGAAATGGGATACTACCCCCGTTGGCAATGTTTGAACTTTTGTAGTATCACAACCAGTGAAACAGTACTTTCAACCAATGTCTTAAATTATTAATGTGAAAAAAAAAGTGTTTTACCCCAGGTAGATAAACTACGTCGATTCGATGTAGTTTATCTACCTGGGGGAAAACACTTTTTTTATCTAGGGTACGAATGTTAGAAAATAGATATCTAGTTTGTTTTTCGCGTCACTGCATTGGCCGTTCCTGCTTACTGCAAACTCAACTCAGTCGGCTATCACTTGCAAGACGCCCGAATCACTCAGGTAAGTGGAAAACTTATGAGTTTCATCAATATTTGCCGTATTTGCTGCACGTCAAAGTGACGTATGGATATTTGCAGTGTGTGATGTAAAGCATTAATAAGTAGCAGTATAATTAGTTATTATACCAATAACATGCCTCCATTAACACATTTCCTTCATTACAACTGTCAGTTTCTCGAATTTTGAAAAATGTGTTTTTGTGACGTGACTATTTAAATATAGTTTTATTAATTTTTAATATTTTATAGGCTATGATAAAAAACACAAAGACGTCACAAATTCGTCCAGATAATGCAGAAATCAGTTAGTGTTATATGAAATAAGTGGTGAAGAGATTTAGAGGTCGGACAGTGAAACTAAAGGCAATTTATTAGAAGATGACATACAGAGTGTTGCCAAAGACTATGAGATGAGTGATCCACCAGTGAAAACACCATTGGACACATATATACATATATGTAACAATCGAAAAACTGTTTTTGGGTTTCTGAGCTTGGTGCCCTTTTCACATTTTCAATCAAATCCAATAAATATGGCCTAAAAATTGAAATGACATGTAACAATGCTACACAATACATGCTTCATGCAATCCTATATCTAGGAAAACTCAAACCAATGGCTGGCTAGTCGGTAAATTTTACTTAAAAGAACTTACAAAAGCAGTACATGGCAGTAATATAATTATCAAATGTAATAATTGGTTCACATCAGTTCCATTGCACAACAGATCATAAAACATCCCATAAAACATGGCTATGTTTTATGGGATGTTGAATATGGCATTTATAAACACATATGCACATCCTTATTTAATGTGATTTTGTCCTATTCAAGAAAGGAAAACTGTTGGGATGTAGAGACATCATAAAAAAACTCAGTAATAGCTTAATGACCATCAATCCATCTATGGAAACAAAGCAGCAAAAGGTAACTTCACCAATGAATATAAAAATAATTGGTGGTATATTGCCAAAAAGGCAAGTAGAACCTCCCATACAACATGAAGGTAGACCTGAGCCGAATAAAAGAAAATATTGCCTTTTGTCCTACAAAAATGACAAAGACAATGCGCGACAGCTGCCACAATCCCATTTGTGGAAAGCACAAGTACTAATAAGTAAGAAAAAATAGTATTTACTCAGGTTTTTAAATGGTATAATAAAAAAATTGATTTTAAAATTTTTTACATAGAGACTTAGACTGATTTAGAGATTTCTTAATGTTTAAGTTTAGTAGAGTAAGTTTTTTTTTTGCAAAAAATAAATAAAGATTTACCAATAATTTTAAGGTCTTCATATACAATACTTCCTGATTCACATTTTAACTACTGAAATGTCAAATGAAGGTAAGAATGATTATGTTTAAGTTATATGACATGTATGAATACATGGTAAAATCACATAATCACTATATACCTTGCCAATCAAAGGTAAATCTACAGCTCCCCAAGTGTCAGCAGCCCAATGCACTACTCCTGAAGCAAAATCTGCTGTCAAAACTCCAGCTATAGCTGCAAATAATAGTGATGCATCTGCTCTGATATATCTAGCCATGAGTATGCCTGCACAAATAGTTAATGTGCAACAAAACACCACACACACCCATTCCTGAAGTCTCTTTCCTGTTTACAAAGAATTCTTATTAATATTATGTTTATAATGTAATAATGACAGGTTATTTACAGACAGAGGACAAATATACAAGGCATAGACATGTTATACACTTTTCTGTTAACATTATTTCTATTATGTAATACAGGAAATATTTATATGTTCCTCTATCTTAACTAAATTGTTAATTAACATGTATCATTAATATTTTCTAATCATATAAATTAAGGCCTTGCTAGTCCAGAACCCAAAAAACAGACGTTTAGAGTGTGGGCGTCCAGATAAACAATGCGAGAGTGCTTTTTTAAAGCATTTTGCCAAAGCAAATTCAAAGTATCATTGTGTTTTTTATACATACATAATATGTAATCAACATGCATAAAAATCAACATTACATCTACATGATTGTTTTTTATGAGCTATTTAGAAAATCTTTCATAGAACTGTTTTGTGAACTGGATACATTTTTAAGTACTAAATGTTAAAAGCCCTGTCCAGACTACCGTAATCACCAAATTAGGCGGATTCTGGGTTACCAAGGCTTCACTATACATTTAACTCACCTAATTTTATAGTTAAAATAACCAAAAAGGTCAAAGTTAAAGTTACAGGCTATAAACGTCCTACAGCTGGGCACAAGCGGGTTGGGTTTACAATTCGGTCGCCTGAATTTGAAGATTCTGTCAATGTGGGGGAGTCAAAGGGGTTTATCTGAAGCACCCCCACTCAATTTTTTCTGCCGGAGCAGCGTCGAAGTATTTTTAATTATTTTTTAAAAATATTGGTAAATGACTAATTTAATTACGTTTTTGACATTTCATCTGTCAATGTCATATCGATATATAGTACTGAATCGATCTAGTGAATCGATATTTCACCCTAAAGAATCGAGATCGAATCTTTTTCTGTTTTATTAAGATTTGCAAAATTATTTACAATTGGTTGAATGTACCCCAACTCGTAAAGAATGACAGTTTTTAATTTAATTATTCAATGTTATCTGTACTTTATTGTATCTTTTGATATCGTAAATATAAACTTTTAACGCAAATAAAAAAAAACGATTTTTGCGAAATCGATCTTTAAGATTTCGATTTTTTGTGAATCGATTCATCTAATTTCGATTTGAATCGATTTAAAAATATGTAAAATTAAATCGCTATGCCGGCCATTTTGTTGACAGCTTTTCGTCATGGTGTTGCTTCCGAGTTTCAGAATTTTGGTGAATAGTGAAATATTTGTGGCGGCGGAATACTGCTAAATATCGCAAAGATCTTTTCTTACAAATGGTGGCAGCCATAAATTATGTTTATAAATTAAAGTATTACGAAAGTTAATAATTTGGTGTTATATCGAGTGCAATAGCGAGCGAAGCGAGCCTGGGACGTGGAGCACCCCGACTCGGACAGGTTAGGTTAGAAGAGATTTAATTTTACATATTTTTTACATATATTCGCTTGCTCATACGACCCCGTCATCCTCTTCGTGGTTATTTTTTTGTAAACCACTCAGAAGTAGGAGCCCCGTGAAGCGGGGCTCCGTCGACCGGACTTCCCTCGACTGCACCACGTTAAGTGGCGTGGGGCTTCCATCCTCCAACTCTCTCTACCCAAAAATCAGGTTAAAATTGTCATAAAAATTACGAAACATAACCTCAAAATGAGATTTTTAAAAATAAATAAAAAAAAAACTAAGCACGTCCGGCAGAAAGTGGAAGTAGGGGGTGACTCTACAACTCCTCCCCCTCCCCCCACGCCACCCCTCACCCCCAAATTCAGGCGACCGAATTGTAAACCTTACCCGCACAAGCCTCTAGGAAATACGGAAATTGTGCATTAAATTAACAACAAATCGCAACTAATTAAAAACTTACCCGGACTGTACAATTCGGCTAGTTCTTGAGCACCTCGATGTCGTGGGCCCCATCTAGGCTGTTTAGCTATTTCACTTGATAACTGTGTATTGGCGTTGGGATCATCCTCAGACATAGAATGCTCGAGAATTTCTCGTTCTGTTTTAACCGGTGCTAATAATGTTGAAGCCATACTACTTGCATATTCAAAACGTTCACAGCCTAAACTGCTTAGACCATCTCTCTTAGCGCAAGGTGGTATTGGTAGAGGAAAAGACATATTATTTTACTAGAATAATTATCAGTGTCAACGCAATACCAATATTTATAAAAAGTATCTTCAAATTATTTTGTATCCGCATATAGCTTATCGTAGAATCGTAGTCATATTAAGCACAGTATAATATTATTACTATATAACTTAAAGTAATTGAGATGACAACTTATTGCTAGTACTTGTGCTTGTTCAAAAATGTAAGACTAATAACGACAGCTACACCACACACCAGCAAATCCAACAAAAGAAAATAAGAACACCGAAAAGAAATAACTTTTGACAACTGTCAACTGTCATGACTAAAGACTACGTACAGGTATGTTCCGAAATACAACACAGTACACTGTCGAATGTGAATGACGTCATAAATCGACGCCATATTGGTGATTCGCTGTATCGAATATGGTGGAATACGACGTCAATTAATGACGTCATTCGCATTCGATAGTGTACTGTGTTGTATTTCGGAACGTACCCACAATATTTACTACTAAAGAATAGGACTAAAAATGGCGTCCCCTCTATTTATTTCTCGCTCGCACACTATCGCTATCTATACTCACACTCGTCGGTAGAGACTACTAAAATAATATGTTGCGATATGCGTTTTTCGTACGTGTTAAAACTTTAATCCGAATTGTTATTGGCATAAATGATAACCAAATACACAAAAAAAATATTACGCGGAATTTAATTTTCAAAGATTTACGGAACGTACCCACAATATTTACTACAAAAGAGTAGGACTAAAAATGGCGTCCCCCTATTTATTTCTCGCTCGCACACTATCGCTATCTATACTCACACTCGTCGGTAGAGACTACTAAAATAATATGTTGCGATATGCGTTTTTCGTACGTGTTAAAACTTTAATCCGAATTGTTATTGGCATAAATGATAACCAAATACACAAAAAAATATTACGCGGAATTTAATTTTCAAAGATTTACGGAACGTACCCACAATATTTACTACTAAAGAATAGGACTAAAAATGGCGTCCCCTCTATTTATTACTCGCTCGCACACTATCGCTATCTATACTCACACTCGTCGGTAGAGACTACTAAAATAATATGTTGCGATATGCGTTTTTCGTACGTGTTAAAACTTTAATCCGAATTGTTATTGGCATAAATGATAACCAAATACACAAAAAAAATATTACGCGGAAAAGATTTACGGAACGTACCCACAATATTTACTACAAAAGAGTAGGACTAAAAATGGCGTCCCCCTATTTATTTCTCGCTCGCACACTATCGCTATCTATACTCACACTCGTCGGTAGAGACTACTAAAATAATATGTTGCGATATGCGTTTTTCGTACGTGTTAAAACTTTAATCCGAATTGTTATTGGCATAAATGATAACCAAATACACAAAAAAATATTACGCGGAATTTAATTTTCAAAGATTTACGGAACGTACCCACAATATTTACTACTAAAGAATAGGACTAAAAATGGCGTCCCCTCTATTTATTACTCGCTCGCACACTATCGCTATCTATACTCACACTCGTCGGTAGAGACTACTAAAATAATATGTTGCGATATGCGTTTTTCGTACGTGTTAAAACTTTAATCCGAATTGTTATTGGCATAAATGATAACCAAATACACAAAAAAAATATTACACGGAATTTAATTTTCAAAGATTTACAATTACGTAGAGTTTCTTGCCCATCTAACCTATTTGAAATACTTTATTAACTGTTATTCAAATTAATATAAATCAAATTTAAGAAATACATTATTTTATTTTATAGTCTTCGTAAATAATTAACTAATTTCAATTTTATCCAAGCGAAGCCAGTGCGGGTCACTGGTTATAAATGGTATTTTAAAATTGATGTGTCTACTTGTGTATATAATTCTATTTAAATTGCTTCCCATTAATAGAAAATTTCCAAATTAACCGAATAATATTTATTTCATTATTCAGGTAAATACACCCATTTTGTTAGTACACTTAAAACTTAAACTAGGGGTTAGTAAATTCACAGAATCCATAAATTATTAATACAAAAAAATTATTATTAAACATATTGGGTCTGGAACCCACATACACTGTGTTCCAGTATCTCATCCCATTGCAATCATGCCTTCCATATATGGAAGCTAGGAGGCCGTTGGTGCCGTCTCGCACGCAACGCATCAAGAAGGCTATTCTTTTGCGTAATATTACTGCAAAACTGTCCACGCGTGCCTCAGAAAACTCACGCGGTGTGCTGCAAAAGCGTGGCAGCCCAACAACATCCTGAATCCATTGTTGTACTGAAGACGTAGCGCATTGGGAATTCGGCGAGTAGACTTCGTCCACAGTCTGCAGGTGTAGAATGTCTGACAGTAAGCTTTGAATAATATTATCTTAATTTCATTCATACACCTACCACACCTGCGAACAAGCATATTACACGTCACTGCCAACCCTCTAAGGTCAGAAAGATCCTCGGCGACCCAGCCCAGATACTTGAATTTAGTGACTCTATTCAGTGTAACTCCTCCAAGTCTAATATGAGGAACAGGCTTAGATTTTCTATTTCCAACCTTAAACACGAGTAGTTTAGTCTTATTATAATTATATTTGAGACCGTGAGCCACCGCGTACCTTTCACAGATGCCCACTAGCGTTTCGAGGGCCCTGATAGAAGGACTTAGCAAAACTATGTCATTGGCACAGCTTATATTATTGTTACTAGCTTGAGGTTCGTGACAATAAGAACTGCTGATTGAATTACCAAAATTAACACTTTAATTCACTTTCCACTAATTAAACTTAAAACACTAATAATTAATCACACTGATTCACTTTATTCCGCTCCGAAGCTTCGCTGGTTTCGCCGAATTCAATACATCCCCGATCGCGTATTGAAACGCCTTTATATAGGGCTCTTTCACGAAAACATCCAGAATATTCCAGAATATTCAAGTAAATACGCGCGCCAACCGACCAAGCGCATAAAATTCGAGTGTGCGGCTTCCAGAAAGCTTAATTCGATACTAGATGGTGCTGTTGGTTGAAAGACTAGTCATGTATTTTCTGGAAAGCTCTCCTCGCTCTGTTACCCGACACCAGATGGCGCTAGTGCCAGATGTCAACTTAGCCGCGCAACACTACCTAAGACATGCTCGTCCCGAGCATTATCGGCCCCATAATAACGCGCCAGGCAATCCACATGTACGATCTTGGGAGTCCCTCTTGCGCCTTTCTGTATCCGGTAGGTTACATCGTTGATCCTGGTCACAATCTGGTACGGATTTACTGGATTGTGCAACCACACTACTTACTTTTGACAGTGGTAGAGCCACGCGGCAGCTTTGCTGTTGCACGTATGGGCCGGCTCAAACCGGGGTGGTACCACGACCTCACAGAATACCGGCGTGAAGTGGAAGCTCTGCTTCCGCGTTTCGTCTGGTGAGTGCAGGTGGCCGGAGGCCCAAATCCCCCCCCCCCCCAACAGCATGGTAGCGGAATTAAATAATGATAAGACTACCCCAGGAGGGTACCAGCACCCCTGGAGAATCCCTCGCTGAGCATCCACGACCATGTTTCTCCACTTCTGAGCGTGGGTGCTCAGGCTGCCCCGCGTATTCTGGGGGGGGGGGGCAAATTCCGCTCAAGACTACAACTGCTCGGGGCAAACGGAGCAACAAGACCAAGGCGACCCCTGCCACGCTGTCCGTGAATTTCTGTAATATCAGGGGACTTCACTCTAACCTAAACCCCGTCCACTACCATCTCGAGACGGCGAGGCCGGCTCTGCTCTTTCTGACCGAGACGCAGGTGTCCTCTCCGGCTGATGTCTCGTATCTCTCCTACCCGGGGTACAAACTGGAACACTCCTTTGTGCCTCGGGCTGGAGTTTGCGTTTACGTCAGAGAGGACATCTGTTCTCGACACCTCGGCAGACTTGAAGGTTCGGACCTGTCCATCCTTTGGCTACGCGTAGACAGCGACGACCATCCGCGCGTCTACGGGTGCCTCTATAGGTCCCATAGCGGTAATGCCAAAACAGACCGACTCTTCGACCACGTCCAAATGGCTGCAGATTCGTTGCTACAGCAGATCCCCTCCGCAGAGATCGTGATCCTCGGCGACTTTAACGCCCATCACGCCGAATGGTTTGGTTCACGTTTTACCGATCATGCGGGAAGATCTGTTCGTGATTTTGCCTTGGCATATGGTCTGACACAACTGGTTACTTCACCTACGCGGATTCCAGATGTGGAGGATCATGCACCTTCCCTGTTGGACCTTCTGCTGACCTCTCACCCGGACGGATATCAGATTTCCGTCGACGCCCCTTTAGGCTCCTCGGACCATTGTCTGGTCCAGAGTGTTGTGCCACTCACGCTGAAATCGCGGTTGCATTCTGCAGGCTGCCGCTGTGTTTGGCACTATAGGTCAGCCGATTGGGATGGGATGCTGTCTTTCTTTGCATCCTACCCTTGGGGGCGGGTTTGCTTCTCGCCGGATGATCCCAACGTTGTTGCGGATTCTGTTACTGATGTGGTACTACAGGGTATGGAACTTTTTATTCCTTCCTCTGTGGTGCCCATTGGAGGAAAATCTCAGCCACGGTTTGGTCGCTCCTGTAAAATAGCATCATGCTATAAGCAGGAGTGCTACCAAGCCTGGGTCGATGCATCAGCGTCCCGGGATGTAAACACCAGCGCTCTAAAAAATAAGTATAATTCCGCCTCTAGGTCCTTCAAAAGAGTCATTGCCAAGGCAAAGTCAGAGCACATAGTCAGAATTGGCGAGAAACTAGTTCGCCTTCCTTCTGGAACTCGTGCATTCTGTTCTCTCGCCAAGGCTGTCCAGGGGAATTTCTGTCAGCCATCTCTTCCATCTCTGCACAGGGAGGACGACTCACTGGCCCATACTGCAAAGGAGAAAGCCGATCTTCTAGGCTCTTTCTTTGCGTCTAACTCGACTCTCGATGACGGGGGGAGTACGCCGCCGACCATCCCGCAGTGTGAGTGCTCCATGCCGGAAGTGCAGTTCACACAGCGCTCGGTTCGCAAAGCACTCCTCTCCGTGGAACTCCACAAGTCGAGAGGGCCTGACGGAATCCCCCCAATTGTGCTGAGGACGTGTGCTCCAGAGTTGGCACCGGTTTTAACGCGTCTTTTCCGGTACTCCTACTCCCTAGGCGTAGTCCCAAAATCATGGAAGACGGCTTTCGTCCACCCGATCCCTAAAAAAGGCGACCGCTCAGATCCGTCCAACTACCGGCCAATCGCCATCACCTCCTTGTTCTCCAAAACAATGGAGTCCATTGTAAACTGCCAGCTCATGAGGTACCTTGAGGAGCACCAGCTGATTAGTGACCGCCAATACGGTTTTCGCCGTGGTCGGTCAGCTGGTGATCTTCTGGTCTACCTCACTCACAGATGGGCGGAGGCAGTAGAGTTCAAGGGGGAGGCATTGGTCGTTAGTCTGGACATTGCGAAGGCCTTCGATCGGGTTTGGCACAAAGCGCTTCTTTCGAAGCTCCCTTCCTATGGGCTTCCCGAGAAATTGTGCGATTGGATCACCAGCTTTGTTGCAGATCGGAGAATCAAGGTCGTTGTAGACGGTGCAAGCTCCGATTGCAAGCCTATTAATGCTGGTGTTCCACAAGGCTGCGTGCTATCGCCAACGCTGTTTCTTCTGCATATCAATGATATGTTGCATACCCGTAACATTCATTGCTATGCAGATGACAGCACTGGTGATGCTCTTTACACCGGCCAAACCAATATTTCTCGGGAAAACGTCTCCGAGTGCCGGGACAAACTTGTGTCTGAAGTCGAGTCTTTGCTGAACAGAGTTTCGGATTGGGGACGACTAAATCTAGTCCAGTTTAACCCCCAGAAGACACAAGTTTGCGCGTTAACCGCTAAAAAGAACCCCTTTGTCGTATCCCCTCAGTTTCAAGGCACTCCCCTTGTTGCCTCAGCCAGTATCGGAATCCTCGGCGTCGACATATCGAGTGACGGGCAGTTTCGTGGTCACTTGGAAGAGAAGGCCAAATTGGCCTCTAAAAAGCTTGGCGTGCTCAGCAGAGCGGGACAGTATTTCATGCCGGCACACCGCCTGCAACTTTACAAGGCGCAGGTTCGGCCGCACATGGAATACTGTTCCCATCTCTGGGCTGGGGCTCCCCAGTACCAGCTCCTTCCACTTGACCGCATCCAGCGCAGAGCGGCTCGAATCGTCGACGACCGAGTGCTTTCCGATCGGCTCGATTCACTGGCACTGCGAAGAGATGTTGCATCTCTTTGCGTATTTTACCGCATCTATCACGGGGAGTGATCTGAGGAATTGTTCGGATTAATCCCAGCCGCCAAATTTCGTGAACGCACTACACGGCAAACGTTCCGATACCATCCACACCATCTGGATGCTTGGCGGTCCACCACTGTACGTTTCACAAGGAGTTTTCTTCCACGTACAACCTCCCTGTGGAATAGTTTACCACCGGCGATTTTTCCGGACCGATACGACCTGGGGACCTTCAAGAAAAGAGCTTACTCCTTTCTAAAGGGCCGGCAACGCACCCGCAATTCTCCTGGTGTTGCGGTTGATCATGGGCGGCGGTAGTCACTTAACATCAGGTGAGCCGCATGCTCGTTTGCCCCCTTTTCCATAAAAAAAAACACTAGTGAACCTTCGTCGAACCCTTTGTTGTTCATTTTGCGGTCATACCGGGTTTTCATCTTTTCAGACATTTGCTGGCCCGATTGTCTGACGTGCTCATAAATGTCATTCATTTTGTTCCGCAAGTCATTTGCATAATCGGTTATACTTCGTGGGGCATCAGGTGGTATCCCGGTGATCAGGTATGCAGGCAGCCGTAATTCTCTTCCAAAGTTTGCGAAAGCTGGTGTCACTGATGTACTTTCGTGAACAGCGCTTCGATATGACAACAAAAACGGTTGTATGTGCTTGTCCCAATCTCGTTGCCGGTTGTCTACAACTTTTGCTAGGTACCTCTCGAATGTCTGATTAAATCGTTCTACCATTCCATCAGATTGCGGGTGATAGGAAGTCGTTCTTGTTTTATGAGTACCCATAACTCGGCAAGTTTCCTGGAATATTTGCGACTCAAAATTCCTTCCTTGATCGCTGTGAATCTCTAAAGGTACTCCAAAACGACAGAAGACTTCATGAACTAGTTTATTTGCAACTTTTGAAGCTTCTTGATTTGGAATGGCGAAGACTTCTGGCCACTTAGTGAAGTAATCCATCACAACCATGAAATACTTGTTACCGCTTTCACTCTCCGGAAACGGCCCCGCCACGTCAATGGCTATTCTCCCCCATGGTGCACCAACATTGTACAACTTCAATGCACCTCTACTACGAAGCTGAGGTCCCTTTACAGCCGCACAACTTGAACATTTGCGACACCAGTCCTCGACATCGTTTCGACAGTGGACCCAATAAAACCGTTCTCGGATCTTCAGTAGAGTTCGTTTAACTCCCAGATGGCCTCCTAAACAATCATTATGGTACAGCTGTAGAACATTCGGTACTCTAGCTTTAGGGACGACCATTTGCAAGTAACAGCTGTCTCCCCGAACATTTTCCCATTTACGGCACAGAACTCCATCCTGAAGCAGCAAGCTGTCCCATTGGGCCCAATAGCTTTTAGTGGTCGAACTCATCACTGAGACGTCGCTCCACTTGGGCTTGGGAGCACTGGCCTTTATCCATTCCACAATCGGCTTGATGTCCGGATCTTCCTGCTGTGCATGTAGTAAGCTGTCCTTCCACTCGTTGCTGAGGTGGTCTGTCCTGAGCATCCTCACGTATACCTCTTCCTTACTCTCTTGCCTAGTACAATGGTTGCAATCTTCATGACAAGGTCTTCTTGACAATGCATCTGCGTTGCCGTGAGATTTTCCGCTGCGATGTTCGATCTCAAAGCCGTATTCCTGCAGTAGTTCAATCCACCTCGCAACTTGTCCTTCTGGATTTTTAAACTGCAATAGCCATTTTAGTGCAGCATGGTCAGTTTGTAAGCGAAATTTTCGTCCCAGAAGATATTTGCTAAAATGCTGCAACGACTTTACCACAGCTAGCAATTCGCGTCTTGTGACACAATAGTTCCTTTCCGGTTTTGACAACGACTTGCTGAAGTATCACGACAAGCTATCACGACCTCTTAGTCATCATTCCGTTGAGACAACACACCGCCAAGTCCTATATCACTTGCGTCTGTGTTGACTATAGGGTATCCCAAAATAGGTGTTTTGCACAGACGGTCCTTGAGCTCCCGGAATGCGATATTGCAACTTTCATCCCAGCAGAAATGTCGCTTCTCCTCGGTTAGCTTGTGCAGAAGTTTGGCTATATCTGCAAAGTTCTTCTCAAAACGCCGGTAATAGGAGCACAAACTCAAAAATGTTCTAACCTGCGTCTCGTCTTTTGGAACCGGCCAATCCTTGACAGCGGCGATTTTCTCTGGATCCGTGCGGATACCTTCTTCCGATACTACATACCCCAAAAAGTTACTTGCCGTTTGAATAGTGAACATTTCTTCGGACTCAACTTGAGGTTGGCACTCTGAATCTTCATGAGCACGCGTTCCAGGTTTTGGAGGTTTTCCTCAAACGTCCGTCCTACGATGATGATGTCATCCGAGTAGACCAAACAGGCATCGCCAATTAGCCCGGTAAGTACAAGTTCCATCAGCCTTTCAAACGTTGCTGGAGCATTGCACAACCCAAACGGCATTACTTTAAATTTCCACAGACCCTATCCCGTTGAGAACGCAGTTTTCTCCTTGTCCTTAGGGTCAATTTCAACTTGCCAGTAGCCACTTTTTCGATCCAGCGTGCTAAACCACTTTACTCCTGTAAGCATGTCCAGCGTATCATCAATTCTTGGCAAGGGCTAGCTGTCCTTCTTCGTAACGTCGTTCAGACGGCGGTAGTCAACACAAAACCGCATGCTGCCATCCTTCTTCTTCACCAGCACCACTGGTAAACACCATGGACTAGAGGAAGGTTCAATAACACCATCCTTCACCGTTCCCTCAATCATGGTTTCCACATCCTTTTCATGTGCTACCGGCAATCTTCTTGGCCGCTGACGGATAGGCAATTCTTCTCCTGTGTTTATTTTGTGTTGAACTAAGCCAGTCTTTCCTATGTCAGCATCGTTTGATGAGAATACATCGGCATAGTTGAGTAACAACTTCTTCGCCTTGACCATTTCGTTCGGGGAGAGAACGCTGCGACAGTCTTCCAAAAGTGTGGTCACTCTCGTTTGTGCATCCCTGCTGGGGGTCTCACTCGATAGATATTGGCACCGACGTAACCAATCCACTTCCTCACGAGTACCAACCAGCAGGCCTTTTTCCATAATCTGTTCCCGGTCACAAAGGTTCAGCACACGTACTCCTGAGATGTCAGTGGTCCCGACCAAGGTTCGAGCTACTTTCCATGGAAGGTCATTGTTTGCTCTTTCTACAAGTAC
Organism: Parnassius smintheus behrii; assembly: GCA_036936625.1. Classification (NCBI taxonomy): domain Eukaryota; kingdom Metazoa; phylum Arthropoda; class Insecta; order Lepidoptera; family Papilionidae; genus Parnassius; species Parnassius smintheus. The sequence continues at coordinate 32,789,535 of JAUPFT010000005.1, read as the reverse complement.
ACAACGGTGAGCTTGCCCAGCGTTTCGAGAAAACCTAACCGGAACAATCGTTTCCGATCTCGGCGGAAGAACATTCTTAATGCTGTACACGTTCCCTGGTAACGCACCTTCCATAAAAAGTTCCTCCTGTCCACATTTCAAAACACCTTGCTTAACGTCGATCTCACAACAATTATTCCTCATAAAGTCTAGGCCTAGGATGCAGTCATCCATTATATCAGCCACGATGACATTATGCAGGTAGATCACGTTGCCTAACTTCAACTCCATCTCCTTCTCTCCACGGACGGGTTTACACGGCATTCCGTTGACCTCGCCCTTGATGATCAGATTGTTCCCATCATAGGTTTGTGAGATCGAGGTAAGGACCTAAGGGCTCTTTTAACATCAGCCAGCACCCGCCCCCCAGTTCTGGCTTTTACTCGTTTCCCTGCTGCTGCTGGGCGGTGCTGTTGGCCGCACTACCCTCCTGATATCGTTCACCTTCCCTTTCTAGGGTTCGCTTAGGGCAGCTGGATCGAAGATGGCCCTTTTCCCCACAGCCATAGCACCTAGGGCTGTATCGTTTGTTGCGGTCGCGAACTGTAGCTGCTGCAACCTCCCTGACGCGATGGGAACGATGATCCTGCCGCACGGCTTCCAACTCCAGTGCATGGGCCGAGGCGTCCTTAAGCGTCTCGTGGTGCCCGAGCCTCACAGCAGTTCTGACTTCCAGGTGGCGGATGCCGTTGATGAATGTTTGCACCATGTTCCCTTCAATGAGCGCAGGTACAGACCGGTATGCTTTTCGCACCAGCTTCTCCACCTCTAGAGCCCATTGCTGCAGGTTTTCGTTGAAGCGCTGCATGCGATCTTTAAGCTGTGCACGAAAGACGTGTTCCAGGTGAGCGTCGCCATATCTCGCCTCCAATGCCTCAAGGAGTTGCTCATAAGTCACTTCCTCACCGAGAGCTTCCAGAACTGTTAAGGCCTGATCACGCAGGCCTAGTGTGAGATCAGTCATGGCCTGACTTTTATTCCAGCCGTTCGCCTTCATAACGGCTTCAAACTGGATTTTGTAAGCTGACCAGGAAGAAGTCCCGTCGAACGGTGGCACTTTGAACCCACGTAGCGAAGGTTTTTCTTCACGTCAGCCATCACGTTGTCAACCCGATTATTCACTTGGTCGATTCGAGCTTCAGCTTTCTCGATTCGGGTTTCAGCTTTCGCGATTTGAGTTTCAGCTTCCGACAGGCGGTTGTCATGCTGAGCAACCCTATCCTTCACCTCCTTTATCTCCTTCCCGAAGGTAGCGTGAATGGTAGCGCGTCCTTCATGAGGAGCATCTGCTCTTCCAACCGACGGGCCTGTTCCTCTTGTCCGCCCCGCAGCTGCTCTTCTAACTGACGGACATGTTCCTCCTGTCGGCGAGCCTGTTTATCCTGTCCACCCCGCAGCTGCTCTTCCAACCGACGGACCTGTTCCTCCTGTCGGCGAGCCTGTTCCTTCTGCTGCTCTTTCAACAGACGGGCCTGTTCCTCTCGTCCGCACCGTAGCTGCTCCTGCAGCATCACCATCAGAGCACCTAAGTCGGGTGCTGCAGATGTAGCTACCGACGGGCCTGCAGCCGGTGGCTGGCCCTCCGACGTCTGCGGCGTTGCACCACCAAATCTTTGGTCCGTCTCCTGCTGGCGTTGACTTCGGGTACGGACACCCTCCGTTTCCTCCTTAGGTAAAATCGGCATGATTTTATCCCACTTCTGACACCAATTGTTACGAGCTTGAGGTTCATGACAATAAAAACTGCCGATTGAATTACCAAAATTAACACTTTAATTCACTTTACACTAATTAAACTTAAAACACTAATAATTAATCACACTGATTCACTTTATTCCGCTCCGAAGCTTCGCTTGTCTCGCCGAATTCAATACTTCCCCGATCGCGTATTGCAGCGCCTTTATATAGGGCTCTTCCACGAAAACATCCAGAATATTCCAGAATATTCAAGTAAATACGCGCGCCAACCGACCAAGCGCAGACAATTCGAGTGTGCGGCTTCCAGAAAGCTTAATTCGATACTAGATGGTGCTGTTGGTTTAAAGAGTAGTCATGTATTTTCTGAAAAGCTCTCCTCGCTCTGTTACCCGACACCAGATGGCGCTAGTGCCAGATGTCAACTTAGCCGCGCAACATTATTGACAAAATGACCGTTAACTGAGCAGCCGACTCCGGCGTTACTGAGCTCCACCATTGATGTACAGGTTGAAAAGTTAAGGGGAGCTAAGGCCGCCCTGCCTCTATGATATATGAGCCAGCCCACTTCACACAATTAGCTTGGTTGTGATACCAATATTTGAAGAGGTTAACTACTTCTTTGGGTGTGCTAGTTTCCTGGTTAAGTTCCCCAAGGCTAAGTAGCCAGTTATACTGGCATAGAACGTTGAACGTTGAAAGAGCCGTAGTAGCTCAGATGGTTAGCGCTCACCGTAAATTTTACAGTACACGAGCAAACCGGGTTCGATCCCCGTCGGCACCAATGAAATTGTTAATTGCAATTTTAAGTGCTGATTTACCACGTGCTCGGCGGTGAAGGAAAACATCGTGAGTAAACCTGTGGAAGAGAAATAAGAAAAACAAATATTCCGAAGACATATAAAGTTCGCCAACACGAGGTGGGAAAGAAGATATATTATTATGTTGTTATATAAAACATCATGGACGGCAGACAGTCTGCAGCCCCGTAATGAAGGGACCCGACTTGGGCAAAGCTACTTAGGTGTGAGTCAAACCAAGACGCAGGGAGCGCCATTGAGAATAGCTCACACCAAACAACCATCGCGGAGACGCAATGCTGCAAAACGCAACAAGCATCAATACGACTATCGTCGGGCTTACACCATCCCAAGGTCCCCTATACATCCCAGCAGACATCACCACCCGCATACCTCCATCGACCAGAACCACAAGATTGCGTCGAATCAGGCGCAGCACACCCGCAGATCCATCACAAGACGCAATACCGCAAGAAGCAGTAAGCATCAATGCAACTATCATACGAATGGCGCCCCCTCACAACACACCCACATGACCCCTATCGACTTTGGTAACAAAGCTTGTATTGTTGTTAACTAAAAATATCATCAACGTATCATAGTAGCTCGCTACTAAGACGCCAATGAACAAAACTCCACGTATCATAGCGCTAATGCACTAAGACATGAAGTTGAGTATGCCTGTTACACTTAAAAGTGCTACCAAACACACTCATCCCAATCCGAAAGATAGACGACGCATCGCTATGCGCTACGACGTCACCCACAAACGGTATGGGTGTGCGATGTCCACGGGAAAGCCGTATTGCTACAACAAACCCGCTTACCACCTTACCAAAATACTACCGCTTACCAAAATGCTTTAGCCACATGTATCAAGTATCGACTTAATACATGTGGCTAAAGCATTTCGATGCTTCCTTTTTTACCGTTAAGCTCAGTCCAAATAATACAGTACGCATTGTTTTCTGGGGGCGTAAACTCATAAATCGAAAGATTGTATAAGTTTAATTTGCGATTATAGTACCTATATGTAAGGCTGTCTGAAGTGGATGGTATCTGTAACCAACTCTGAAAGTCTATTGTAATGCAAAGAAAAGTTTCATCAAGCTCAGATCTTTGTTTATCAATATCTTTTGATACAAATGATGCTTCTTTTCTTTTGATATGATTGTCGTATTCTTTCTTCAGTACATTATCTGGATTCGGTGTGCGATAATACCGATTGCACAGACATTGGTGTTTTTTTGGGTGAACAAAAGCTATATTATACTCTGTTCCAAAAAACTTTTCTATATACGTTAAATTTGATAGCTAATTTGTTTTCATTTTTCATTTTGCTCTCATATAATTCATACATTTTACTTATAGATAGGTTTTCACGTAAGTACTGTCGTGTTGTATATTTTCTACAGTAATGAGAATCCTTTTTTGGAAAACTTTCGATATGTTCTTAAGTTCTTTTACTTCTTTAACTTTGTCTTCTGGAGTCTTATTTGCATGTTTTGTTTTGCCTCGAGAGTCATTACCCTGAAATTATCCATTGTTTGAATAAAGGTATAACTTTACTATGTTTCATTAAATTAGAAACCACACCAGATTCGACGCTTGTATTAAAAATAGTGGCTAGAAAAGGTGCTAATGTATCTTTCACAGATGCAATAATTTTAATGGAAATCCCCCATAAGTCTGCCGTTTTTTTATAGAGGAGGGGGCAAACGAGCATGCGGCTCACCTGATGTTAAGTGACTACCGCCGCCCATGATTTTGGAATTGCAGGTGCGTTGCCGGCCCTTTAGAAAGGAGTAAGGAGTTTTCTCATATTCAATAGTTTTAAAATATTTAATTATAACTTTCGGCAATACTGTATGGAATTTAAAAGTGTTTGAACAAGCCTTTACATTTTGTTTAAGCAATCATTCGGCGATAGTAGGAGAAGAATTTAATGATTTTGTTGTCAAAAAAGGAGCATCAGTAAAATGTTAGTCAAAAGTCGTAGCAAGTTCTTGATCTGATTGTGTTAAATTATTGTTAAGTACCCGGATGACCGAGCTTTGCTCGGTTTTTTAAGTTACATTTATATACAAATTACAAAAAAAGTTTTTGAAAACTGAACTGATTATTTGAATAAAAAATCATGAGTGCAATTAGTTTAATTAAAATTTTCGTATTTTTAAAAAAATACTAAAAAAAGGGCTCGAAATGATAGATTTTCTCACAAAAGAAGGGAACTTGAAAAAAAAAGGAAAAAAGTCGGACCCAAGACGGGACGCGAACCATGGAACTCCGATATCACGCCCGAACAACTTCCCATCTGAGCTATTACGATCGTTGGTAACCTGTCAAAATTTACCTTCTTATATTGTAGCAGTTTTTTTATTGCCTGAAAACACGGACAAAAGACATTTTCTAAAAATAAATCCTAGCTAGATCGATTTATTGCCCCCGAAACTCCCTGGACACTAAATTTTATGAAAATCGTTGGAGCCGTTTCCGAGATCCCGATTATATATTTATATATACAAGAATTGCTCGTTTAAAGGTATAGGATATTCAATTGAAAATCCGCATTGCGTGGTTTGACCTTGCCCGTTTCACTGTTAATTATATACTCCACGTCATTTTAATTTTATTGGATACAGTTTTAATTTTCTTGCTTAAATATAAAGCCTTAGCTGTGGAGTGTACTTTTTATTTCCTTTAAGTTATTTTATTGCATATTAAATTGTTATTGTACATTAAAGTAAATTAACACATTAACACTCACATTGATGTTTTACTTTTTTCTTTAGCGGTCAGCCGCCGTAGAGTCTACATCCCCTGAAGATGCCTCGTGTAGAGGCGAAACACGTGTCGAATTATCGTCGATGGTGTGTCTTTCTTGGAATAGTGGTGTTGGGAGTAGTGGTGCCGGGAGTAGTAGTGTTGGGAGTAGTGGTGCTGGGATTAATGGTGACGGGATTAGTGCATGGTCGCAATTGAGGGAGAGCGGGAGGTGCTCTTCAATCCAGGTAAGACACATCATTGCATTTAATTGAGCGGATGGTTGCGAATTAAATATTAATATCCTTATGAAATTTAGTAAAGTTATAATTTTACTTAGAATGTCACTGAAAGATGCTCCAGGCATGAAATTTGTAATTTTTTGTCCCTTTAAAGTACAAATCCGTAGCCGACTGCAGACAGCAGCAGCAAGCGACGTGTCGTCGCTACACAACTGGTTTCTATGTAGTTCTATGAAATACGTTCCGTGGCTAGCGACTAATGGTGGTTAATATAACGCATAGCGCCATATTATAGCGCGCTATCTCTTCATAACACATAGCGCGTGTTATTTAAGTAGTCGCCACGGCGCTATTGCGCTATGGCGCTTTGGCGCTATCAAGTATTAATATCTAGCGGCAATTAGTTCTAGCAGCAGCGCTGTTGGGAGAGGACGTGTGACGCAAATTTGATCTCGTAGCGCGCTATTCATCGTGCGCGACCTTATTTAATGTTAGACACGTTACGTTACGTTAGTACTCTTATTAGTCTGTGATGTTAGACGTTGTTTAGTTAGTGTATACTGTATGTTTATAAATGATCAAAGGACACAGTTGTGATAAAAGAAGCCTAACTAATGTTTTTAAATGTAAATAAAATATAGATACAAGAGTGTATATAATAGTGTATGTAAATAATTGATTTTTGTAAATACATTAAATAACCTTTTAAATACACCTTTATTTGATTTATAATTTATATTAAGATTTAAATAACGTTTACATCAATTATAAAAAAAAATAATTAATTTTATTTCGATTCTAAAAATAAAATTAATTATATTTTAAATTGTACATAACTTAAAAATATTTTTAGGATTATAGAAAGTAGTAAGCCTGAAAAGTATAAAAACGCGTGCATTGGTTTTTCTTTACCGCTTTATTTTATTTTAGTCTAAAATGTAACTTATTACGAAATAATGCTCTTATATAGCACGCGATCTATCCAATGAACAACACGTAATGTAACGTGCTAAGAGATATAACGTGCTGTAAAACTTAACGCCCTTACCTGCCTCCTACACGCTTTCTTATAAATAGCGCGCTAGAAATTTATAGTTTATGGTCTGTAGCGTGCTATTGATTTATAGTCGTTTTGAACAACTTTACTAGCGACACGTCGTTTGCCTGGTGTCAGACGACACTGTAGCCCGACCGCAGATCAGAAGAAGTATCGCCAACGCCTAAGCGACAACACGTTGAATTTTTCTTAAAACATGATTTTCACCGATTCCCAGGAAGATTCACTCACTTCCTCTGCATTTTAACATAATACGTGTGACTTTTCGTCTCTCCTCTTAATACTTGTATAATAAAAGCAAGCCATTATTATTTTCTTCCTCTTCTAACAAAAGATACAAAAATAAATCACGATCGCTAATTTCAAACACGTCATACATTATGTCCCACTAAACACTCGGAACAGACCACAGACTAGATAGAGATACTAACGTTTCAGACCGCCATGTCATCGTAGACAGAGAAACCTATAGACTAATGATCGGCGTGGCCTCGAGTGAGAAAGGACGATAACGAATTTTTAGGTTATACAATAATCTTTATGACTTTTAAGCACATTTAGATAAAAATTTTAATTGTTCTAAGAACTGAACTGAACAAGATTCACCAATCTTAAATTCACAAAACATTTTTTTCTCACTTAAAACAACTTGTAAACTCCTTAAATCGCTATGCTGTTAAAGTTGTTTAGCAAACTGTAGAGTTTGCTAAACAAAAAAACCGGCACGGAGAAAGGGACAAACAATCACACCGCTAGGTATATCTCATTTCTATGCAAGACGTATGCATAAATCTATCTTTTTCGTGTGCGAATGCGAAAGAAGGCGTCAATTTGTCTATAGGTTTCTCTGTCTACGCATGTCACGTATATTGTCTTTGAACCGTATATGACTTTTTTATACTTATAAATGCTAGTAGCATTAGGTAATGGAACGAAAACCATACAGCCATATATTATTAAAACAGCGTAGCGAAGTATTTCCAATTAATTTAATATTTTAAAATGTATTGCAGGTATAATAAATAAAACAGCGTTTGTCTACATAATTATTTATTAAATTATTATTATTCAATTTTTTCTTGTAGTAATCTTTCTGTTTACATTGGTAGTAAATGAAATTTTTCGGCCCTCATTACATCGGTCCCTTTTAATAATTTATTGATTACATTAGTGCACCAATTAAAAATGCAGAGTTTAATAGATATTTACAAAAAAAATTCAAGAACTATATCTTTGTGTAACTGGCAATCGAGAAACGAAAATGAATATTTGGAACTTATTTCCTTTTTTATTCTTTCACTAATGTTATGATGATATCCATGTTGTTCCAAATATTCATTTGTTGTTTTTATTACATTTCCAAAACTTCTTACAACATTTTCGGATGGATATATTAATTTTCACTACTTTTGCCAACGAGGTTACTATAACCTATGCACTGTAACCACCCGTCTGTAATGTCTTTATTTGCCGGTAACTGATGCAATCTAACGTCCTGTCGTAAACTATTGCACTCTGTATTGAAACACAATACTTTCGAAACATTTTCCGAAATTTCACCCTGATGTTGCTTTATTTGTAGATTTAAAAATGATCGAAGCAAGCACTTTTATCAACACGAAATAAGCAATGACGGGTGAGTGACATTGACATCACAAAATGGCGCGCTTGGAGTTTGCGAGGGTGAAGAAGGCTAAAAAGAGGCGCGGAACGTCAGATTAAATTCTTGCAATGTCATTCTATACGAACCCTTTTGCAGTCGGGTTCGGACTCATGACTGCAGCGACATGACGCCACGTCGTCTGCTGCAGCTGTCTGCAGTCGACTACGGAATCGCACCTTTAAGGTATAATTTAAAATTATGCCTAAATTTTTTCCCATGTCATCGCTATACACAATTATATTATTTTTGATAATATTTTAATAATATTTTAATCTCCTGTGCTATGGTAGTGCCATAGAGTTTTTGTGGTGATATAATATTATTAGCACACACCGACTCTGAAGAAACCAGTATTGACCGCTGACACATTGATGTTTTACTAAGGAGTTACAACGCTCCTCATTATATTTACATATCTTTACCAGGTTATCCATAGCCAGTACGTGTTCTTTTATTTAATTTTGGGCTGATTTTTACTTATTGGACACAGTTTGAAGAAAGCGTTAATGATTGCTTTCCTTTACATACGTTTACATAATTTTTTGTATTGATCTTATTTTTTAATAATTTTTGTATTTTCTTCGTGTATTTATTAACTTTTATATATTTCTTCAATTTGGTTTTACTGTTTAGCAAGATAAATAGTCTATACAAATAATTCCACAACACTGACAGTTAAAATGTTTACTTTAATACACACAAGCAGGAGATACACAATTTAGCACAAACAAGCAGAAGATATACAAGCCAAGATGAAAGAGTTTATAATAAAAATACAGTCTAGAAAAAGCACAATCAATATTAATCGTAATACTTAAAGTCTATGGCGAGAACAAAGGATTAGCGTTAGCGAGCAACATGCGTTCCGCGTCGTATCGGTAGAACGACTGGTGAACGCGGTGCGCGGACGCAGGCGATCCTTTTGCCAGCTGAGTTAACGGTATTCCGGGCGGCGCGTTCAACGCCCGGCTGTTGCTACGTGCATTGTGTTGAGAGTATATAGTGGTGTAAAAGTATTGTATATGTTGAGTGTGAGAGAGTATGTATGTGTGTATCTGTGTGGCATATGTGTGTGTATAATGTAGGAAAGTAGCCTACATTCACTCCCCCCCAGAGGCCATCTTATGGTCTATAATAGTCCGGAAATCTAACACGGCGTCCAGACCTTGTAATTAAACCCGGATGGGACCCTTTAATATTCTCTGAGGAAGCGGCCTGAATGGGACTGTAGCTGCTACCGTCAGCTAAAATGTAAGCCGGTTTAAGTCTGTCGATTGAGACATTCATCTCTTTGCCTTTTACCAGGAGTTCAAATACCTTATCTCCTCTGGCGAGTACCTTGTGCGGACCTGAGTACGCAGGTTGCAAACTCGTACGCGAAGCGTCTTCTCTTAAGAAGACGTGTTCAGTAGTTGCGAGATCCTTGTATACAAAAGTTTTTTCTTTTGTGTGGCGTGAAGCTGGGACAGGTTGTAAATGTTTAACAAAATTATGCAACCTGGCTGTAAAATCGGTTATATCCGACGTAACATTTATGGTGGGGTCAAAAAATTCACCAGGTAGCCTAAGTGGTTCTCCATATAGCAGTTCGGCAGACGAAGACTGCAAGTCTTCCTTAAATGCACTACGAATGCCAAGGAGAACTGAAGGTAAAGATTCAGTCCAATGTTCATCTGCATGGCACATGATCGCTGCCTTGAGCTGCCTGTGGAAACGCTCTATTAAACCGTTGCATGCCGGATGGTAAGCTGTTGTTCTTTTATGCTGGAACCCATTTATCTTCGATAAATATTGGAACAAAGCGGATTCGAACTGTCGACCGCGATCTGTAACAATGTCTACTGGACAGCCGTACCTAACTATCCATCCAGACAGCAGTGCTTTGGCAACGGTTTCCGCAGTTATATCTACGATAGGTACGACCTCTGGCCATCGTGTAAAGCGATCGACTGCAGTAAGGCAGTATCGAAAGCCTTGCGATGGAGGCAGAGGCCCCACAAGATCGATGTGGACGTGCTTGAACCTTGCACGCGGTAGGTTATATGTGCCTACAGGCGCAGATACGTGTCGCGTCACTTTGGCACGTTGGCAAGCCAAGCAGGCACGTGACCACTCTCTGCAGTCCTTCCTGATACTAGGCCATACAAAACGCTCTGCAACTAGTTTTGCTGTAGCGTTCGCGCCTGGTTGGCTCAAAGAATGCAGACTTTCAAAAACTTGTCTGCGCAGCACTTTAGGGACAAATGGTCTGGGAGTCGGTGTACTGACATCGCATTACATGCATGTTCTACTCCCAGGAATGTCATACTTCTCTAAGCGAAGGGATGATCCACCTTTGAGAAGTTCAGCCAGTTCGAGATCTGATGCTTGAGCTTCGGCCAATGTACTGAGATTGACGGGCGCTTGCAGTTCTTCAATTCGAGATAAAGCATCGGCAACAACATTGTCTTTACCAGATATATGCCTTATGTCGGTCGTGAACTGTGAAATGAAGTCTAGATGTCTATACTGCCTAGGTGAACAGTTGCGCCTTTCCTCTCGCGGAAAGCAAAACTGATAGGCTTGTGGTCGGTATAGACAATAAAATGTCTCGCCTCTAACATATGCCGAAAATACTTAATTGCCTCATAGATGGCAAGAAGCTCTCTATCGTATGGCGAATATTTTTGCTGCGCAGAACTCATTTTGCGTGAGAAAAACGCAAGCGGTTGCCACGTGCCGTCTTTGTACTGCTGCAATACCGCACCCAAAGCTATATCTGAGGCGTCAGTAACAAGAGCGAGCTTGGAACGTGTGTCAGGGTGAGCTAGTAAAGCTGCTTCAGATAGGCTTAGCTTACAATCGTCAAAAGCCTTACTAGCGCCTCCTGTTAAATTTATTGGTTGTGAACCTTTTGTGGCTCCTGCAAGCAATGCATTTAAGGGAGCTTGAATGCGCGCAGCATTAGGCAAAAATCGCCGGTAGAAATTTATCATGCCCAGAAATCTTCTGAGCTGGCGAACGTTTCTGGGCGAAGGAAAATCTTTAATCGCCTGAACTTTCTCCTGGAGAGGCTTAATACCATTGGCGGAAATTTTATAACCCAAAAATGTTACTTCAGACGCACCGAAAACACATTTAGAGGTGTTGATCAACATCCCATATTCCTTCAGTCGGTTAAATATCTGGCGTAAATGCTCCTCGTGCTCTGACTCGCTCCTCGAGAATATTAAAAAGTCATCCAGGTAACAGTAACAAAAATCTAAACCACGCGTGACCTCATCCACGAACCTTTGGAAGGTTTGACTTCCATTACGCAAACGGTAATTCATATACTTAAATTCGTATAAACCAAATGGTGTAGTAATCGCGGTTTTAGGTATGTCTAATTCACTGACAGGTATCTGATTATAGGCCTTAACAAGGTCTAAGGTAGTAAATATGTTACATCCAGCGATGCTGTGAGTAAAGTCGTGGATGTGCCTTATGGGATACCTATCAGGAATAGTCCTAGCATTAAGCAACCTATAATCGCCACAGGGTCGCCAGCCATTCTCTTTTTTGGGAACTAAATGTAAGGGAGAGGCCCATGAACTCTCTGATGGTCTGACGATACCGCTAGCAAGCATTGACTCGAATTCTTGTTTCGCGATTTTTAATTTATCCGGGGCAAGACGTCTGGGAGAGCATGAAATAGGAGGACCTGGTGTAGTGCGAATGTGATGCACAGTGTTATGTGGAATGTTACGTTGCGTCCCAGCCGGACGTGTTATTTCTGGAAAATCGGCTAGAATATCATGGTACCTCGTGTCACCAGTCGCAACCTAAACGGACGAAACAGCATCTAAATTTTTAACATACAAAGCATTGACAGAAACAGTTGTGGTATTATCTACAAGGCGGTGATTACGACAATCTATAATTAAATTATAAAAAGGGAGAAAGTCTACACCAATAATAGCCTTTGTTATATCGGCAACTACAAAACGCCATTTAAAGTCTCTACGAAGGCCAAGATCAAGAATAAGGTGTACATAACCATACGTGTTGATGACACTCCCGTTGGCTGCGCAGAGTTGGTAGGTGGTCTTCGTACGCCGCTCAGGAAGCCATGCACGAGGGAAAACACAGAGGTCGCTACCCGTGTCGACCAGGAACTGCATTTTCGATCTTTGGTCCGTGACAAAAAGACGACCAGTGGAACTTGGGCAATCATCAGTCGCCATTAACGACTGCCCTTCATGTTTTCCGCCTGGAAATCACATGGGCGAACACACCTTTTGGCGTTGACACCGAATTTCGCATGGAACCAACATTTAGGATGCCTTCGATAGGAAGATGCTGATCGGGTTGATGATGAACGTCTGCGACGCTCATGATATTTCGTGCGAGAGCGAGATCTCCGACGAAGGCTTGTTGTTAGGTTTTCCACTTGCTTTTTTAACTCTGCAATTTCTTTGGCCATCAAATCCATCGTGGAACCAGGAGTTGGAGGTGCACAGTAACTGGTGGTAGCTACTTGAGGCAAAGATATAGCAATGTCCTGGATTCTGTCCGCCAAATCTGCTAATATCTCGAGCGAGGCGGTCGGTTGTGCTGCCAGAACTGTCTGGATGTTTGCTGGCAGTCTACTCGTCCAAATTATCCTCACGAATTCATCCGGAACGCTAGGACCCGCTAGACTTTGCAGGTGCCGAAGAAATTGTGACTCTCGAGCTCTTCATGCATGAGCAATTGCTTAACCTTCCTTTCATGAGACGCACTCAGTCTTTTAATAAGCTCTGACTTAAGCTTTTCGTATTTGTCACTGGCAGGAGGATTCACAATAATGTCTTTTATTTCCTTAGATACCTGATGTTCTAATTGACCAATGACATAATTGAATTTAGTAGAATCATTAGTTATACCTGAAATCGCGAATTGTCCTTCTACCTGAGCAAACCAAATCTCCGGTTCTTCTGGCCAAAATGTCGGAACACGAACTCCAACTTTGCAAATGTCGGAAGGCCCGACAGACATGTGCTCACCACTGTGCTCGCGTTGTTTAGCCATTATAGTATTAAATACGTATTCAGCTCGGGGTCACCAGTTTAGCGAGATAAATGGTCTATACAAATAATTCCACAACACTGACAGTTAAAATGTTTACTTTAATACACACAAGCAGGAGATACACGTACAACCTCTCTGTGGAATAGTTTACCGCCGGCGATTTTTCCGGATCGATACGACCTGGGGACCTTCAAGAAAAGAGCTTACTCCTTTCTAAAGGGCCGGCAACGCACCTGCAATTCCTCTGGTGTTGCGGTTGATCATGAGCGGCGGTAGTCACATAACATCAGGTGAGCCGCATGCTCGTTTGCCCCCTCTTCCATATAAAAAAAAGTTGAGCCTTTGACTCGCAGTGCAAGATTACACAAAATGCTTTCGAAAGCTAAACTTAATCAGATCGGACTTCTTAAAAAGCCTGATGGTACTTCACTAATAGTTAAACAGAAACATTGGAGCTACTAGCGTTAACCCATTGCTCAGGGTCACATTAGACTTCTGCCTTAAATTCTTTCAGAGCCCTACGAAGGCCTTGTAATGAGGACTGATGTAAAGCTGCAAAGATAATAAGGCCAAACCTGGTGCAGTGAGCTGTTGACTCATTTAAGCCATTTAAAACAAGCGGGGAGGATGGAATATTTTCGATCCAACTACAGAGGGTGTTGGCGACGCGCCTATAAGAATGTTTCAGTTTATTAAGTCAACCGATGACGAATAACTTTTCAAAGACTTATTGTCCAATAGAAATGTTCTGATAAGAAAATGCTTAGTTAAATCTTAAAGAAATGTCGAATTAATGATATGAAGGTCTTGGGTTCGACTCCCAGGCCGGACTAGTTACTGTTTTCTAAGTAATATCTTTCAATAAATTCATATAGGGAATTTTATGATATAAATTATGTTAGCGGATTTGTTCCCCGGTTGAAATCGTCTTTCCAACGATGTAAATTCAAAGGAATATTAAAGTGAAGTTAGAGATCGGATTTGTTCCCCGGTCGAGATGATCACTCTGTGCCTAAACATAATTAACGGAGGTTAATTGCATAAGTATTGTCTTGTATAAGTATGATACGTTTTGTACGAAAACAAATGCCTATTTGTTATGATTGATTAATGAAAACATTCACTTGTATTGTTATCTGATAAGAAGCATGATAACGAATAAGAATCTTATCAGAGATAGTTTCCTACAGTTTGAAAATTATGTAGAAGCACTTGTTTACATAATATTGTTAAAATTAAGTGTATTTCAGACTTTCATTTTTTCTGATAGCCGAGAGCCGTGCAAAGTTAGTTGTTCAAATAGTGTGAGTTCACGGAAGCACGCCGACCACGCCCTTAGGAGGCCGAATATGTAAAAATTTAAAATGTTTGTAATTTCAGCAATTTATGTAAAAATGACTTGTAAAACATTTCAGGTTGATTGTACGTGCTGAAAAGGTGAATTCTGTGTTATTTTTATGTGAAAATTCCTGTGTATAAGTGAAATAATGATAGTTTTGTATAAGAAATTTAAAAGTGTTTTAAATAGTGAAATAAATAGAGAAAATGTAAATTAAACTATTGTATTAGTTAACATATATATAAATTCAAGTGGGAAACATTGTTTTAACTTTCTGTGTTAAATATTTAAGAAGTTTGGATTTTGAATTTGTGATTAAAATAGATATGTTTTGTTTTATAAATTAAAGGATTTTTGTGATACGAAAAAATAATATATATCATGGTGTAGATATTGTTTTGCGCTATCTAAATAGATAACTTGTATTTATGTATGATTTATGTGAATAAAGAAATTAAGTGAAACGTGAGAGAGTAATAGTACAAATTCATGTTGTTAAGTTGCGCAGGCACGCGAATGGCGCGGCTCACTTTCGAACGGGTTTTTTTGCAATTCGTTCGGGAAAATAGTTCGGGGAATTAGTTCGGAAAAATAAGAAAATCCTTCGGGAAAAGTGAAGAACCAGCAGTCAATAAGAAGAAAAAGTGTAGGGAAGTGATAGGGAAAAGTGATTACTCTCTCACGGAACGGTTTGAAGATAACTGCTGTTTTATTCCCAAGTAATTCATCCCTAAAGTTATACAGTCCACATCGAAGAATTAAGGCGTCGGGACCGGGACGACTTCGGAAGACCCGTAATCCCCGTCTGAACCTACTTGCTGAAAAAGAAAGAGGTTATCGCCCTAGTGTGTTACTCCGTTGCGGAGATCACATACGTTGTTCCCGAACCCAACGTAGGCGTTATAGGAGGCCGGATCGAGAGAAGCCTCGATTCCTCCCTTCTGTTTCTTAATCGAAAGTCGAGTTCCGTTAGGTTCTTTTTCAATTGGACCTTCGGAGCCGGATTAAAAGGACCACCCGAACCCCGCCAGCTGGATCAAGGAACCAGCTGTGGACTGCTGGTTGTGGAAAAAGAAGACCTTCGGAGCCGAGTGAAGATCAGCAACCGAAGGAAGCCGGAGGTTTGAGCTGAAGCAATAGGACCAAAGGCCAGAAGACCAGGACGTCAGCGCTGAAGGACTGGACCTGGAACTACCGGAAGAAAGAAAACCGGGATTGCGGCCTGGGGCGTGTGCTCGCATGGGGCACGTATCGCAGCCGGGCGCAGGTGTCTTGTGAAGGCACTCATCGTGGCCAAGCAGGGCTTGGCATTTTTCCTGTCGGACGATCGTGTCTGGCATTTTCCTGTCGGGCAAGCGTGCTCGGCATTTCCTGTCGGACAATCGTGTCCGGCATTTTCCTGTCGGATCATCAGGGTGCTGGAAGAAGCATCCACCGCTGCTGCTGCCGGGCGAGGGTGCGCGTGGGCACCTGACTGCATCGCGGCCGGAGGAGGGCGCTTGGACGAGGCGTCACCGGCAACTGGGCGGCGAGCACAGCATACATCCCGACCACCTAACGGTGCCAAACGGTTGGGCCCTGGCACAACACCTTCGGGTGGAGCAGTTCTCTCGAGCGAGACTGCGCTTGCACTACCGCTCGACTGTTTCGTCATATTCTTTGGCGGGACAGTTCCTAAACCTTTCCTCCATTCCATTCCCGCACGACTCCATCCCTGGACGGCTCACCTCGGTAGGCCCCGTCCAGGATTGATAGGGCTGATAGGGCTGTTAGGGTGGTGGTAGGGTTGTAGGGTTGGGAGATAAAGGGGGGGGAGGGGTAGTGGTGTTAGTTTGGGGTGTAAAAGGGTTGTAGGTAAGGGGTTGTAGGGACCGTAGGGACAGTTAGGGACCGTAGGCCAACAATCACCTTCCTGCAAGATGAAGAAGGCACAAGACCAGACAGGGAGAAGCGAAGGGAGCAGGACAAGGACAGGGCTCTCAAGAAAAGCTAAAGAAGCGGAACCATCTGGAGCGACCACAGCTACTGCGTCAAATGGAGCAACTCCTTCAAGTGGAGCCACCACCGACACGTCCACATGCACGTGGGACACAGGGACGTCCGTGGCAACGACAAGCAACAGGACGGACACCAGTGGTACGCAGGCCAGCACCGCACAACAATCCGTTATATCCAGGAGTGAAACGGTGGTCGAAAAAGTAGGTCAAAGGACCGAAGAAGCGGCATCGTCAAGGACAGTAATCGGGCACACTAGTGATAAAGGGTCACAAAGAGGTAGTAGGT
This sequence comes from Parnassius smintheus behrii, assembly GCA_036936625.1. Taxonomy (NCBI): domain Eukaryota; kingdom Metazoa; phylum Arthropoda; class Insecta; order Lepidoptera; family Papilionidae; genus Parnassius; species Parnassius smintheus. Next base: position 32,772,623 of record JAUPFT010000005.1, on the reverse strand, counting down.
CATCGCGATCGGCGAGGCTGAAAGCCGAATTAGAGGCGCGGATTAAATTCGAACGCTCAGAGCTCGAACGAGCACAGGCAGCTGCTGCTTTAGCCAAGTCTCAATTGGAGTTGGCACGACTCAACCGAGAAGAGGAGATCGACTCGAGTGAGGATGATGAAGAGCGGAATACTCAGGTGGAACCTTTCGTAAGGAGTTGGGTTCAGCAGACCATAATGAGCGCGCCGGTTAGTGTAGCACAACCCGATATTACTGATAAGGAAGCGTGTAAAGGATCACGCCGCAAAGGGGCGGAGATCGAGCGCAACCAAGGAAATGCACGGAAAACACACGCGAGTGAGGTGTCAGAATTGACCGAAGCGATTGTGAGTGCAATAAAAATAGCGGGTAAAGATAAGTCTTCCCAGCTTCATTTCCTCCAGGAATTACCGGTGTTCGATGGAGACCCGGGTGAATGGATAATTTTCAAAACGGTGTTTGAAGACACGAGAAGCCAATTTTCAGGGGTGCAGAATGTCGCACGCCTTAGGAGGGCATTAAAGGGCACCGCTAAGGAAGCGGTTAAGTCGTTGTTATTTACTTTGTGTGAACCGGAAGAAATAATGAACGCTCTCGAAAGAAGATTCGGTAGGGTTGAGATGCTCATTCTAGCCGAAATCGAGAATGTAAAGCGTATGCCAAGATTGGCAGAAGATTGCCGGAATATAGGATCTTTTGCAAGTCGTATTACGAACGTGGTTGCCACGATACAAGCGTTGAATCAACCACAGTATTTGTACTCACCGGAGTTAGTGAGCCGCATAGTGGAGAAGCTCGGAACTATGATTAAATTTAAATGGTTTGAATATCGAGCTCAGTATCCTTTGGAGCCAGAGTTACAGAAGATGGCCAAGTTTTTAAATTTATTAAGTGAACAATTTGGAGCGTCCTTAAACAATGAAAATGCGCCTGAAAAAAGGAAGCGTCCTGAATTCAGGAAGCAAACTGTACACACTGCAAAGGGAGGTGTACGCAGATGTGCCGTGAGCGAGCGCTATATGCGCCGAAGTAATTCGAGCGAGCGTCTAGAACGCCGAAATAGTAAAGGGCACAACCGACAAGTGGTTATGACAACCCAGGACAAGCCTGTAAGTCGGGTAACACATAAGTGTGTTATATGCAACAAGGAGCACTCTATAGTGAGTTGTTACAAGTTTAAGGACATGAATATTCACGAGAAATGGGAAGCGGTCAAAAAAGCGAAAGTATGTTTCCAATGTTTGTCACCTAACCATAGGAGGTTAGAGTGCAAAGCGAAAAAATGTGGTGTAGAAGGATGTAGAATGTCACATCATCGAATGCTACACCGATACCCCAATGAAAAAACCTCGCCACAAGGGGACGAGGGGGGTAAAGATGCTCAGATTACAACTGTTAGTACAGTGAATGCACTGGCATGTGCATACTTAAAGATTATACCGGTCGAGTTGTATGGACCTAGAGGAAAGGTCAAGACAACAGCTCTTCTGGATGAGGGATCGACCATGACACTCATAGAGGAGTGGATGGCTCAGAAGTTAGCGCCTCGCGGACGTAAAGAGGGATTACGTATCGAAGCCGTGGGAGGTAAGCGAATCAAAGACGACAGTTCGTATCGCTTAAACGTTAAAATAAAAGGCATTTACTCGAGCGACTTGGAAGAGATAAGTGTACAAACAATTAATCACTTAACCTTTCTCCTCAGTCGGTAAGCCGAGAATTATTGCAACGGTGTTCTCATTTGACACCGATTAAGGATGAGTTGATGTATGAGAGGTCCAAACCTACCATATTAATTGGTCAGGACAATTGGCATCTCATAGTTACTCGTGAATTAATTTCAGGAGGTAAGAACCTACCTGTAGCATCGCTCACCAAACTTGGATGGGTTTTACATGGTCACATATCGGGTGGTATTAAACCGATCAAGATCGTTAACCACATTTCCGCCAAGAAGGAGGAAGATATGGATAAATTGTTATGGCGCACAGACAGTGAGTGCATGCCGTGGAATAGAGTGCAGGTTGAAAGTCGCCTGTTAAAATCGCCAAAGGGCGTGAATGCGTTGAGAAAGCAGGAACCGTTGGGTCTACCCGACTACGGACGATTTGGCAGCTTTAAGAAATTCCTTGGGGCAACTACACGCACCTTACAAGCGGTAGAAAAATTCAAGAGTTTAAGAAAGTCGGTTAAAGGACCCGACGACGCAGCCGAAAAGTCGGTTATGTGTTCCAACAAAGTTTTAGCAAAGTCGGTTAAAGGACCCGATGGCGCGTTGGACATAGCGCTCTTGAAAAAAGCGGAATTATTAATTTGGAAGTTCGTTCAAGATGAGTGTTTTTATTCGGAAATAAAATGCTTGAAAGCAGGCAAAAGTGTTGAAAGAAGTTCACGCTTAAGTAAATTATCTATGGAAATAGGAGAAGATAACTTACTCCGTTTAAATGGACGTTTACCTTTCAAGTCTAATTTGACCGAGGAAAGTAGAAAACCTGTCATATTGGACGGTAAACACGAAATCGTTAAAATGATGATTAGAGAAGTTCATCATCATTTTGGACATGCCAATCACCAGACGGTGATGAATGAGGTGAACCAGAAATTTTATGTCTTGAACTTACGTAATGTAGTACGAAGTGTGTCACATCATTGTCAGTGGTGCAGGACATACAGGTCAAAACCGCAGAACGTGCCACAAGGAAATATTCCTCTGGAGAGAATAGCTCATCATGAACCACCTTTTACATGCTCAGCTGTGGATTATTTCGGTCCTATGAGTGTGACTATAGGAAGGCGACACGAAAAACGTTGGGGCGTTTTATTCACGTGTCTGACTATCAGAGCAGTACATCTGGAATTAGCAGCCTTATTGACACCAGCGTCGATGATAATGGCGTTGAGGCGATTTATCGCCAGAAGAGGAAAACCAGCCGTTATATACAGCGATAACGGGACAAATTTCAAAGCTGCGAATAAAGAATTATTGAAAGCATGCGAAGAATGCCATGAAGGCATGAAAAATGAGTCATTTAAGAAATACATTAAATGGAAATTTATACCTCCGGGAGCACCGCACATGGGTGGCGCCTGGGAGAGGTTAGTAAGATCGATTAAAATTGCGTTGACCGCTACGCTCAGAGAAAGGAGCCCACGAGAGGAAATTCTACATACGTTGCTTTTAGAAGCAGAGCACACAGTAAATTCCAGGCCTCTGGTAACATTCAGTATGGATAGTCCTGAAGAGGGTTTGACACCCAATCATTTTCTTCTGGGACGCTCATGTGGTGATCGACCACCTGGATTATTTTTAGAGCAACATCTGACGGGTCAACTCAATTGGAAATCTGCACAGAGGTTAGCCGACCATTTTTGGACGAGATGGCTGAAAGAATACATGCCTACTTTAATACCTCGAACAGGTAATAACGGAAAGTTCATAGAACCTAAAGAAGGCGATATTGTCTTGATAATAGATCATTCGTTGCCACGAAATACGTGGCCGAAAGGCAAGATTAGTAGGACGCTACCGGGACCAGACGGTCACACCAGAGTGGTTGACGTCATTACTAGCACAGGTATCTTGAGGAGACCTACATCCAGAATAATAGTCCTGGTACCCGCGACGCCTCCCAAATGATGGTGCTAACGCACGGGGGGGAGATTGTTGGCGACGCGCCTATAAGAATGTTTCAGTTTATTAAGTCAACCGATGACGAATAACTTTTCAAAGACTTATTGTCCAATAGAAATGTTCTGATAAGAAAATGCTTAGTTAAATCTTAAAGAAATGTCGAATTAATGATATGAAGGTCTTGGGTTCGACTCCCAGGCCGGACTAGTTACTGTTTTCTAAGTAATATCTTTCAATAAATTCATATAGGGAATTTTATGATATAAATTATGTTAGCGGATTTGTTCCCCGGTTGAAATCGTCTTTCCAACGATGTAAATTCAAAGGAATATTAAAGTGAAGTTAGAGATCGGATTTGTTCCCCGGTCGAGATGATCACTCTGTGCCTAAACATAATTAACGGAGGTTAATTGCATAAGTATTGTCTTGTATAAGTATGATACGTTTTGTACGAAAACAAATGCCTATTTGTTATGATTGATTAATGAAAACATTCACTTGTATTGTTATCTGATAAGAAGCATGATAACGAATAAGAATCTTATCAGAGATAGTTTCCTACAGTTTGAAAATTATGTAGAAGCACTTGTTTACATAATATTGTTAAAATTAAGTGTATTTCAGACTTTAATTTTTTCTGATAGCCGAGAGCCGTGCAAAGTTAGTTGTTCAAATAGTGTGAGTTCACGGAAGCACGCCGACCACGCCCTTAGGAGGCCGAATATGTAAAAATTTAAAATGTTTGTAATTTCAGCAATTTATGTAAAAATGACTTGTAAAACATTTCAGGTTGATTGTACGTGCTAAAAAGGTAAATTCTGTGTTATTTTTATGTGAAAATTCCTGTGTATAAGTGAAATAATGATAGTTTTGTATAAGAAATTTAAAAGTGTTTTAAATAGTGAAATAAATAGAGAAAATGTAAATTAAACTATTGTATTAGTTAACATATATATAAATTCAAGTGGGAAAAATTGTTTTAACTTTCTGTGTTAAATATTTAAGAAGTTTGGATTTTGAATTTGTGATTAAAATAGACATGTTTCGTTTTATAAATTAAAGGATTTTTGTGATACGAAAAAATAATATATATTATGGTGTAGATATTGTTTTGTGCTATCTAAATAGATAACTTGTATTTATGTATGATTTATGTGAATAAAGAAATTAAGTGAAACGTGAGAGAGTAATAGTACAAATTCATGTTGTTAAGTTGCGCAGGCACGCGAATGGCGCGGCTCACTTTCGCGTATAGTTCTGGGGGTAGCTTAGTGAACGGGTTTTTTTGCAATTTGTTCGGGAAAATAGTTCGGGGAATTAGTTCGGAAAAATAAGAAAATCCTTCGGGAAAAGTGAAGAACCAGCAGTCAATAAGAAGAAAAAGTGTAGGGAAGTGATAGGGAAAAGTGATTACTCTCTCACGGAACGGTTTGAAGATAATTGCTGTTTTATTCCCAAGTAATTCATCCCTAAAGTTATACAGTCCACATCGAAGAATTAAGGCGTCGGGACCGGGACGACTTCGGAAGACCCGTAATCCCCGTCTGAACCTACTTGCTGAAAAAGAAAGAGGTTATCGCCCTAGTGTGTTACTCCGTTGCGGAGATCACATACGTTGTTCCCGAACCCAACGTAGGCGTTATAGGAGGCCAGATCGAGAGAAGCCTCGATTCCTCCCTTCTGTTTCTTAATCGAAAGTCGAGTTCCGTTAGGTTCTTTTTCAGAGGGGTATCGACATCCTTCTTCCCTATCTGATGAAAATCTTCAGAGCAATTTTGTCATGGGATATATTCCAGAACGATGAAAAATTGTCAAAGTTCTATTTATACCTAATGCTGATATAAAGGACTACTTTTCCAAAGTCCTTTAGACCTATAAGCCTATCTTCCTTTCTTCTTAAGACATTGGAAAAGGTTATAGATAGATATATAAGATATGTAGCTCTAGCTACGAGGCCCACACATTACAACCAGCATGCTTACCACAGAGGCAAATCTATGGAAATAGCCCAGATCAGTGTGATTGACAGGGTCGAAAAAGCACTGGAGGATAAAGAAATACCTCTTTGTGCCTTTCTAAATATTGAAGACGCTTTCGACAGTAGAGCCACAAGTAGTTAGGTTGTACCAGTTCTGGCGCACTTGTAGAAAGGTTGTACCAGTTCTGGCGCACTGAGTCAGAAGTGGTACAAGTACGACGTTCGTCGACTCACGATCCTAAAAAAAAAAAAAAAAAAAAAGAAAAGTTTTGGCATGCTCTGATCACGAATCTGCGGTCCATTTTTGCGTAGGATGCACGGTTCCGGAGATGTGCAGATTAATTAACTCTTATCTAATTGATATCCGCTTCGAGCCTCCACCGTCATTAGCGCTCCATTGTTCTTATCTACTTATCTATTGTTCATTCAATACCGTCATTATCTATCCTTCCTCAGCGTGGTGCTATTGTATTATACTCCTTTGTTCCTATCTACACTAATCTGACTCATTAATAAAACACATTACCCAATTTTGTTAAAATTTTTATTTATAAAATACAAAATCTTATTACTTATTATCTATAAAATAGGAGCGAAACATCTCACCCACTAAAATATCGTTGTACAATGTGTTCCCTGTAAATATACTCGTAAAACTATGCATTGAACATCCCTGAAACTTATATAGCAAATACATTAAGCAATATTCGCCACAAACTGAAGTCCACTCATTCTGAATCCTATCAACATTCCAGTTCCATCTTTTACAATTTCTTTTAAAAAACTCTAGATGATATCGTACAGGTGCCCGTCCGAATGAATCAAACTATTGACCGACGTCATTCGTATCGATATATAAAGCTACCCAATGTGACCCTGGTTTATCATCTGTATCCAAATTGCATATTATATACGTTGGTACGTGGGTGTACATGGGTAGTTTATTGGCAGCATAAACATTATTTTCTAGAGTGGGGTGAATCTTTTTCAGATGTTGTTGTACATCTAGTGTATCCATAATATTACTGCTATTAGTAGATTATTACAGTACCAATCTACTCAATGACTAATATAGGAATGATCAATTATAGTGATATCTAAATATTAAATTGCTTTCTTTGTGTTATACAAAACGTATTTGAGTCACCAATACACTGAACAAGACACGACAGGAAGGACGTAGGAATGTAGAGATAAGCAACAGAATGTAAGGTAAGCTTGTTGACGCATAAAGATACTATCAATTCTACTGCAGAAATTCTTTAGATTAGAATTATTACTCACTGGTACTATATAAGACCAAGCAACTGCAGTCATGGAGTTAGTGTATGGTCGTTTGACCGCAGTGGATCTATCAATACTACGTTTGTGTTACTTCAACGCATCAAAGGCCATGGATGTAAGTGTTTATTCTATTGACAAACTTACTTTCCTTTCTGTTATTTTCTTACGTGTGTATGATTTAGTGTTAACAAATTATATTTAAATATTATGTGTGTGTATATGGTTAAGCCGTGGTAGCTCAGATGGTTAGCGCAAAATGTAAAATTCACAGTACGCGACCCGGGTTCGATCCCCGCCGGCACCAATTAAATTGTTAATTACAATTTTAAGTGCTGATTTACCACGTGCTCAGCGGTGAAGGAAAACATCGTGAGGAATGCATGTCTGAGAAAATTTCGAAGGCATGTGAAGTTTGCCAACACGCATTGAGGTATCGCAGCGAACATTTCCTAGCCCTAAAACCCTCTCAGAAATGAGAGGAGGCCTATGTTCAGCAGTGGACTTTAATAGGTTGTAACTTTAGCTTTTTTAACTTTTATGATTAAGTGTTAACAAATTGATATTAACATGATAACTGTGTTGTTGCAGAAATCATTGAGCTTCGATGAAAATACCTATAAACAGTATTACTACTCGCCACTCTCCCCTCAAGAAGAGAGTGATGACATCGTCATTAGTAATAACACATGCGATGGTGGAAAAAGAAAATCGCAATCGATTGATCATTTTTTTGAAGCTGAATCAAAAATAAAAAAGAGGAAGCTGTTATCATCAACCGTAGCACGAGCCGCTAGAGATGGTGTATCATACATTTCTACTAATTCTGACGACGGAGACCAAGCGACGCATCTCATCATAATTGAAATGTACGATATGAAGAAGCTATCCAAGATTCCAACTACTGATCATTGGAAACATGCTTCCACGAGGATTAAATATTACGTAAAGACAAATAAGGATAGCATCTACGACAACACAAACGCCCTCGTATACAATATTACAAAGACAATAGCAGAAAGTGAAAAAGTTAAAAAATACTTTTTTAACAATGACAGTCATTAGCTGATCATTAGTGAATGTGATTCTGTTTACTTAAATTACAGGAAGACAAGAGCAGAAGAAAGAGATGAGTGTGGCATACGTGTACAGTACACATCATTGAAGAACAAAACTACAGCACTGAGTGGAGATGAAAACGAGAATATGCAGTACTCAAGAGCTGAATATCCATTCTTCAGTTCAAAATCTAGCCGGTTGCTCAGTTTCGAAAACTGGCCTCTCGTTATGCGACAGAAACCTGAAGATCTTGCAGAAGCCGGTTTCTTTTATACTGGCCATGCAGACAGGACCAAGTGTTTCCATTGTGGTGGTGGCTTAAAAGATTGGGAAGATGATGATGATCCTTGGCAGCAGCATGTTCAGTGGTTTAGTCAGTGTGCTTATGTAAAATTTAAACTCGAACAGAGTTTTGTATTAGATTAAATAGAATATTTATACAGAAATAAAAAATAATATATTGCATACAATTTGTTTTATTTAATTTTATAATGTTTCACATAGTTACATACACACAAAATGCATTACACATAACTCATAAAATCTAACACACAACACATATTATAACCTTAACTACTATAGTCTACAGTAACATTTCTGTTTTTATCTATCTCAATAATATTATCAAACTCAGCATAAACTATACAGTTAATTGTTTGTATTAGTGAGGATTCAAATCGTACTTCTAATCTTACACTACCATGCTTTATGAGATTCCAATGAGCTGATGAGTTGGCTGATAAATCAGGAGTTAAGTCAAATGCTAATAGACAGTAACCTTTGGCATACTGTTCACAAGAGATTCCATTTCCTTCATTAAGAAAGTGAATACCAGTTCCCGAGAATAGAGTATGATATGCTGATGTAAATATGCTATTATTAAAAGATGGTTGCAAAGCTTTTGAAGGTATTTGTTGACCATCAATATATAAGCTGAAAGAATTAATACCATAGTTTTCAAAGTTAAATGGATTTTTGGTAAGGGAACCATTAAATGCAGAATTGTTCACAAATCCAATTATACATCTTTTGGGTACCTGCCCTAAAAATATATTATCAAGAGTTTTTCCTTGAACACCCGATGGAATTGTTAAAACTTTTACTTCAGCTCGAGTAATAGGATATTTAGCAGTGGTAGAAGCTAAAACTTTTTGATGTGCGAGTAATACACTTGGATTAATTCGTGCTCGTCGAACAATAAGAGTTGCGTCCGTAATGCAAACTTTAAACTTTACATCGTTTGACCCAGCAATTAAATTAAAGCTCTCTCTCGATCGAACTAATTTAACACTCATTTCAACACCATTAATTAAAAATTTATCTTGGTTGAAAATGTCACCGTGAAGATGACCAATCATTTCTATTTCCTTACTTTCACTAATCAATTCCTGTCTTTTAACAAATCCTATGTTTTTACCATCCGTAGAATCCATTTTTCCTGCTGTATCATCATACCAAAGACTACAAGTAAGATGAGATTGTTTAGCAGCAGGAGCATAGTTTAAAAGGGTTTCCATGTATGCTCGATATGCATAGGTATTATTAGGTGGTGATACAAGTTTTTGGTTTAAATAAACATCAAGTTGACTAAAAAGTGAATGCAGCCAATTTTTATCGCGGTTAGTTAGTAAACAAATTTCAAAAGACGGTCACATCATGTACATTTGCGAAGCATGTCTACTTCACTTTCCATCTAAGGAAAGTTTAAATAACCATGAACAATACGATTGTGCCCACATTTGTACAGAATTACCAAACAGTGAAACTTTAAAAAAAAGAATTGGTTTGGTCAACCTATTTCAAATGATAAAATTAAATTTGATAGTTATGAAAAAAAGTTGAAGATACCATTCGTAGTTTATGCTGATTTTGAAGCATTTTTAAAACCAATAGAATCATGTTCTAACGATCCTTCCAAACCTTTCACACACAATATTCAGAAACATGAAGTACATAGTTTTGGTTATTATATAAAATGTTCATACGATGATAAATTATCAAAATATGTAACCTATTGCGGACCCAACTGTGCACAAGTGTTTATGGAAAGTTTATCTAACAATCTCAAAGAAATAAAAAGACTTCAAAAATATCCTCCACTTCCGCTAACAAATGAAGACAAAAACCGAATTTCAAATACAACCATTTGTCATATTTGTGAAACATAGTTAGCAGAACATTTTTATGATTTTGATTGGTACACCGGTAGTTTTATAGGTGTTGCTCACGAATCATGTAGCTCGAAGTTCAGAAAACCTCGTTATATACCAATATTTTTACACAACCTTAGTCACTATGATGCTCATTTTATTGTTCACGCGTTAAACTTTTGTGATTGTGAAGTCGAAGTTATCCCTCAAAATAAAGAAAAATATATATCCTTTTCCAAAAAATTTAAAATGAATAACCACGAAATTATATTAAGATTCATAGATTCATTTAAGTTTTTATCATGTAAATTAGAAGAATTGGCCAAAAATCTCAGTAATGATCAATTTCAAGAATTACGTAGAAATTATCCTAATGATGAAGATTTCTTTCGTTTAAAACGGAAAGGCGTTTATCCATATGAACTTATGACTAATTATGATAGTTTAAGCCTAACATCGCTCCCCGAAAAAAAAATTTTTTATAGCTCGCTCACAGATTCCCATATTTCAAATGATGATTACAATCATGCTAAAGATGTTTGGGAACACTTTGCTAGATTATTCAAACCTGTATTTAAAAACAGACGTTTTACTTTTAACCGATGTATTTGAAAACTTTAGAAAGTTATGTATTAATACTTATGATTTAGACCCTGCCCATTATTACACAGCACCCGGTTTAAGTTGGGATGCAATGTTAAAATATACAAAAATAGAATTAGAACTTTTAACAGATTATGAGAAAATTGCATTTATTAGATCAGGTATCAGGGGTGGTTTATCTCAATGTAGTAATCGTTATGCTAGAGCTAATAACAAATATATGGGGGATTATGATGCAGGGAAACCAAATTCATATATCACATATTTTGATGCCAACAATTTATATGGTTGGGCTATGTCTCAATGTCTTCCTACTGGTGGATTCGAATGGGTAAATCCGAATACAGAATTTAATGTGTCTGAGACATCGAACTTCGGTTTTATTTTAGAAGTTGATTTGGAATATCCAGATGAACTTCATGATTTACATTCGGACTTTCCTTTATGCCCCGAAAACATTTGTGCAGGCAATATTAATGAAAATAAACTAGTCCTAAATTTAAATAATAAAGATAAATATGTAATTCATTACAGAAATTTAAAGCAGTGCATAGAAATGGGGGTTAAATTAACTAAAATTCATAGAGTTTTAAAATTTAAACAGTCTCGCTGGTTGAAGATGTACATAGATCTAAACACAAAATTAAGAACGTTAGCAAAATCAGATTTCGAAAAAGATTTTTATAAATTAATGAATAATTCATTCTTCGGAAAGACTATGGAGAATATTGAAAAAAGGGTTAACATAAAATTAGTTACACACTGGGAGAACCAGGGCAAAGCTTTAGGTGCTCAAGATCTAATCGCTAAACCACAATTTCATAGTCTTTCAGTATTTTCGGAAAACCTAGTTGCGGTTCAGTTGCGAAAAACAAAGTTAATATATAACAAACCAATTTATTTAGGGTTTTGCATTTTAGATATTTCAAAAACATTAATGTATGATTTTCATTATAACTATATGGTTAAAAAGTTTAGTAAAATCAAATTATTGTATACAGATACGGATAGTTTAATATATCATATATTTACAGATGATTTTTACTCTGATATAAAACCTGACCTTTCATCATACTTTGATACCTCAGCTTATGATGCAAATAATATTTTTGAATATCCAAAATTAAATAAAAAGAAATTAGGTTTTTTTAAAGATGAAAATAATGGTAAAATCATGAAAGAATTTGTGGGTTTACGATCCAAAATGTACGCTTTTAACTTAGAGAATAATACTATAGCCAAGGCAAAAGGGGTAAATAAATGTATCACTAAAAAGATGACCATGGATAATTATAAGTCTTCTCTATTTAATAAAAAAGTGCAATATTATAGTATGCTTAGATTTAAATCAATTAAACACACAATTTTTACACAAAAATTAAATAAGATTGGTTTATCATATAATGACACAAAGAGGCATATTTTAGATAATAATATTGAAACATTAGCTTGGGGTCATTATAAACTGCGTTAAGTGTTGATAGTTTTTAATTTTATGTCTGCATGTAAATAAAATTTGTATTGATTGTAAAATAATGATAATAGTATAATATGACGTAGAGTTTATTACATATTTAATCGTTGTTTTATTGTAAATAATTTAAGTTAATTGTTGTTTATATTTGCGTGTGTGTGTGTGTGCATTTATTTGAGGTTGAGTTGATTGTAAAATTATGATGTACTAATTGTGTTAGAAATAGTATACAGATCATTCTGTGTTATAAAATGTTTGCAATATATATTAATTGTTAACACCAACACTTTCATTTTTTATTTCACCCCTTAGAACTTTAGACGTGTGTAATGTTTCACTTTATCCATCCGTTTACTGCTATTGTGGCGGGGCCAAGTGGATGTGGCAAGTCAAATTTTGTAACAAATTTCATAAAATCAGTTACAGAAATATGTAATTGTGATTTTTATCAGATCACATGGTGCTTTGATGAAATGCAACCTTTATATAATTTACCAAATGTTAACTACCATCAAGGAATTCCAAATGTTAATATGTTTGACGGTGAAAACCCACATCTTGTTATTATTGATGATCTAATGAGAGAGTCCGATGGAAGAATTGTGGATATATTTACAAAAGGTAGTCATCACAGGAATCTTAGTGTATTTTATTTAACACAAAATTTATTTCATCAGGGTAAAGGGCAAAGAGACATATCCTTAAACTCAAGTTATATAATATATTTTAAAAACCCTCGAGATAAAACTCAAGTGTCACCAGATAACCCAAAATTTATTGAAGATGCCTACAGGGATGCAACTCTAGAGGCGCATGGATATTTATTGGTAGATTTAAAACAGAATACCAATGATTTTTGTCGTATCAAGACAAATGTCTTCCCATTTAATGGTTTCTGCACAGTCTACGTCCCCACAAAAGAGTTTAAATACACCAAGAATCAAACATTTCAAATCATTGCTAAATGATGCATCGTCGACTCACAACGCATAAACATTTGCTAAACGCTTTGCATACGCTTAAACCAAAATATCAAAGAGCATTACTTAAAACGTGTGATGAAGAAGAAATTAACTGTATTTGTGAGTGTATTCATAACGTTTTACAAGGAAAAGTACCTCTTAAAGATCAAGATAAACAAAAATTGAATAAACACAAAAATATACTCCGTCAACTAGTGCGTAAGTGTAAACATAAACTAAGAAAAAATATAATTATACAAAAAGGAGGGGCTTTCTTACCAATAATATTAGGTGCAATATTGAGTGGATTAGTGAGTGGACTAGCCAGTTAACATGGAAAATGCAAAGAAAATGATACTTATCGAACCTGGATTGATTGAAAAATTAAAACAAGAAAATAAGGTTAATACGAGTAGTAGTTTATCTCGATTAGATATTGAAATGCAAAATATTATGAATAGTAAGACGGAAGACCGAAAGAAATGGATGTTATATTTACAAACACTGCAAAGATACCTTCATTTTACCGAAGAGGATCGTCAACCACTCAGATTACCAATTTATTCTGATACATCTAATGAAGATTCAAACGAGTCTAAAATTGGTTTTAAAAATAAAGATAGAGATCTAAAAACTTCAGTTGATGCTGAATCTTTGTTGGAGGAGAATCGATCCATCAAAAGTAAAGAAAATGTTGAAAATCCACTTTACACACCAGCTCAAATACTCAGTTTAATACCAAAAACTTATAATAAAAAGGACAGTTATTATTAAACTTAGTTGAAATAAGTAAAGGTAAAATACATTGGGATAATGAAGGTACAGTCATAATTGATAATGAAAAAATTCCTGGAAGTAATATTGTTGATTTAATAAATGATTCACTAAGACCCTTAAAAAGAAGTGATCCAGTAGGGTGGGATAGATTTGCTGAAGCATTAAAAGATATTAAAGTACCACTTACTTATATTGGAAATTCAAAGAGATGTGAGTTTATTAACCAACTTCAAGCAAAAGATCTGAACAAACCCTCTGAGATTGAATTTCAAGAGTTTTCTACACCGAGCAGTAGAGATAAAAAGTCTACAACTAAAATACGTAAAAGGCTTGAGTGGGAAAAATGGACCCCGTACTAGAAGAAATTAACAGGATTTATTATGATCCATCTAATCCCGCTGGTTTTGGTAGTATTGATAAATTATCAAAAGCCATGAAGGGTAAAATGAATAAAAAGCAAGTAAAGGAATGGTTAAAATCACAAGAAACATACACATTACATAAACCCATTCGAAAAAAATTCCCGCGTAATAGGTACATTCTATCAAATATTAATGAACTGTGGCAAGCTGATTTAAGTGATATGCGAACTTATTCTCAATATAATGATGGTTTCAAGTATATACTTTGTGTTATTGATGTATTTAGTAAATATGCTTTTGCAAGACCAATGAAAAAGAAAAACTCAGAAATAACTAAAGAATGTTTTGAAAGTATATTTACTGAAAGTAATTTAACACCTACTCACATACAATCTGATAAAGGTACAGAATTTGTTTCAAAAGATGTACAAAAATACTTTAAATCCAAAAAGATTAATTACTATACCACTAACAATCCTGACATTAAGGCCAGTATTGTTGAACGATTTCAAAGAACACTAAAAATGAAAATGTGGCGTTATTTCACTCATAATAATACTTATAGATATATAGATGTTTTACAAGATTTAATATACTCTTACAATCACAGCTTTCACTCTAGTATTAAGATGTGCCCATGTGATGTAAATTCCCACAATATTATGACAGTTTGGACTAATCTTTATGATAGACGGTCAAACAAACTTTCTTTAGAAAATCCTAAACCAAATTTCAATGTGGGTGATTATGTTCGAATAACTAAATATAAACATGCTTTCCAAAAAGGATATGAATCAAATTGGAGTGATGAAATATTTATTATATCTTCAATAATTGATAGATCTCCATGGGTTGTTTATACAATAACAGATTTACAAAATGAACCAATAGTTGGTACTTTTTATGAAAGAGAATTACAGAAAATCACTTACAACCCCACCTCACAATATAAAATAGATAAAATAATTGACACTCGTTACTCAGGTAACAGAAAAGAAGTATTAGTGAAGTGGAAAGGTTATCCAGATAAATTTAACAGTTGGATTTTAGCTTCTAGTTTAAAAGAAATATGAATAAAGAAAGTTTTTATTTAACTTTGCTCACCAATAGTTCAATGGAATACTTTCCTGATAACAAGACCACAAACTTTTCAACGAAATTACCGAAAGCTATTAAATTAGAAGGTGAATGGTCGATTGGAGTTGTCGAGTTTCAATATCCATGTACCATGTTTACTGTTCAAGATCATGAAAATGTTATATACATTACAAAATCTATGTTAATGCCTAATGAAGATAAACCATCCACAGTGTACTACAAAAAACATATTCCAGCTACCAACTATGATAACATTGAGCATATTTTAAGAGTGTTAAATGGTATCAGAGAGAACTTGAAATTTCGCTATGATGAAATAACAAAATTTGTGTCTATTTCTGTTTTGGATAAAAATATAGCATCCGTAACATTATCACCCAAATTAAGTTTACAACTAGGTTATGAAACAAATAAAAATCTCCTAGAGAGAAATTTTGGAAAGTGTCCTGCTAATTTACACTTAGGGTTACCATCTCAACTCTTTCTATATTGTGACATTATCAGTGCCGTCTTTAGGATCAACGAGGCTATGGGCCAAGGTACTGGCTGGGGCCTATGTAAGGGATGGAAAATCCTTAAATTTTATATCTAATTTTGCTGCGAAGAAATCGAGAAAAAAAGTTTTTTAAGCTGTATATAATTACTGTTATTTTAGTGCAAAAATAAATTTTTAAACAAATTTTCTAAATCTTGTTTCTATTTTACCAAGTGTGTGATTTGATATTTTTCTTATTATGTTATAAAATTTGTTGTTGTATATCGAAAATTTTCAGAATTGTGGGGCTCCTGCCTACATCGGGGCCTCGGGCCCGGGCCCTGCGGGCCCTGCCTTAAAGACGGCACTGGACATTATCGATCCTCAGATTGTGGGTGATGTTATGACTCCTTTACTAAGAGTCATTTCATTAGATCCTACAAAATACATTTATGGTGCAAATAAAATGCACGTTTTCTCTCAACCTCACTACTTACCTGTTATGCGAAGAGAGTTCGATACGTTGGAAATAGTTATAAGATCGAGCACAGGACAAAAAATACCATTCCAGTTTGGAACCGTGTGTATTAAACTACATTTCCGAAAATTATAATAATGAATTCTCTTCGTGATCATCATAAATGTCCATATGAAAATTATTATACACATCAAGCTGGGTCAGGAGTTGGAGTAATTTATAAGGGTGCACCATACCAACGCGGTCATGGTATTGGGAGCTTCTTAGGGGGGTTATTTAGATCAGTTTTACCTTTACTTTCAAGTGGTGCTCGAGTGATTGGTAAGGAGGCATTAAGCGCTGGAGTAGGACTTTTATCGGATATGGTTCAAGCGCATCCTATGGAAGCCTCAATAAAAGATCGTCTAAAGCAAGTTAGTACGAATTTAAAACGAAAGGCTGATGAGAAAATTGATCAATTTAACATGACAGGATCTGGGTATAAAACTAAAAGAAAACGATTGACCTCGTTCATTCCACCATTAACTGCTAAAGTGAAAGCTGCGAAAAAACTTGGTCTAAAACCAAAAAATAACAAAGATATATTTTCAAATTAAATATGTCTTTCCTTCATAATCATTCTTGCGAGTGCGTTAAGTCAGAATTGGATTTGTTTGCACTACCGTCTACACAAACTAGCATTGAAAATGGATTGTGGATTCATTATAAACCAATTTCATCTCTTGGTGATGATGGACCTATCGAGTTTCAAGTTCCTGGGACAGGCGATGACTACATAGATTTGTCTCATACATTACTCCACATAAAGGCAAAAGTATTAAATCAAGATTCAACTAACTTGATATCTACTACAATAGTAGCACCTGTAAATAATTGGCTGCATTCACTTTTTAGTCAACTTGATGTTTATTTAAACCAAAAACTTGTATCACCACCTAATAATACCTATGCATATCGAGCATACATGGAAACCTTTTTAAACTATGCTCCTGCTGCTAAACCATCTCATCTTACTTGTAGTCTTTGGTATGATGATACAGCAGGAAAAATGGATTCTACGGATGGTAAAAACATAGGATTTGTTAAAAGACAGGAATTGATTAGTGAAAGTAAGGAAATAGAAATGATTGGTCATCTTCACGGTGACATTTTCAACCAAGATAAATTTTTAATTAATGGTGTTGAAATGAGTGTTAAATTAGTTCGATCGAGAGAGAGCTTTAATTTAATTGCTGGGTCAAACGATGTAAAGTTTAAAGTTTGCATTACGGACGCAACTCTTATTGTTCGACGAGCACGAATTAATCCAAGTGTATTACTCGCACATCAAAAAGTTTTAGCTTCTACCACTGCTAAATATCCTATTACTCGAGCTGAAGTAAAAGTTTTAACAATTCCATCGGGTGTTCAAGGAAAAACTCTTGATAATATATTTTTAGGGCAGGTACCCAAAAGATGTATAATTGGATTTGTGAACAATTCTGCATTTAATGGTTCCCTTACTAAAAATCCATTTAACTTTGAAAACTATGGTATTAATTCTTTCAGCTTATATATTGATGGTCAACAAATACCTTCAAAAGCTTTGCAACCATCTTTTAATAATAGCATATTTACATCAGCATATCATACTCTATTCTCGGGAACTGGTATTCACTTTCTTAATGAAGGAAATGGAATCTCTTGTGAACAGTATGCCAAAGGTTACTGTCTATTAGCATTTGACTTAACTCCTGATTTATCAGCCAACTCATCTGCTCATTGGAATCTCATAAAGCATGGTAGTGTAAGATTAGAAGTACGATTTGAATCCTTACTAATACAAACAATTAACTGTATAGTTTATGCTGAGTTTGATAATATTATTGAGATAGATAAAAACAGAAATGTTACTGTAGACTATAGTAGTTAAGGTTATAATATGTGTTGTGTGTTAGATTTTATGAGTTATGTGTAATGCATTTTGTGTGTATGTAACTATGTGAAACATTATAAAATTAAATAAAACAAATTGTATGCAATATATTATTTTTTATTTCTTTATAAATATTCTATTTAATCTAATACAAAACTCTGTTCGAGTTTAAATTTTACATAAGCACACTGACTAAACCACTGAACATGCTGCTGCCAAGGATCATCATCATCTTCCCAATCTTTTAAGCCACCACCACAATGGAAACACTTGGTCCTGTCTGCATGGCCAGTATAAAAGAAACCGGCTTCTGCAAGATCTTCAGGTTTCTGTCGCATAACGAGAGGCCAGTTTTCGAAACTGAGCAACCGGTTAGATTTTGAACTGAAGAATGGATATTCAGCTCTTGAGTACTGCATATTCTTCTCGTTTTCATCTCCACTCAGTGTTGTAGTTTTGTTCTTCAATGATGTGTTCTGTACACGTATGCCACACTCATCTCTTTCTTCTGCTCTTGTCTTCCTGTAATTTAAGTAAACAGAATCACATTCACTAATGATCAGCTAATGACTGTCATTGTTAAAAAAGTATTTTTTAACTTTTTCACTTTCTGCTATTGTCTTTGTAATATTGTATACGAGGGCGTTTGTGTTGTCGTAGATGCTATCCTTATTAGTCTTTACGTAATATTTAATCCTCGTGGAAGCATGTTTCCAATGATCAGTAGTTGGAATCTTGGATAGCTTCTTCATATCGTACATTTCAATTATGATGAGATGCGTCGCTTGGTCTCCGTCGTCAGAATTAGTAGAAATGTATGATACACCATCTCTAGCGGCTCGTGCTACGGTTGATGATAACAGCTTCCTCTTTTTTATTTTTGATTCAGCTTCAAAAAAATGATCAATCGATTGCGATTTTCTTTTTCCACCATCGCATGTGTTATTACTAATGACGATGTCATCACTCTCTTCTTGAGGGGAGAGTGGCGAGTAGTAATACTGTTTATAGGTATTTTCATCGAAGCTCAATGATTTCTGCAACAACACAGTTATCATGTTAATATCAATTTGTTAACACTTAATCATAAAAGTTAAAAAAGCTAAAGTTACAACCTATTAAAGTCCACTGCTGAACATAGGCCTCCTCTCATTTCTGAGAGGGTTTTAGGGCTAGGAAATGTTCGCTGCGATACCTCAATGCATGTTGGCAAACTTCACATGCCTTCGAAATTTTCTCAGACATGCATTCCTCACGATGTTTTCCTTCACCGCTGAGCACGTGGTAAATCAGCACTTAAAATTGTAATTAACAATTTAATTGGTGCCGGCGGGGATCGAACCCGGGTCGCGTACTGTGAATTTTACATTTTGCGCTAACCATCTGAGCTACCACGGCTTAACCATATACACACACATAATATTTAAATATAATTTGTTAACACTAAATCATACACACGTAAGAAAATAACAGAAAGAAAAGTAAGTTTGTCAATAGAATAAACACTTACATCCATGGCCTTTGATGCGTTGAAGTAACACAAACGTAGTATTGATAGATCCACTGCGGTCAAACGACCATACACTAACTCCATGACTGCAGTTGCTTGGTCTTATATAGTACCAGTGAGTAATAATTCTAATCTAAAGAATTTCTGCAGTAGAATTGATAGTATCTTTATGCGTCAACAAGCTTACCTTACATTCTGTTGCTTATCTCTACATTCCTACGTCCTTCCTGTCGTGTCTTGTTCAGTGTATTGGTGACTCAAATACGTTTTGTATAACACAAAGAAAGCAATTTAATATTTAGATATCACTATAATTGATCATTCCTATATTAGTCATTGAGTAGATTGGTACTGTAATAATCTACTAATAGCAGTAATATTATGGATACACTAGATGTACAACAACATCTGAAAAAGATTCACCCCACTCTAGAAAATAATGTTTATGCTGCCAATAAACTACCCATGTACACCCACGTACCAACGTATATAATATGCAATTTGGATACAGATGATAAACCAGGGTCACATTGGGTAGCTTTATATATCGATACGAATGACGTCGGTCAATAGTTTGATTCATTCGGACGGGCACCTGTACGATATCATCTAGAGTTTTTTAAAAGAAATTGTAAAAGATGGAACTGGAATGTTGATAGGATTCAGAATGAGTGGACTTCAGTTTGTGGCGAATATTGCTTAATGTATTTGCTATATAAGTTTCAGGGATGTTCAATGCATAGTTTTACGAGTATATTTACAGGGAACACATTGTACAACGATATTTTAGTGGATGAGATGTTTCGCTCCTATTTTATAGATAATAAGTAATAAGATTTTGTATTTTATAAATAAAAATTTTAACAAAATTGGGTAATGTGTTTTATTAATGAGTCAGATTAGTGTAGATAGGAACAAAGGAGTATAATACAATAGCACCACGCTGAGGAAGGATAGATAATGACGGTATTGAATGAACAATAGATAAGTAGATAAGAACAATGGAGCGCTAATGACGGTGGAGGCTCGAAGCGGATATCAATTAGATAAGAGTTAATTGATCTGCACATCTCCGGAACCGTGCATCCTACGCAAAAATGGACCGCAGATTCGTGATCAGAGCATGCCAAAACTTTTCTTTTTTTTTTTTTTTTTTAGGATCGTGAGTCGACGAACGTCGTACTTGTACCACTTCTGACTCAGTGCGCCAGAACTGGTACTTCTGAGTAGTTTACAAAAAAAAATAACCACGAAGGGAATGGCGGGGTCTTACAATAATAAGCACACTATGGCTCGCACAGGTGCCTACGATTTGCAACGACGGGTGGGGCTGCTCTACCTCCACACCTACGGCTTTACAAAAACACTTTAGGAGTAGGGCAGACAAGACTACGTGGATTCGGGGCGCGCTAATTTAATTTTAGTACAGATTCGATAAGATCAGGTATCTATAAAGTCAGGTTGCCTTTGCTCCCGCCACAGCCACAAAAATCTGTATGTTATTCAGCTTTCACAATAATCTCGTATATTTTTTTCTCAGAAGGGCTAGAACCCAGAGCCGTAAAGTCAGTTAATAATAAAAATGTATCATTTTCCATCAACGACTACACAGCCCGAATCGTAGACAGAGAAACCTACAGACTAATGAGAAACGGAGTTTTCAAAGTATATAGTGGAACTACCCTCCAGAGAAAGCTGGCTGAATGGCCAGGCTATCTGTGAGGGTGGTAGCCTCATATGGTATACCGATGGGTCTAAAATGGGTCTCGAAGTAGGCATTGGAATTTATGGGGAACGCTTCAAATTCAAACATAGTGAACTCGAAGTTAGTTGGACACTGCGTGAACCGTTTAAACGCCGTGGAATGTAACAACACGGTTATCTTAGGATGGGTTCCGGATCACACAGGTATCGTAGGCAATGAATGTGCCGACAAACTTACACGGGAGGGCTCAAAGAGTATACAATTTGGACCTGAGGTATTTTGTGGAATCTCAAGAAGCCTAGCCCGATTGACCCTTGAAAATCTTTATTATAATAAATCACTTAAGATCTGGTCTGACACACCAGGCTTTAAAACATTCTAGAACCTTAATACAGTCTTTTGATGGTAAATTTGCTTCAGAAGCGGCTGGGATTATGTAAAAATAAATTGCGCATTCTGGTAAGAGCCCTAACTGGACACTGTTGTCTTCTGGGACCATCTTGGGACTAAGCAACTCAAGGATGTGCCGGTTCTGTGCCCTATCGGAAGAAACGCCTCTGCACATTCTATCTGATGCTGACCCTTAATGCGCAAACGTAACGCTCGTCTGGGAAACTATGTTCTCCGCCCAGACCAAGTGAAATTGCACACGGCTAAGAAACTCCTTCTATTCATTGAAGACATAGGGCTTAGCCAGTGAACTATAGCCATAACAGCGATCACAATAGATCTTTTAGTTCTCAGTGATACTAGTCTCTTTACCTGGACCTGCACAGCTGCTCGCACATAATAAAAAAAAATTAAGAATTATAAATAAACAATAAACCTGAGTGCTTCCTCATATTCCTTGCTTAATTGGTCAAACTCATTAACCGTTCCCTGTAGACACACTGACTGACTGACAAAAATTCTATAAACAACCAACTTGGCTTCAGTATCCTTTTGGTTATCCCCCCCCCCCAAACGACTTACTATTTTCCAGAAGATGTGAGAATACAGTCACGAATTTTCTACAGATTTAATATACATATAATCTCTATATATAAATCAATTACTGTCCGTTAGTCTCGCTAAAACTCGTAAACGACTAGACCGTATTTGACGAAATTTTTGTGTACATTTGAATGGGTTTCTAGATTGTTTAAATTCACATTTCGACCCGGTAGGTAGCGCTGTTCTCGAGATCCAAAAATAACCCGTGCGAAGCCGGGGCGGATCGCTAGTAATAGATATAAATTAAGTGCACTGATATATTTTATCTCTATTAGATGGAATAGTTCGTGGTACCATTGGAAGATTTAGGGCAAAATACTCAAACGCTACTTAATTTTAAAATGTCGTTAAGTCTCGTAATGTCGCAGGTAAATTGACTCAAAGGATAGAGACAGTAGGAGACTTAACGGCATCTAAAAATTGAGTAGCGTTTGAGTATATGGGCATTAATTATTAGAAATTTTTCGGTGCACAATCGTGCAAAAGCTTCTTTTCAAGACAATTAGTCATTTTAATATGATTGCTTTCATAGCTTTGAAAAAAAATACGGAAGACGTGTGGCCGTGAAGGAAAAGGGGAAGGTTTTCTGCCCGGGGAGCGGCCAACGCTCCGTGTGATAGTTCGGAGCTACACATCGGCATATCATTCGCACCGGTGTCACTTGCCCTTACGCACACAGCATGCATACCCATTAAGCAATTACCACCACAAAGCATTACCGGCATTAAGGACGCACCGGCAATCGGACTGCACTGTTGACCTCCGGCAGGGGGGTGATGTGGCGGTGCTGTCGTCGCGCCACACGTGAAAGACACCGAGATTAAATCGCGCTATCAAAGTTTTGAATCATAAACAGTATATATGTCCTATATAATAATATGTAATGCAATCTCGTTGTCGACGAATGTGCAAGTGCCAGGGGATTGCCTTGTAATCTGCGGTGAGTCGAGAAGAAGGCATGTAATCTGCGAGAGTGCCGTGAAGCAGAGGCGAGCAGTTAGGATCAGAGCCGTGCTGAACACTGTAGCGCAGAGAGTAGCTTGAAGGAACAGGAAGCATTATTAAATTCAGTGCTGCGATGATCCTTGTAAAGCTAGATGGCGTGCAGGATATGAAGACTGCAAACGATATCCACTCGGGAGCGAATGGATGGAGTACTTTATGACGATGATGAAGCTTGAAGTTGTAATTTCCGAAGGTGATGTTTGCGTGTTCAGATCACGTCGGGTGGTCAACACTGTGGCCGTGGAAGGAAAAGGGGAGGAGTGGAGGGGGAGGGGGGCAAGGTATTCTACCCGGGGAGCGGCCAACGCTCCGTGTGATAGTTCGGAGCTGTTCTATATATACTGTTTATGATTCGAAACTTTGATAGCGCGATTTAGGCTTCGGTGTGTTTCACGTGTGGCGTGACGACAGCACCGCCACAGATGTTATAGTTTAACTTAATAAACAGAATAAATCTCTTGTAGTATGCGGAGACTTTACTTTCAATCTCCTAGAAGCTTCTTCCATCAGTATTAAATTTTGTTCATTGTTCAAATCACACAATCTTAATAATTTATTCTTTGAAGCTACACGTATTGCGGGTATAGTGCTACTTGTATTGAGAATATTTTTACAGATGTGGTACCAATCAACAAATTAATAATTCAAAAATAAAGTTCAGATCATTATGGACTAGTTTCATTGCCTTATATGCACGGAAACAGGAAATTGAGAAAATCGTGTTTGTTCCGATTAACGCAAAACGCCTGGAGATATTTGTAAGTAATATGATAAGAAAAACCTTCTATCGCTTTCTTACAGGAACAATTCAGACTATATACATGGAATATTATTTACCCTTATAAGTAATGAATTTAATAAAACATTTACTTAAAAAACATTTTCCAGTTACAATCGCAAGGCATTTAATAAATGGGTGACAGAAGGAATTTATAAGAAAGATCATGTAACCTTTCCAATATTTTTAAAGAACATGCCAAAAATATTCTAAAGTGTTTGAGTGTGCTCCGCAGCCAAATCTTTATATATTAGCACTAAAATTAAAACTGCTAAAAGTAAAAATAAAATGTCGTGGAGTATAATTAATAGCAAAACCGGTAAAGACAAATCTCGTAAAACAATCAATTAAAAACTGATAATTAATTGACTAGATCAAATCAAGAAGTCGCAGTGATGTTTGAGAAATATTTCACTGATATTCCTATCCTGAGAACATAGTCATTGAATACTTCTGCAACTGTCGCCAAGTCATGAGTCAAAAAGAATGTTAATACCTGTTCAAAAGAACTTAGATTTAAAAAAATATTATCACTAGATATTGTAAAATATTTCAAAACACTTGATGTAAAGAAAATCGCAAAATGGGGAATTTCCGTTATAGATAATACGTCCATAATAGATTTAATTGCTCCTCATCTTACTATTTTTACTAGTATCGAATCTGGTATGTTTCACGATTTAATGAAATGTAGTCAACCTTACCTTTGTTTAAATCAGGTAGTACAAAGGATCTCGTTAATTTTGGACCTATTTCTGTACTACCAACTCTCAGTATTTTTTTTTTTGGATCAATTGTTAATTTTTGAATACAAATAAATTACTCCACAAAAATCAATTTGATTTTACAAGGGATCGCACGACGACCGACAGAAATATATTTTCAATGCCTGAGAGAATTCACAAGATGCCTTAGGTATTTTTTGTGATCTTTTCAAGCCTTTCGGTTGTGTTTATCATAAGATATTAATAAGAAAACTACAACTTTACGTTGTCAAAAATATTACGCTTAGACTTTTTTCATTTTTAAATAACAGAACTCAAAAATTCGTCATCAAATCAATGGTTAAAAGTTCCTCCACATCGGTAGTATCAATGGGCGTTCCTTGATTCTTGGCCCATTCCTGTTCTTAAACTAAATTAATAACTTACCTTATCTTGTAGGGGACAATCGCGATATTATAGTGTTATTTGCTGATGATACTTCTTTAATTTTCAAACTCAAACGGCAGACAATTAATTTTGACAGTGTAAATAATGGTCTATCGAAAAAGTACAATGATTCAATGCCAACAATTTGTTTTTAAACGGTAATAAGACAAAATGTATTAAATTTGCAATACCTAATGTTGAACATTCAAATACTAATGTGCTCTTAAATAGGGAGGAGTTGAGTTGATCGCATGAAAACACAATGCATCTCACAATAATTTTTGCAAGTTTAAGGGGTAATCTGTGCAAGTAATACATATTATATTAAATTAGATTGCTTAGTGCGATGGCCAAGTCCATCTATATATTTAAAACCTAAAAGATTTTCAACATTGATATGGTCACTATAAAATATAGTTAGGTTAGCTAATTACCTAATAACTTAAAACAGAAGGATCCTTAAGTAGGGACTGAATGAATTAACCGACTTGATATTACATGGATCTCACAACTTTTTACGATAGACGAACTGCGTTGCCAGACTTGTTTTTTTTTACAAGTTATGTTTTTGATGGCATCTCATTTGTTTTTGTAGATAAGATAGTCCTACCTTTTTACCTTTCCGGTACCTTCTACTTCTTGAACATCTACACCTATTATACATATACAAGTACACTGATTCATTTACTGCAAATGTAACTTTGTAATTCTATATATTTATATAGGATTACAAAGTTATTAATGCAGTTCGTGTATGTAGAAAACTGGACCGAAATTAAAAAATATTTTAGTTTTTCCTTGATCTGCACTGCACTGATATACACTAAACACTAATTGCATTCTAAATTTGAAGCTTCTATGTCTGCTAGAAGTGTCTTAGAGTTTTGATGATCGGTCAGTCAGTGAGTGACAAAATTAAGAAATTTTGACTAGTATAATTCTTAAACTACTGGTTAAAATTGGATGAAATTTGAAATATACCATGTTTATATAATGCCTACTTGGTTACTGAAAATTCAGGCTTCTAGTTTAATCCACTATGAAGTAAAAGGATCGAAAATGGCCTGAATTGCTTTGAGAAAAGTATAGTACGGCCGTGCCGCTTTTTTGCTCGACTTGGCGGGGTCACTGCCGTGCCCCCGGATGTATGTACATAAAAGTATAAATAGCTTTTATAAGAATAAAGATGTTCATACTTTAAACACTAGGAACAAACAAAAGCTTGTAATACCAATTACTAGACTCCACAGAATTAGTTTTCTTTTAGTGAGCAATATATACCTACACTACAATATATACACACACAAAAAAATTATTTTAAAGTAAAACACGTTTTAAAAAAAGTCCCACTGGGTTTCTTGCTGATTCTTCCCTGTACAGAGGTATTTTCCGAACTAGTTGGTAAATAAAAAAATGAATTTCAATAAGTATTATGTAATAATCCATATTTAATAAAAATCAATCATTTCATTTTATTTCATGCGTATAAGTAAATAATCTATGTGATCGTTATTAATTATTATGAATAAAAAGATAGTTAAATAATAAATTGGAATAGGTGAATGAAATTTATAAAAGTAAAAATTCATCAAGTATAAAGTCACATTTAATTTCTTTACTTAAAGTATTAGTTGGCGACATACCTATTGTATCTAGTAGTGCAAACTAGCTTAAAACTAATTCGAGAACGTTTGAGCAATCTTTGAAAGGGTAAAAATAGATCAATGCACATCGCCATTGGTGTTTTCATTACATTCTGCTGTGTTACGCGCAGAGTTTTTTTTTTAAATATCAACAGGAATAATAGCGTTACTTTTAACGATCTAAGAAAAACAAATAGATTTCCAAATCAGTGTCACTAAATGTGTAAACGTTTTGTGTAAATGGTAGGTATTCATTGCTTAAAATAATAATTCTAAAAATATGTTGTTCTTATATATCACCAGCTTTCACTCCGCCTTTCACAATTCAGAGCGAAAATATATTTTACTCATAAAATATTTTAATATATACAAATCATATAATTATGTAATGTTTTTTGATATTAAGTAAATATTTTGTTAACGTTAATAAACTTTTGCGACTATTTTTGTGACCAGATCTGCTGTTGTAATCTGCTGTTATTTTAGATTGTTTTGAAAATGATTTCATATGAAAATTGTGTGCCAATAAAATAAATTAACAATCGAACAACTATTACGTTCCAATGATACTTGGTAGTAGTAGTACAGTGAAGAGTTTAAACAAAGATTAACGCCTCGCGTATATTCCCGAAAATGTCTTATAGACAAAAATAGGGAAGTATTACATCTTTGTTGCTCGTGGTGTCGTGATCATTTTTAACTAAAACTACGTTATAAAGAAGAAAATTTCTGTTCATCAAATATATATAAGTTTGTAAAAATCGAAACAGACGCGTGGTGGTGAATACTAAAGTGTATCGGACACACAAAACGGTTTAAAAACTAACACACACGACTGTCAAGAAAGTAAAGATGCAAGGAAGTCACAGATTACTACAACTGTAACAACAGTTACATTTTTTTTAAAATTAAAGTGACAAACAAGCACGTACTCTACCTGATAGTAAGTGGATGCTGTAGGCGATAGACATTCTACATTTATCCTCAACTAACAATCAAATGCAGATGCGTTGATTGCTATAATGAATTGCCCCGTTCCTAGTAAAAGTGTATCGGGTTCTCTGCAATCGCCACGCAAAAACCAGCAGCGTGAAGCTGCTATTTCATTGCTATTCGTTCTTTTTAGTTGCACATATCTATCATAGAACGTGCTCTCCGTAGCTTTCCCTTCCTGACCTTAAACCAATTTAATAATACTTAGTTACTCATTCTTTTAAAGAAGCAAAATTTTTTCCTTAAATTGATGACTAAATGAGTCACAAATCATGTTATCCACAGATAGTATATAAAGAGTTTTTTTTTCTTTTTTTTATAGGAAAGGGGGCAAACGAGCATACGGTTCACCCGATGGTAAGTGATTACCGCCACCCAGGATAAACTGCAACACCAGGGGAATTGCAGATGCGTTGCCGGCTTTTTAAAAAGGAATAGGCCCTTTTCTTGAAGATCCCTAAGTCGTATTGATCCGGAAAAATCTCTGGTGGTAGTTGATTCCACAAGGAAGTTGTGCGAGGAAGAAAACTTCTTTCAAATCGCACGGTGGTGGACCACCAGTCATCCAGAGGGAGTAGGCGTACCGGAAAAGACGCGTTAAAACCGGTGCCAACTCCGGAACACACGTCTTCCGCACATTAGGAGGGACGCCATCCGGCCCACTCAACTTGTTGACGTCAAGGGAAAGAAGTGCTCTGCGCACTGAGCGTTGGGTAAACAGGACATCCTGCATGGAGCACTCACTCCGCGGGATATTCGACGGTGTGTTTCCCCCGTCATCAAAAGTCCAGTTGGACGCAAAGAGAAAGCCCAGCAGATCGGCTTTTTATTTTATTTTAATACTTATTAATATTTAATTACAGATTCCACCTTGTGTGCTGCGGGTTGGTTGTTCAGTTCTATCAAAGTAATTACAAGAAATGGAAACTATTTTGATCGAAAAAGATCTGACAACAAACTGACCACAAAAACACGTACTTTTCTACACGAAACTAAATGTTTTAGAGCCTTTATTCACAATGAAAATTTACTTCGGCAACTTTTGAAAAAAGCGAATTCGGCCATTGGATGCTAGGCAATACCCGAAACTTTGGTTTTTACTGTTTGAATATAGATAGTTTTGATACAGGTAGGTAAATTACTTACGTATTAAGTGCGTACACTCGTAGAAGTCATACTTAAAGATGATGATCAATAGTTAAATATTACCTAAGATGTCTATCAATTGGAATATTATTATTATTATTATTATCTACACGGTAACGTTAACAATATCATTTCTCAAATCTATAAAACAAATATCATTGAAAAAGGGCAAAATAGTTATAAACACTTATAGCCAAATCGGTAACTAGTTATCAAATTAACAGACGGTAATAGATAATGCTCACATTCGTTTTTTTCATGAATTTCATCTATCAGAAAGTCAATATGAAATATTGAATCATCATAAACAATAATTGACCCTTCTCTGAGCCATATTCCAGTTTTAACAAATCCTAATACTATACTAATCAATAATAACACTATCTTATTTAAGGTACCCGCTACAATTTTTCATCACGCCATAGTTTGACTAACTGGCATTAATCCCTTCGTAACCTATTAAGGTTATACCTGTGTGTCTTCAAAACATTAATAATATTATTTTATTAACAATAACAACCTTTCAATCATCATCATCATCATTACAGCCCTTCACAAGTCCACTGCTGAACGTAGGCCTCTGTTCAACAACCTTTCAAAAGCAAGGCTAATCATTAGTTATCCGACTTTAAAAAAGTGATATTGGACGCGCATATATTGTTTTATGTAGATATGTTCACCGATTTTTGCATATGGCTTAACTCTCATTCTGAGGTTAAATCCCTATTTGACTAGACTATTATTTTAAAATATAAAAAAGTGCTAATGACCCCTTCTCAAATGCACAAACGGATGCATTTTTAATTAATTTAAAATTAATTTTGTACTTATGTACACATATAAATACATAATATTTGTTTATTATTTACTAATAGTAATAGTTGATTAAGGCCTTGATTTTTTTTAAATATACTTGATATGTTTTACAGATTAACCATGACCAGATACAAACAACCAAAAAAGTTGGAGAATTTGGCTTTAATCAGGCTCGGTGATTGGATAGCAGGTCAAGCGGAACGACAAATGGCGTCTGCAGCAAAGCTCGCTCATGAAAGTATTAGTAATGCGCAAGTGGTTCTAGCGCAGAACATCGATGTTATTCGCTTTTATTTAGATATCAACGTTCCATGGATGGTCTACGACTCATTAGCAGTTGAAACAATTAGAGCGTTATCTGACTTATTAGAAAAAACTAAAAACTCATTGGGGTTTGGAGGTTCTATGGGAAAATTTGTCACACAAATGAACGTAATAGTAAAAATGTCAGAAGTACTCTTTACCAAAAATTTTACATACCTATCTATAGATAAAATTCCAAAAATGATTCGGTCAGTTTTTTATACCAAATTACACATGCTTAAAGGACTCGTATACTTAAATTTAGGTTCACTTTCAGGGGGATGGAAAACTGCAGATATGGAAGGAGGTATTATCGAATCACTAAAGGAGTTACATTGTCTTAAGTATCTTTCTATTAACTATGACTGTACTGACAACATTTTAATATGTATTGTAAAAAATTGCCCCCTTATCGAGAAACTAGACGTCTCATCTTCAAAATGTATATCAAATGAGAGCATTGATATAATTTGTAATCTGAGGAAATTGAGGAGCGTTCAGCTATATAGGACATCAATTACTTGGACTGGCTTTGCAAATTTACTTCTACATTGCGATAATTTAGAAGACGTAGGTAGATGTGACGAAATTGGAAGAGTTTTAGAATTTATACATAAGATGGAAATAGGACTTAAACAACTTAAGCTAAAAACATACGTGAGTCGTTACGCTACAGACAATCACTTACAACTGGCTGTTCAAATGTGTCCCTTTATTCGTAGCATGACAGTTTTTCATAATACTTTGCAAAGCGATCTAATGGTATTAATAGGCTTAGAACACCTATGTGATCTAAAATTACTCTCATGTGACTTTTATGCGGATCAAATTAAACAAGTACTTCAAGTCAAGGGATGTAATATTATAAATTTACATCTTGAGCACGTCGATCAAATTGATTTAAATGCTTTAATGTACATTAGTCAGATGTGTCCACTACTTGAAAATTTTACGCTTTATAATTGTTCTTTGATACAGCACACTTCCCTGTATACAAAAAAATTGGAAATACTACCCTTCAGAAATTTAAAAAGATTGACTTGTGTAAGCACCTGTACAGATGAACAATTGCTATTTTTACTGACGAACTGTTTAAATGTAGAATTTATTCATATTGGTACAGCTGTACAATTTACTGATGATTTTATGTTTCAAATATTAGACAAAAATCCACTTATACACTTAAGGGAATTACGTATTTTGCAATCAGATTTCATGACTGTGACTTCTGTGGAAAGAATATTACAAAGTTGTATGAATTTAGAAATATTAGTAGAGCTAGAAAGTTGGGCACTATTAACGGATAGTGACCGCGAGTTTATAAGGAATTTTATTAAAATTAACAATTTTAATGTCGATACTAGCCCTATAAGAAGATACGATGCATGAAATAGAATGAATTTCTGAAATAAATAGATAATAAAATTATAGAAACTTAAAAAAACTATGCTTTATTTTATGTTTAGGTTTTGGATGTGTATCCTTTATCTTTTTTCGATAATATGCCATGTAGTGTCCAACCAAAGCTTCGGCTTCGGCCAAATAGGCCGAAATTCGGTTTCTAGCAAGTTGTGACGTGAATACGACTTAAAACGGACAACAAACACTTTTTCGGCTGTTATTGTATTAGTTTATTTCACTATATTAAAAATTCAACCCACTTTCCTTCGTATTTAACGCAGGTTATGAACCGTCTGAATAATTTGATAAATTTAATTTTGACTCCGGTAGTCTAAATTATTCAAAATACAGGCGAGCCAGTTTAATTAAGTGGAATAAGCAATTAACGTTAATTTTAAATTTAATTTGTTAAATTGTTTAAATTCAAAAGTGCTGTTTTAAAAATTATATGCTTATAGTTCAAACGCCCATCTTTACTAGCAAGTGCCGAAACTGAACGAACTGTTGCGAATGGGAGACTGATTAAAAACGGAGAGAAAGATTAAAATTACCTTTTTATATCAGACAATGTAAACGTTTAATTTTAACGTCAAAAATTATTCATATTATTAACAATCCTTAATTGTATTTTTTAGTTTTTTTAAGCCTTCGGCTCCGGCCAGAAATCGATGTTCGGTCGGACACTTCATAATTCGTGCAAACAGTCAATAGGTCACAGATTATGTAGTTTCCGTCAGTCGTTTAACACGGAACGTTAAAAAAATGCTCATACAATCATCAATACTTATACGTAACCCGGGTCAAATGACCGAATCGTTCACCATTAACAGTTAACACCGATACAACAGAGACTTATGCTATACGTGCCACGTGACTTCAGGAAACTTGGATTCTGAACAATGATATAACGGAAAAAAATTAAAATTTTTAACCACGCCTCACCTACCCCCTCCCCCGGATCTGCATCAATTTACCATTTACAACTAATAACTTACAGTTTCTGTTGCGGTATATAATACATATTACATTGTATTAATATAGTCGGTATACATATATCTTACGGCTAAAAGACGAAGTGCGGTTACACCAAGTTCTAGTTGTGCCCGCGACGCCGCGCCCCGCTATGTCCGTGTCGACAACCGAACGAATGTTATAGAATAATACATCCGCACCGCGTACCGATACACTCGCCTCGATTATTGAAGATTTTCCGGCAACAAAAACAAATTCGACGACACAACACGCCGCGTCCGCAGTTAACAACGCTGTTCGTAGGCCCGTACCGCGTGCGCCGTCTGTTCGTTCAGCCCGTTCGACAGCTAGCGCGATCGCAAGAATCAAACAACTCGAGTAGCAGCTGAAGAACTCCCAGCGATTCGTAGGAAAAAGTTAGAGATACAGTATGTATCAAACATACGCTAGGGACATTACGCAATTACAGGAAGAAACTGATAAGGAAAGTCTCGATGCAATTGATGTCGCCGAGAATAGGAGCTGTGTCGATCATTGGTTAGATAACATGGAGGCTGTGCGGGGGGAGCCACCCCACCGCACATCTCAGCCTGCACCCCGCGTCGATCTAGTGCGACCCCCAACGGAAAAGGGGACCGATTACGCCGCTGCACTACCCGTGTATAATGAAGATGCCCAAGAGAGGACGGTTGCGCACCCAATACCACACTCTATCGCCAATACATAGGTCGTCATCGCCACATCACCGCGAGGAACGTAGATTATCGTCGCCAGATCGTCGCGATGTCCATAGGTCACGGTCGCTGTATTATCGCGATATCTCCGAATCGTCGTATATCGTCGGACCGGATTATTAGGGATAAGGATAGAGATAGGTCACCCACCCTGTGTGGGAAAGATAGGGGAATTGAACGGCTTGCTGAAGCGTTAAAGAGCATGGTGAGATCTAGGTCCGCCGCCGCGAAGCAAATACAGGACTTGCCTATTTTTTGACGGTGCACACGCAAATGTTGCAAAAAACGGAATGGTTAGCGTTTAAAGCCGCGATGAAAGAATCCACTAAGCTATACGGATTTACGGATACGGAAAATATGGCAAGGTTAAGAAACTGTTTACGTGATGATGCCAGGTAAGCAGTCTCTGCGCTGTTATTTACCGCGAGGGACCCAGCGGATATTATGCGAACATTAGAGCAGTGTTTCGGCCGCCCAGAAGTCATAATCGATCGTGCATCCGGGTCAAACCGGTCAGGAGTGGAACGCGTTTGCAATTATGCTTTAAAATATAGTTTGTATTATGAATATCGTCGACGGTAAAGGGTACTTACAGAATCCCATGCTAATAAGAGTGGTCACTAGGAGTTAAGTCCTCACTTACGGTCACGATGGTGCGATTATGCAGAGCACTACGGTAGTGCTGACGAACCGGATATCGTCACATTGTCTAGGTTGATGATGAGGGAAGGTGACAGAGCGTTAAGTCATGCTTACATGTCCGCCGCGTCGTTTAGGGGAATGTCCGCGTAGAGGATGGGCCCCGTGATGTAAGGTAGGGAGATTGAAACTTACGCGCTCCTCGACGAAGGGTCCACGGTCTCACTTATTGATGAGAAATTAGCTCGTGATTTAGGTGCGGAAGGGCCGATGAAGCCATTGAACATACGAGGTGTATCGAATAGCCAACGAGAGGCTAACAGCCGCCTAGTGAAAATAGGGATACGTAGTAAGACGAAAAACGAGACATACGTAATAAGTGCTCGCATGATTAATAATTTAAGTGTAGGTTCGCAGTCCGTCGGTAAAGAATGTTTACGGTTGAAATATTTACGTGGCTGGAACGGAATTTGTTATGATAATGTGAAGCCTAACGTGTTAATCGAATCTGACAATTAGCATTTAATGTATCACGTAATTTACGTATAGGATCATCGTAAACAGCCCATTGCCGTGAGAACGTTATTGGGATGGGTTATACAGGGAACCACGCTGCGAGTTATATGTACGCAAGTACATAATATGTCGTACGTGAACGGGCGGAAAGAGGAAGACGTCAAGACGTTCGTCAGTCCGGACAAGAGGTTAACAAATCAAGAGAGAATATGAGATCAACTCCATCGGTATTTCGCTCAAGAGTAGACCACAGCGGGAGGAAGAGCGCGCTGTTGAAATTTTCCAGGGTACGGTCAAGAAGGTCGGCGAGCAATACCAGGTCGGATTGCCATGGAGGGACGACGAAGTCACACAGCTACGAGATGGCAGCACGTAGACTCCGAGCCATCGAAAGGAAGATGAACCAGTCACCAGAGTTCCGAGCGACGTGTACAAATGAACAACTTCCTAGAGAAGGGCTATGCCAAG
Source organism: Parnassius smintheus behrii (assembly GCA_036936625.1). Classification (NCBI taxonomy): domain Eukaryota; kingdom Metazoa; phylum Arthropoda; class Insecta; order Lepidoptera; family Papilionidae; genus Parnassius; species Parnassius smintheus. The sequence goes on along the minus strand of JAUPFT010000005.1, from coordinate 32,737,589 downwards.
GAAGCCAACGGATCGGAGAGAAAAGATCCGAAGAGTTAGGTACCTGCCGCATTTTGCCGTACGAAATCCGAACAAGCCAGGGAAAATAAGGCTCGTATTCAATGCAGCAGCTCGCGCGTCAGGCAAGTGCCTGAACGATTATTTGTTAGACGGCCCCGAATTGTTACCGAATTTACCGGGTATACTACTATTTCGGTTTCGCAAAAATGAGATAGCGGTGTCTGCAGATATTAAAGAAATGTTTCTGCGTATTAAGATCGAAAACCGCGATCAACCCGCACAATTATTTTTATGGCGAGGTTACGAAGGTAGGAGTCCACCGCGTGAGTACGTGATGACTTCGATGATATTCTGAGCGAGGAGTTCACCGTTTCTCGCGCACAGTGTTAGTAATCATAATTCATAACGCGCGCGTAACACATCCGCGTGCCCATTACCCAGATAGTTACGCGACATTAGCAATCGAGACAGCAAGGCAGGTTACCGAAGTACCCGGCAAAGCGCGGCCAAGGCGAAAGTCACCCCAAACAAAAACTAAAGTATACCGCGACTCGAATTCAAGCGAATTTAATAAGCGTACGACTCGCAGAGTTTGTACAAAACGAATGTAAAGTGCGATTGAATAGAAGAAGAGATAGGTTGCGTTATTCACCAGTCTAACGACGCGCGCGGTACAGGTTGAATTGGTACATTTATTTTAAAGTATTGCCCCTGGGACGTGCTATTAGTGTAGCAAAGTGATGGAGGGACTCCGGTTGTGTTCCGAACGGAGATCCCGCGACCCCTCGTATACGCTGATAGTGACCACCGTGGGGTTTTAGCCGGTAGGAGTCCGGCATGATCTTCTCGTTGCCTCCGCAACGAATGGTATCCATGAGGAGCTTCCCACGGAAAAAAGGGGTGATCTACAGGGAAAACGGTACCAACTTGCACGGAGCAGACACCGAAATGCGACGGGCCATGTAGGAGTGGGCACCGCTACTAAAGGACCTTGCGCTGACACATCGAACGGAATATAAGTTCATCGCACCGAGTGCGCCCAATCAGGGAGTCGCGTGGGAACAGCTCGTACAATCCATCAAGGCAGCGCTAGGACTACCCTCCATCAGAAGAGCCCCATGGAAGAAACACCTATGACATTGTTAGCTGAGGTGGAAAATACAATGAACTCCAGACCTCTCACTCATGTACCAGTCGGAATCCACGACGAAGAGGCCCTAACACCCAACCACTTTCTCCTGTTGGAACCTTCCAACGTTCCAGTCACCGTGACGTACTCATCGGCGAATCGTCGGACCTGGAGGGCTGCGCAGGGACGGGCAGACGAATATTAGCGACGCTTGGTGTGAGAGTACCTACTGACCCTGGTACTCCGAAGTTCTCCTCAATCATCATCAAGAATCAAGGAACGCCCCAACAACCCCAGATAAAAGTAGATGACCTCGTGATCATAGCAGACGGCAACCTCCCGAGAAGCGTATGGTCAAGAGGATTCGTCACGAAGACCTTCCCAAGACCGGACGGGATAATCAGGAACGTCGAGATCAGAACGCGAAGTCGCGTGCTGAGGATGCCGGTCAGGAAGATCGCCATCCTCCCAAGAGAACTACGCTGGGGGGAGAATGTTACGGACGGCGAAGGGAGCCACCACCCGTCACCCCGCGCACCTCAAACCGCATCAACACGTTTCCTGCAGCCTGCACTAAAAAGCGAAGCAACGGCCGCACGAGCAATCAGACCCTAGCGACGGGAATAAAACTGGGGCCCCGGACGGCATTCTGCATTCGCGGCAGACAAGCGCTCTAGTTAACATCGAGAAGGAAGACCCTTCAAGCTCCCTATTAGGATTAGGCATTAGGAATAAAATGGTGATAAATTAGGATTAAATACTACCGCATTATTGTAAATAGTGAAATAAAATTGTTAGTTTCCGTACCATCTTTAATTAATTAACGTCGCTAGCAATCGTTTCTTTCTCAGTAAATATATAATACACGCATTTTCAAAATTATTTGTCATTTTTAGCACTGTAAGCACAAAAATCGTAATAATAAAACAAGAGAAGTGGCCTTGTCGCCGCTATGATGTGTTGACGAACATTATTCACCATTTTGTGATTTATTTGCGCGGCACGTACGACGTTCCGTACTTGAATTTTTTTTTTTTTATGGAAGAGGGGGCAAAAGAGCATGCGGCTCACCTGATGTTAAGTGACTACCGCCGCCCATGATCAATCGCAACACCAGGAGAATTGCGGGTGCGTTGCCGGCCCTTTAGAAAGGAGTAAGCTCTTTTCTTGAAGGTCCCCAGGTCGTATCGGTCCGGAAAAATCGCCGGTGGTAAACTATTCCACAGAGAGGTTGTACGTGGAAGAAAACTCCTTGTGAAACGTACAGTGGTGGACCGCCAAGCATCCAGATGGTGTGGATGGTATCGGGACGTTTGCCGTGTAGTGCGTTCACGAAATTTGGCGGCTGGGATTAATCCGAACAATTCCTTAGAGCACTCCCCGTGATAGATACGATAAAATACGCAAAGAGATGCAACATCTCTTCGCAGCGCCAGTGAATCGAGCCGATCGGAAAGCACTCGGTCGTCGACGATTCGAGCCGCTCTGCGCTGGATGCGGTCAAGTGGAAGGAGCTGGTACTGGGGAGCCCTAGCCCAGAGATGGGAACAGTATTCCATGTGCGGCCGAACCTGCGCCTTGTAAAGTTGCAGGCGGTGTGCCGGCATGAAATACCGCTCCCGCTCCGCTGTCCCGCTCTGCTGAGCACGCCAAGCTTTTTAGAGGCCAATTTGGCCTTCCCTTCCAAGTGACCACGAAACTCCACGTCACTCGATATGTCGACGCCGAGGATTCCGATACTGGCTGAGGCAACAAGGGGAGTGCCTTGAAACTGAGGGGATACGACAAAGGGGTTCTTTTTAGCGGTTAACGCGCAAACTTGTGTCTTCTGGGGGTTAAACTGGACTAGATTTAGTCGTCTCCAATCCGAGACTCTGTTCAGCAAAGACTCGACTTCAGACACAAGTTTGTCCCGGCACTCGGAGACGTTTTCCCGAGAAATATTGGCTCGGCCGGTGTAAAGAGCATCACCAGTGCTGTCATCTGCATAGCAATGAATGTTACGGGTATGCAACATTTCATTGATATGCAGAAGAAACAGCGTTGGCGATAGCACGCAGCCCTGTGGAACACCAGCATTAATAGGCTTGCAATCGGAGCTTGCACCGTCTACAACGACCTTGATGCTCCGATCTGCAAGAAAGCTGGTGATCCAATCGCACAATTTCTCGGGAAGCCCATAGGAAGGGAGCTTCGAAAGAAGCGCTTTGTGCCAAACCCGATCGAAGGCCTTCGCAATGTCCAAACTAACGGCCAATGCCTCCCCCTTGAACTCTACTGCCTCCGCCCATCTGTGAGTGAGGTAGACCAGAAGATCACCAGCTGACCGACCACGGCGAAAACCGTATTGGCGGTCACTAATCAGCTGGTGATCCTCAAGGTACCTCATGAGCTGGCAGTTTACAATGGACTCCATTGTTTTGGAGAACAAGGAGGTGATGGCGATTGGCCGGTAGTTGGACGGGTCTGAGCGGTCGCCTTTTTTAGGGATCGGGTGGACGAAAGCCGTCTTCCATGATTTTGGGACTACGCCTAGGGAGTAGGAGTACCGGAAAAGACGCGTTAAAACCGGTGCCAACTCTGGAGCACACGTCCTCAGCACAATTGGGGGGATTTCGTCAGGCCCACTCGACTTGTGGATGTCCAGGGAGAGGAGTGCTTTGCGAACTGAGCGCTGTGTGAACTGCACTTCTGGCATGGAGCACTCACACCGCGGGATGGTCGGCGGCGTACTCCCCCCGTCATCGAGAGTCGAGTTAGACGCAAAGAAAGAGCCTAGAAGATCGGCTTTCTCCTTTGCGGTATGGGCCAGTGAGTCGTCCTCCCTGTGCAGAGATGGAAGAGATGGCTGACAGAAATTCCCCTGGACAGCCTTGGCGAGAGACCAGAATGCACGTGTTCCAGAAGGAAGGCGAACTAGTTTCTCGCCAATTCTGCCTATGTGCTCTGACTTTGCCTTGGCAATGACTCTTTTGAAGGACCTAGAGGCGGAATTATACTTCTTTTTTAGAGCGCTGGTGTTTACATCCCGGGACGCTGATGCATCAACCCAGGCTCGGTAGCACTCCTGCTTATAGCATGATGCTATTTTACAGGAGTGACCAAACCATGGCTGAGATAAATAGCCAGAATAAAAAGCTCCATACCCTGAAGTACCACATCAGTAACAGAATCCGCAACAACGTTGGGATCATCCGGCGAGAAGCAAACCCGCCCCCAAGGGTAGGATGCAAAGAAAGACCGCATCCCATCCCAATCGGCTGACCTATAGTGCCAAACACGGCGGCAGCCTGCAGAATGCAACCGCGATTTCAGCGTGAGTGGCACAACACTCCGGACCAGACAATGGTCCGAGGAGCCTAAAGGGGCGTCGACGGAAATCTGATATCCGTCCGGGTGAGAGGTCAGCAGAAGGTCCAACAGGGAAGGTGCATGATCCTCCACATCTGGAATCCGCGTAGGCGAAGTAACCAGTTGTGTCAGACCATATGCCAAGGCAAAATCATGAACAGATCTCCCCGCATGATCGGTTAAACGTGAACCAAGCCATTCGGCGTGATGGGCGTTAAAGTCGCCGAGGATCACGATCTCTGCGGAGGGGATCTGCTGTAGCAACGAATCTGCAGCCATTTGGACGTGGTCGAAGAGTCGGTCTGTTTCGGCATTACCGCTATGGGACCTATAGAGGCACCCGTAGACGCGCGGATGGTCGTCGCTGTCTACGCGTAGCCAAAGGATGGACAGGTCCGAACCTTCAAGTCTGCCGAGGCGTCGAAAACAGATGTCCTCTCTGACGTAAACGCAAACTCCAGCCCAAGGCACAAAGGAGTGTTCCAGTTTGTACCTCGGGTAGGAGAGATACGAGACATCAGCCGGAGAGGACACCTGCGTCTCGGTCAGAAAGAGGAGAGCCGGCCTCGCCGTCTCGAGATGGTAGTGGACGGCGTTTAGGTTAGAGTGAAGTCCCTTGATATTGCAGAAATTCACGGACAGCGTGGCAGGGGTCGCCTTGGTCTTGTTGCTCCGTTTGCCCCGAGCAGTTGTAGTCTTGAGCGGAATTTTGCCCCCCCCCCCCCCCCCAGAATACGCGGGGCAGCCTGAGCACCCACGCTCAGAAGTGGAGAAACATGGTCGTGGATGCTCAGCGAGGGATTCTCCAGGGGTGCTGGTACCCTCCTGGGGTAGTCTATCATTATTTAATTCCGCTACCATGTTGATGGGGGGGGGGGGGATTTGGGCCTCCGGCCACCTGCACTCACCAGCGAAACGCGGAAGCAGAGCTTCCACTTCACGCCGGTATTCTGTGAGGTCGTGGTACCACCCCGGTTTGAGCCGGCCCATACGTGCAACAGCAAAGCTGCCGCGTGGCTCTACCACTGTTAAAAATTTATAAGTAAAAACTCTTCAATGACGTGTTCATTCAACTAATAAAGGCATAACATTTCATCGGTAAGATGATTATTTACTAATTATTATTGTATTAACTAATTTACATCTAGATGAATACTTTACTATGATATTTGTCTTTGTAAACTTTCATTTATTATTTTTCGTATTGTACAATTACCATTGCTGCTTTTGTTCTACCGTAATACGCGACGCACGCGACGTTGACAAAGTCGCCAAGCAATGTACCCATTATGAACACCCATTATGAAAAAGGCACAGCCAAAAAATTTAAGGTTAGGCAAGCATCAATTTGCAAGCATGACTTGCGGGTCAATAGCAGCTATAAAATGGTGTGATCGCGAGATGTGACTGTTCTCACAACGGCGCATGTACCTCTAGACACGACACTTGTAAAGAGAACACAGAAAGATGGTTCAAGGCAGGATATTCTTTGTCTGTCTTCCCTAGAGCTATTGCATCCTACACGCTCACTATGGGTGGTGTGAATCTTTTTGATCATTTCCGATCATCTTATCCAATAGATCAGTAATCAAGAAAATATTGGATGCGGCTTTTCATTTTCTTATTTGATTCTGCTATTATCAATGCTTATATAATATATGTATAACAAAACTCATGTAGTGATTACTCATTTCTATAGAAACTTCAGATTAAAATTAGCGAGAGATTAATATAAAATTACTCAGAAAAGAAAAACCGACCAGAAATAATTATAAATAAAAAAGGGACATGTTTTGGGGTGCCGGAGGGAATACGTCTTCTTAACGTTGGTATACATTTACCTGACGAAGGCGAAACTTTCAAGAGGTGCAGATTTTGCAACACGAAACAGTAACAAGAGATCCAAAATAATTTGTACGAGTGCAAAGTGACCTTGTGTGCGAATCCTTGTTTCAGACTTTTTCATACCGTGGCAAACTTACAGTCAGCAGAACTTATATACATACTACATAAGACAAGTAGAAACTTATTTATATCTTAATATATATAAATAAGTTTCTACTTGTCTTATGTATCTTAATATATATAAATTACGTGTCACGTTGTTTGTCCGCGATAAACTCCTAAACTAGGTACTTAACCGATTTTAATCAAATTTGCACACCGTGTGCAGTTTTTTCCAACTTGGGAGATAGGATAGTTTTTTTTGCCCATGAGCAACCCACATTTTTTTTCGAATTTAAGGATTTTTAATAGGACATGACAAAGTTCGTTGAAAAGGGCAGAACAACGTCTGCCTGACAAGCTGGTATTATATAGTAAGTTAATAAGTTCTTTCTTAATAAAAGTAATTGATCTAAAACAATTTACGCACGTATTACTTTATTTATGTAACCTTCTAACATTTATTAAGCCCCTATATTGTGGTACGCAATAATTATATGTATATTACTGAAAGTAAAGCAGAAGGAAATAACTCTAGGTATAACAAACATCTCAATGGACAATGTTAACTATTTTACCACTTGTACAATTTCTAAACCGATAATAGTAATATATTTACCACCTATAAAAACCAATTTCCCTCCTCTTTTCAGTTTTTAAGAAAGAAAATGAAATCTGCAAACCTTTTTTACACAGAATCTAGGTTTTTTTTTCATATATCATATGACTGTTCCCGTTTGAGGGTTAATGCGTGTGTTAAAATATGGCGACATCCATTTTGGAAGTAATCGAGCGCTAATTCATTTCTATTGTCTCATTATTACTATTTTTGTGATTGTAAGCTACGTATTTGTGAGCGAATTTATCCTCAATTAAGAATCGAAATGCAGATTCGTTGTAATATCTGCGGATTGAGACGGAATGCCACGTTTCCAATACGAAACACAGCAAAATTAGACTGCTAATTTACACTGGCGTTCTGTGAGAGCGTCGTCCTACCCCGGTCAAGCCGGCCCATTCATGTTACAACCATAATATAGCGTGGCTCTACCACGTAAAACGTATGCATTTGAAACGTTGCAAATATACCTATATAATACCGATGACAGTACAATAATTTGATTTGATTGATATTCCAATACATGAGCTGATAGGAACCAGAATATTGAAGGTGGAACTCTTCATCATCACTGCAGCGCAACGTGATGGACTATGGCCGTAAAATATATCTAAAAGCCTTCTCAGAAGCCATATCTAATGCATTATAAGCGGTCCGGTAGTTTTTTTAGGAAAATGGTAACAAAAAAGTGCAAAAACAAACAACTTCTTAGGACATACTCATTATATAGATAATAATTATATAATGAGTATGTCATAATCATACTCATTATATAATAATTATATAATGAGTATGATTATATAATAATTATAAGTTTATAAACCCAAACAAATAAAATGAAGATAATTAATTAAGAAGTATTAATTATATTTAAAATAGGTCCCCGATGGCATATAATTGTATATGCCATCGGGGACCTATAAGCCAATAATTTATTCCTAAATAAATTATCATTATCCGATTTGATGCCATTTGGTACTTTATTCATTGACTTATATATACTCTTTTATAAACAGCTTTTACTATATTTGTTTGATTTGGGTACATCGCCTAATACAAGTCTATTTGCGTTTCAATTTTGTCTTAAGTTCATATCAAATGCCTTTGCAATTTGCATAGGTTGTTCTGTTTATGTACGAAATTACAAACTTCGTAGATATATAGATGGTAGTGGCAACAAACCTAAGCTCCTAAATAGTGGTTTGCAGGATTTATCCGGTGCGATTCTGCCAAAAACTCTAACAAATTTCTTTTGTGCAGTAAATAATTTCCGTTTTTAGGTACCATTTTCCCATAGTACAACACCATAACGTAGTAAGAACTAAGGATTATATAGAATCCTGCGTGATATGTTAGGACAGCAGGCCTTTTATCAACATTTTTTACTTTATTGAGTGCATAAACAAATTGGTTATGGTTAATTCTACCAGTACATATTAAGTGGTGTATGTGACCTTTCCAGCTTACTTAAATCTTGATCCATTACTAGTCCTAGGAATTTGATTTTCGTTACTTCTTTTAACTTGTCGATGTTCAGATTAAAATTGTATTTTGTGTGTTTTGATTTATTAAACTGAATATAAGTTGATTTATGAAGATTAATTTTTAAATTGTTTTTGTCTAACCATTTTATAATTTTATCAATTGTGCTGTTAATGTCAATTTCATGTTTATGTATTGAGTTATTTTGCTTCTTATAAGTGGTTACAATTAATGAAATATCTTCCGCAAATAAAATATTTTTGTGTCTGGGGTATCACAAATATAATAAATAAAAATAATAATAATAATAGAATTCTACACCAGGAGCTCGCTCTGAAATACGATCTCGTGGACCGGAAATTGCCGTATTACAAGTACCTGCCCGAAGCCGTGCTCGAAAATGACCGCGCCAGGCTCTACTGGGACCGGGCCATCATCACGGACAGGACTTTCTTGCGAATAAGCCTGATATTGTGCTGATGGATCGGGCACAGTCAAGGATATTTTTGGTCGACATTACCATTCCGTATGACGAGAACCTCGTGAAAGCCGAAACAGACAAGCAATCGAAATATCTGGACCTGGCTCACGAGGTGACCGACATGTGGGGTAGTCTGCCGACCGAAATTATTCCTGTAGTCGTGTCTGCAAACGGGTTAATCCCAGCCAGCCTCTCGGGCCATCTGAGGCGACTGGAACTCCGTGATGGACCGCTCCGGGCTCAAATGCAGAAGGCGGTGCTCCTCGATACCGCCCGCATCGTCCGCCGGTTTCTTTCCCTTTCCCCCTAACCCTCGGCCGTTTGGTCTCCCCTGCCGAGGGCTTCCATCTGGTTGGGCTTTTATTTATTTATGTATTATTTATTTATTTATGTTAGTATATTAAATATATATTTTAGTATATTTATTTTTCCTTTATATATTTATCCAGCCCAACCAAGTGTAATTACTCTATTAATAACCCAATAATAATAATATATAAGAAATAATACTAGACCCCCCCCCCCTTCCGAAGGGGTGTCCCTTGAGGAATTCTCGTTTATTATCTTTGTAAGAAGATGAGAAAGACATTTCATCTCCTACAATATTTTTCATAAAGACACTTTATCTACGGTTAGTTAATAAGAAGATATCCATTTAAGTGGAAGTCCCCTCACACTAACCATTTCCAGCTTCCGTAATAATATGGTGTGCGCAACGAGATAGAAGGCTTTCGATACATAGATAAATAGTCCTGTGGTTAAATAATAGTTATTTACTTTTGTTAAAATTGAACTTACGAGCTTAAATGTATCTAATGTTGTAGAAATTTATTTCTGAAAGCCATATCGGACATCTTTTATTGAACTGAATTTCTTGAAAAAATCTGGTAGTCTTCTTTCTATACATGCATTTTTTGCATAGTTATGACAATATTGGTATAAAAGTACCTAATTGGGCGGTAATGAGTAATAAATATAAATAATGGCTTTACAATCGGGAAGAATATGAAAATGAACATGAGTACTAACAAGTTCCATAATTCGAATTGGTTTGTTAAGTATACGATATGACTTTCCATTGACGTCCGTCAAATTGAGGGTGGGAGAGTGGGGGAGGGAGGGAGGTGTACTACCACCCCTTAAAAGTAAAAAATGCCTCCTGAGTCCTCCGCCCATTTTTGAATTTTTCATTTTTAATTATGAGAAAATTTTTCTCATTTTATGGATATCATTTTATATATTAAGTCTAAAAACCCAGGGAGACCCCTTGGGGAGAAGGGGATCCCCCCTAATGAAGGGGGAACCCAAGTATACATCTGTTTTCTAAACATAATTCTAATAGTACCTTGTTCTGGGCATGCAGCAGGAGAGGCGGAGGAAGTCCTAGGGGGATGCCCATATTAGGCCATGGAACGCCCAACAATGTGCATTTGTTAAAAAAATATATCTTTATTTATGGTTATTAATCGCGGTATTCATTTATCCTAAAACAATGGGAATATTTTTGCACAAATTAAAAGTACCGAAAAGATAAAAATAAAATTAGGTAAATACGTAATTCATTAGTCTGTGAATAAAATAAAAAATGTTGCCAATCACAAAAATCATTAAAAAATCGATTCCCCTTTTCGATCGATTACTTATGGTGTCATTATTACAATGCTTATATGATCTTTCGATAATTATTACGATGTTATGATATAGGTTTAAAATAACCGTTGACAATGGATATTTATCCAAAGCAGTCGATACGCAACCGTTATTAACCAAATGTTTACCGACTACAGACGAAAAAGGATGGATATGTTTTTACTGTGTGTGCGGATTAGGCTATGTTGAATCGTTTTTTGCTATGGTGCTTAAAACGTAGGATGCATTTTATTATTGAGGGAGCTACTATCAAAGAATATTTTATTCGCTTAACTCGTAAAGTACTTGACCAACTTTAAGAATTCTTTCACCACTAGATTGTTATGTATAATTTTAGATATCTAATATAGGGTTAATTTTATTATAGAGGGCGCCACTTTCAATGAATACGTTTTTTGGCTAATCTCAAAAATTACTAGACCGATTTTGAAAATTCTTTCACCATTAGATTGCTAATGAGGGCGTTAGCTATGTGATAAATTATATTATTACAATAAATAATTGTGAGATTAATATTTTCTAAATAAATAAAACTAAATACCTACCTAAGATGTTCAAATCCAATTATTATTTTTACAATTTAAGAATCGTATTTACACACTTTACTTACTCAGATTGATTATTATAGATAAAGAGGTAATAAACCTAAAGTAAAAGAGCTCCGCTTAAACGAAAAAACTATTTATTAGAATAAAACTAAATGTTGAAAAAAAGTGGTTCAGTGCGAGTCGGACTCGCAGGCCCATGAAGAGTTCAGTAGTAACAAGCATATATTTTAAATCGAGTCAAAATACCACTATCATTATCGCCAGCAACAAATTATTTTGTTTTTCATAGTGTTTGTATAAATAACAAAGTTGTTTTTGCGGTTCCTTAAAATGTGCTACTTGTATCAAAAAAAGGACTATTATACATTAAAGGGGTTTCTGTGGTTTATTCATTACCAAAGAGAAAAAACTTATTGCACAAAATAGGTTTTTATTAATTTCAAGTCATCAAAAGCGGCAGTCAACCGTTAAAAACTAAAACAACCGTTGTTATAGGCTCGGTTGAATTCATTGACAACCTTCACATTTATAGTTATGATAATTAAACAAGCGAATTACTAGCTGATTTACAAAGAATTCTTTAGAGTATAACAAAACGCTACTGCACAAGTTAACTGTTATTCTTATCTGTTTTTAACATAACATTTAAAATGGAATCATGTTATGATAATTCAAGAAGTTAATTTCCAGCTGATTTACCACGAATTCTCTAAAGCATAACAAAACAATACAGCACAAGCTAACTGTTCTTAAAAATACATTTGAAATAGAGTTTCAATAAGTAAAGGAAATTATATTTTAAAAAGCGTGCAGAACTTAAAACGCGTCAAAGATTATTCTTTTTATGATATTATTAATCGAATAAAAATCGATATCATTCCATAGATTTTATGACAGTTAAGTGGCAACATCGTATCCGACAGGTAGGCCGCTGTCACTGTTATGTCACAAGAATTAAATTACGTGTTCTCGTGTTATTGTTTTGTTGTTAGCGAATTTTATCAAACCGCCACAAAAGAAAGAAAGAAGAAGAAGTTTTGTTGTAAAAGTAAAATGCAATTGTTGATCTCTCAACAATTGGTTCGAACACAGCAGGTAAATAGTTGGTACATATCACGATGTGATATGTCTTCCTCTAAGAAATGCTTTATAACTGAGTTTACTTGAATAATATCAATATAATAATTGTAGCTTCTTTATTAGGTACAAGTTTCGAGTACAGTGAACGTGTAGTGTGGCACTCGCAAAATGCACCAATAGTTCGTCTTGAAAATCTATACATCAGCTGTGGCACTGACACTTATGAGAATAAGATCACACACATTTATTTTATTTTATTTATTTATAAACTTACACGTAACACCTTAAGCTAAAGGGTACATAGGGCGGACTTAATGCCATGTGGCATTCTCTGCCAGTCAACCCTGGGTGACAAGGATAATTGTTGGCAGGTGCGACCATTATACGTAAATAAGTGCTTATACACTAAAATATACATATATGCAAATTACATACATACACATTACATTTAAATATACACACATATAGTATCAATATACGTACAATAATACATACATACATATATATACATATATATATATATATATATATATATATATATATATATACATACATACATACACATATATACATATATATATAATATAATGTTTGAATAATATATATTGAGATAAATATTTGAAGTAAAAAAGAAGAAAGGAGACAAAATTAAGGAAAAATAATGTTAATTAGTAGTTTCCTTCAGGTAATGTTTTCGGAGAAGAACTTTGAAAGCTTTTTTATTTGTGGCATTCTTAATATCGTTGGGGAGGGTGTTCCAAAGTTGTATAGCTTGTATCGTAAAAGACGACCTGAAAAAAATTTGACTTATGCTGTGGAAACCTTAACCTCAGACGGTTTGACTGTCGGGATGTTCGACCGTCGATCGGATGAAAAAAATGAAAATTATCCTTAAGATAAGAAGGTGACCTGGGATCGTTTAAAATTGAATATAGTACAAGTAAAATTCTAGAGCATCGCCTTTGACGTATAGGTAGCCATTTAAGCTTTGAACGATAGGATGATATGTGGTCATACTTACGTAAACCAAAAATAAACCTTATGGAATTATTAAGAAGGCGCTCCAACTTGTTTAGAAGATTTTCTGACAGATCTGGGTAACATACATCGGCATAGTCGATAATAGGTAGAATAAGGGAATGAACCAGCATTAGCTTGGTTTTGACGGGTAGGAAATTTTTAAGACGATAAAGGGAACGCAAGGTAGCAACAACTTTACGACTAACTTCAGAGATCTGCAATTTCCAGGTCATAGTTTTATCCATGTACAGGCCAAGATTTTTTATGGAATCACAATATGGAATCAAACTTCCATTATAAAATACAGGAGAGAGATATCCATAATCAACCTTCGCCAATAATTGCGAACTTCCGAATATTACAACTTTGCATTTGGCAGGATTAACAGAAACGCCATATTTACATGACCATTCTTCATACTTTCTCCTATTATGTTCTCCAAGGAAAACATAATAGGAGAAAGTATTCCGCCTTGCGGCACACCAGATTCAATTTCAGCCCATGCAGAAAACCGCTGACCTGAGCGAACCGATTGCTGGCGACCGCGAATATAAGAAGAAAACCATTCCAAGGCTGGGGATGAAAATTTAAGGTGTTTAAGGATGGATAGGAGGATACCATGATCCACTGTGTTGAAAGCGTTTGAAAAGTCAATAAGCACCACCACTGTTAATTTTTGCTCATCTAAGCCCTTTCTTATATCGTCTGTGACTTTGATAAGCGAAGTGGTAGTACTGTGACCAGAGCGAAACCCCGATTGAAATTCATTCAGCAGGTTATGTTTTGCAACGAATACAGATATTTGCTTAAAAACACAGGCTTCCAGAACCTTAGAGAGGTATGGGAGAATTGAAATAGGACGAAAATGGTTAGGGAAAACAGGATTAGGTATTTTAGGAAGAGGTCTTACAAAAGCTTTTTTCCATGCAGAAGGGTATTGACCTGAGTCCAGAGAATAATTTATAATGTGTGTTATAGCTGGAAGAAGGTACTCAAGAATCATAGACACCATTTGCTTACTAATTTCATCATAACCCACAGCCTTGGATTTAATGGCTAACAGAGCTTTTTTAATTTCATCCTGAGTAACAGGGGAGAAACAAAAGTCAGGGATCTGGAGACGCTGCATTGATTCTATAGAAGCAATTGTTTGAGAACGGACTTGAGGGTCCAATGAAGTAATAGAAACAAAGTGACGATTAATGTCATCCAAATTGAGAGAGGCGTCATATTCCGGAGAATTAGTTTTATTAATTCCGATAGACTTGAGGAATTTCCACACATCAGTGGGCGAAGAATTAGTTATTTTGTCATGAATGTAGCGGCGTTTAGCATTTCGTACCACCTGATTGCATCTGTTTCTTAACGTTTTAAAGTTAGACCAATTTTTTTCTGAGCGATTCTTTTTATACTTCTGGAAAGCCCGATCTCGCCGTGCCATTGCCACCTGTACCCCTTTAGTCATCCAGGGAGCAGGAGGACGCTTAACTTTTACATAATGTACCGGAGCATGAATATTATACAGATTCAGGATGCTATTATTTAGAAAGGATATTTTATCATCGACGTTAGAAGCTGCCACCAAAGGGCCAAAATCAATTGAAGATGCGTCTCTCCTGAGACTCTCAATATTTATTCTTGAAAAATTGCGTAACTGCAGAAAAATAGGTTTCTGTTTCGGAGGTTTAAGTTTATATGAAAAATAAATCAAGTCGTGACGTGAGAAACAAGGAGCAGAGAGCTGTCCAAACTGAATCACACGATCAGAAGAGGAAGTAACAGTAAGTAACACATTGGGTGCGTTTGGCAGAAAAAAGCGCTAGCAAGCGCTTATAAGCGCTGAAATAGTTTTCGGCCAGGACACGATTGCTACTCCAGTAGCGCTGATACAATCCGCCATTTTGCTTATTTATTTTGTTTGTTTTGAAGTAGAGTTTATAAGTTATTTTGTGCAATATTAGTTTTAAATAATATAATGACATGAATAAACATATACATGTTATTAAAAAATCATGATTGGTAAGTTTTTAATATGAATACTTTACAAACATATATTTAAATTAGGTTACGTTCCCCGGTTAAAACTAACATCGTGTCCTAGAGGAAAATAGCTACTTACGATTTGACAGCGCTTACCACTTACGATCGCCATTTTGCTTACAAGCGCTTGCTAGCGCTTTTTTCTGCCAAACGCACCCATTGTTTGTCTTCGATTTTCCACGTGAGAAACTATTTGCGCTACGTGAGGTAAGTGTTTAACATGTTTAACATTTCTATTTATTAAATGTGATCCATATATCTGATAAATATACATGCTTTTACACTGATTGTATATCAACTCAAGAACTTGTTTTATTTTTTCACATCTGCCCTAGCTATATCTGACAAACATACTAGCTTATTTATGAGATTGACCAGTTTTATCAACTACCAAGAAAGGAGACAGTTGATTTTTCATTGTTTTTGGACTGCTGGTAGTCTGTCAGGCCTTAATTATTAAATAATATAGGGCATTAAATCCGTCCTTGTGCAGTAACATTTAACTTGATAAATATTTTATTTATATTTGAGTTTGAAATAAATCTATTTTATTTTTATTTTTTCACTTTGACTTCATTTTTTGTATTTTACATTATTTCAGTTGTCATGCCGTGTATATCATAATTGCTGGCAATGAACTGATAGAACAGCATCATGTTCAACTGCAGAACGGGAACCATCTGAATCATCTAGTCCGTCCTCGTTGCAATCTGAAGTGAGTAATGTATTGCACCCAGAACAACAAAGCTTAGATCATACATCACACAGTGTACTGCTAACTAATTATATAAAAGCACAATGTTTTTTACCAGGTTGTAACAGTTCCATCAGCATTGCAAGTATGTCTCTTTTGTGATTAACTACATTTTGCGATAACAAACATACATAGTGACAAGTACTATGTATGTGTGTTATACTTGGTAGAGCCATGCTGCAGTTATATTAGAAGTATAGTTGTAGCATGAATGGGTCGGCTCGACCGTGGAAGGAGCACCCTCTCACAGAATACCAGCGTGAAATAGTAGCTTAATGCTGCTGTGTTTTGTATGGTGAGTGTAGAGAACCGGAGACCCTTTTTACTGGAAACGAGAAAATGATCTTAGTCCTCACGGGTGACAACGCATCTGCATTTTGATTTGTAATCGAGGATAGATGTGGATGTCTAAGGGTCGCAGAAATGTCTCCAGCAGATGGTGAATCTCAGTTAATGACAAGATATGCTAATAAATCCAGAGCCGTGACTATGTGTCGATATGGGTAGTAGAGGTGGTGAATGGCATTTTTAAAACTGAATTTAAAATATTTCATCAAAATTACTTTAACAGGGCTTCTACACATTTGATGATAGACTGCTGTGGCTTCTGCTATAGTTAATAAATTCCACACAAAAATAAGGGACAGGGATGATGCGGCTCAAATACTTGAAATAGTTCATCAAAATATGAAGACAAATAATGATTTTTCTGAGTATGCTAGGGAAAACAATCTAAATAGAGCTAGGGCAGGCAGACTTTAGAAATATAAATGTAGACTTTAAAATGTTAGGGAATTTCCTGTTTTAACTTACAGCGACTTAATATTAATTGCTTGTGTCACATACCAATTAAAGCAAGCTCGCTACTATTATGGTGAGCATATAAGATTTAATGGTTGCTACCGGATAGAACTCTGTAATAACCAGAGGAGCAGCATTATGGAAGGAATAAAGTTAAGCCCTAGCTGATCTTTACTTAGGGCTAGAATTGCAAGTCATCACTATTAGTCGTAAAGTGTATTTTATTATATAAATTCTATATAAATTCTTTTTTAGGAAGGAGGCTTGGTACTACCACCTGCTTAGGACTCTGTAATTAATGAAATTAAAAACCCAAGCATACCACTGCAAGACTTCTAGACACAGTAAGTTCATTCTGTAGATCGGACAATAAATAAAAATTAAAAATCTGAAGGTACTCCGGGTTAACACTGACATTGGGACGTCGGTCACCTCAGTCTGCCGTAACCATGGGTGCTGGAAAGCACCCGAAATGTCTGGAATTAAAAATCAAAGAAATAAAATCGATAAAAATAGTTGTTAAAAAAACTGCATTTGTGAAAATAAAAACTTCAAATATTTTCAAAACCCCGACTTTTTTTAAAGCAATTCCTTTACCATTTCATTGTTTTAATTGCATATTATCATATCTATATGCTTTTATATGTGGGCACTCATGGCCGAAGTGTCTATGAAGACTGGGCATTCCCCTTTGGTGTGGGCAAGATCAATTTTGCGAGGCCCCTGGCGACGAAAAATTATTTTCTATTAGTTGTATTTGGATCTCTAATAAAACCCATCACAAGTCCATAGTTAAAGATAGACCTCCCCTAGCTACAGTCACGGTCTTGTGCCAACTAAATACATCAACATCCTACATGTTTTATGTGGTCGGTCGACCTCCATGTAGTGGGGGTCACCTCGCTCCGCTTACAACGAGGCTTCCACTCGGGAACCTTTCTTCTCCATAGGTTGTCGGCAGTTCGAGCTACGGCTCATTCTTTACTGATACCTTGAATTATGTCTGTAACCCTGATTGTGCTTCGGATATTTTCGACACGGATTCTGTTACACAAAGAAACTTCGAGCACAGCCCTCTCCATAGTTTAAGCTTTCTTATGCGTCCAAAATAAGGGACAATGTCTCGGTTCCGTAGGTCATTGCTGGCAACACGCACTAATTGTACACTAGTTTCGAGATTTTGAGGGTTATTGGACTTCACAATCGAGTTCTATTGGTTGGTTGACTACTTGGTCGAAGGAGGACTTGCCTAGTGGGTTAATTTCTGTCGCTCATGAAATTACTCTAAAAACACTGTGCGATCTAAATTGTTTATATAATAGCGCCTATATTAAAATCATAAAATTTTTATTTCATTCAATTTTAAGGATAATTAATCTACAAAATATATACCTTTACGCATGGTTTACCCATGGATGTAGATATCAACGATATTTGTTATAAGTATTAAATCTATGAATACCATATTTGTTACAGACATATTCTTCACTTTATATGACCAGTAGTTTCCTAACAACCCCCATATACATGTGACATGAACACAGCCTTTTCCATTGACTTAACCGTTGGAAACCTAACCGTTGGTAGATACTATGTAGGTTAAACTGAGCCTAGTGCTAGTTTTCAAAAAGATTCCCAAGTACATTATTATGTACCGATTATCCACTCACTTGCAAAAGATCTGTTGTAATTCTATCCTCACCAGGTACCCTGCCGTTTTTAAGACGCTAGGAAGCCATTCTAATCAGGTGCCTCGATTGCAGTAAAACTGGTCTCCGGTTCTCTACACTGACCATGCGAAGCACAGCAGCATTAAGCTGCTATTTTACGCTCGTATTTTTTGAGAGTCCGGGACTTGATCAGAATACTGTTTATCTAGTCGCCAGCAATACCACTGACACTACTTATCTCCATCTTAGACAGTCAACAACCACTTCAAATTTATTAATAGTTTTTAAGCAACTAATGGATTGAACTCATCCTGAATAAGCGGAGCTGTTTGATTCTAACAAATTTTTGTCTCTTACGACAATCATGCTTTAATTAGGCAAAACATGGTGACCACTTCATAGTAACCCAGGACAATTTAATTGACTCAGCAATCTTTGAGACTTGTGAACTTATCGTGAAGCAAATGAAATGGGAAATTCCGCGCTAGATTAGACATATGTGTCATTGCCGCCAAATATTACAATAAAGCCTAAATACGTCAAACACCTGGGCATAGGCCTCCTGTTATTTCCGAGAGGGTTTTTAGGGCGAGGAAATGTACACCGCGCTGCCCATAAATCCCATAATGCGTGGCGTGGTGGCGAACTTCACTTGTCTTCGAAATTTTTTTTGTTCTTATTTCTCAGACATGCAGGATATCTCACGATGTTTTTCTTCACCGACGAGCACGTCGACAATTTCATTGTTGCCGGCGGGGTCGAACCTGGGTTGCTTACCGCTGAGCTACCATAGCAGGAATATTAATATACCAAATTTAAAAATAAACTACGATGAAGATGCTGGATGCGTGTTAGTTGCAGATAGCACAGACAAGATTATTATAGATGTCTTGAATTTTTATCGTTCTAGCTTAATATTTTTTTGTCTGCAAAGAAATTCTTTGATCTTTCGGGGTGCGAGGCCGTAGGCGTTCACCCACGTCGCTCACGCCTTGCGCCGCCTATGGCAGCAGCCAACATTCTGTTGGTCAGCTAAATATCTTGGAGCAATGAGGTCGCTTCCCGTGGTTATCTGCAACATCAATGGTTGAAAAAATGGACCAAACGTTTTGTACATTTTTCACACCCACCAAACTGTGTATCAGTTTGTCGGCGGCTGATCTACTCAAAGGATGGCTCAAATACCTATAACAATATTTTAATTAACCAACCAACCCAACTTATAAAAAATATAACAATATTTTTTATAAAAAATAAAAAGTCCTCCTGACCGAATTTCAGTCATGGCGCCTAGCCTCAACGGAGACTAGCATCGGCAAATAACATCGGTACAGGACAAGCTTATAGGTAGTACCCAAGTGTATGCTCAAGCACAGGTTGCACTCTCTATTCCCTTACTCTCATAGTTCGATGGGACAGTAAATCGACGGGTCACTGTGCTGCGCGGCTGAGCCTTGTTGCATGTCCTCTGTTAAAACTAGCATTACATTTTCTAGTCTCTCTACAGAGAAAATTTAATAAGCATAAGTGAATTTTTTTATAGAATAAGGTTGACAAACGAGCACACAGTCCATCTGGTCTTAAGTGGATGCTGTGGCCCTTAACATCTATACTAGATTAAGAATTAAAACCTAAGGACTAAGATGAAATGTTTTATATCCAGTAAAAAGGGTCTTCGGTGCTAACCTCACCGTACCAAACACACCATTAAGCTGCTATTTCCGCTAATATTCTTTAAGAGCGAAGTCCTTCCTCTATTAAGCCGACCCAGTCATCGAAGATCAGACGCAGGATTGCAACACGATTGAAAATAATGTTGCCTCAGGTAGATGAGAGTCCAGTACGTAAATCTTATAAAAAACGTAAAACTCGTGTTGATGAATGGTTGTGAAATAAGGCAAAAACACTGAGAAATACCGGTAAGCCTTATAATTCTCGTTCTAAATGAAAGAAAAATTTTTCTGCAAGGTGTTTACAACCTCCGTGTGTTGAAAAATGCAAGTTGCAATGTACTAAAAAAGTAAATGAGGCCACCAGAACTAAAATATTTGAAAACTATTGGCGATTGGGAGACTTGTCTTTACAACGAAATTTTATTCATAAGCATACGAAACCATCCACCATCATTTAGATTTTCTGCTAAAACTCAGCCTAGAAATGTCAATCACAGTTTTCATTTTAATGTTGATGGACAAACTATACGAGTATACAAAACTTTTTTCAGAGCTACGTTGGCTATTAATGATCGTGTCATTAGAACTGAGATTGACAAATCCAAAGATGGTTTCTTGCAACAAGATATGAGAGGGAAGCACAATAACCGTAAAAAAGTTGCGGAATCCATCCGACAGGGAATAAAACATCATATTAACTCTATTCCTCGTATGGAATCTCCCTACATACGAAAAAATTCTTCAAGGAAATATATCGATGGAGGAAAATCACTCAGTGATCTTTACAGAGATTATAAAGCTCTTTGCGAATCCAACAACACGTCTTATAGTAATGAAACTCTATATTCAAGAATATTCAATTGTGAATTCAATATTAGTTTCTTTAAGCCAAAAAAATATAGAAAAATGCCGAAGGTAACTATAAATAAATATAATATATTGAAGAAAAGAATGTATCCAGAAAAGAGAAAGACAATGATAAAAAAAACTCCAATTCTGACACGATTATTGCAGTTTACGATTTACAGGCTATTTTACAAGTAGCGCGAGGAAGCACATCTATTTTTTACTATCAATCCAAACTCAACACTTTTAACTTTACTGTATCACACATTGGTAATAATAACGATAAAACAGACTGTTTCTATTGGCATGAAGGAGAGGCTAATCGTGGTGCAGATGAAATAGGATCTTGCATATTTAAATTTATTCAAAATACACTGCTGGGTAGAGATTGCAAAATCCGAATATTTTTTAATCCGGATTTTTGAATTTTTCTATGATTAAAATCCGGATAATCCGGATTTTTCGAAGTTTTAAGGTGATTTGATAAAACTAAAATAAAACAGCATAAATCATTTAAATTTAAATCTGCATTTATTCAGACACGACGGAATAAAATCAACCAAAATAAACAAAAACCGTGTAGTGGTGGTATACCGTGTAGTGGCGGTTAAGAATATCCACTACCCGATATCTTCCCGTGGGTGTCTTAAAAGGCGACAGAGGGAAACAGGCGGGAGATGGGCAGCAGCATCTTTCTGATAGCGGCAACTGTACAACAAAAAACTGCGGTTGCCAACTCGCTCGCCAAGCGTGGCAACTATGGCAATATACACACCATGAGAAACGACGCAAATAGACGGTCCCCAGTCCCCAGCGGCCCGCTAATCCAGTTTACGGCGGCGACCATGGTAACGGCGGGGCATGTGCTAGGGTGTTAAGAATCTCAGGTGGAGGTTCAGTTGCCACCTAAAACGACTCGACCTGGCAAATTACTACGCACGCACCCTGAGGACTGACGGGAAGATCCTGGAGCTGGAAGAAGAGATAGACAAGTTGCATTGGAATACTATAGGATTATCCGAGGTCTGAAGAGAGGGGGAGGACACGGTGATTCTCGAATCCGACAACTCGTTCTATCAACGGGATAATGACCATCTGTCCCAAGGAGGTGTTGGATTTATCGTCCACAAGTCTCTGGTTAACAACTTTATAAAGATTGGGAGTGTGTCGAGTGTCGACGAGGGTTGCGTACCTTATACTCAGAATCACCAAACGGTATTCGCTGAAGGTCGTACAGATTTACGCACCAACGTCGGCACATCCCAATGAGGTGGAGGAAATCTATGAGGATATTTCTAGAGCCATGCATTTCTCCAAAACCCACTATACGGTATTAATGGAAGACTTTAACGCAAAGCTAGGCGCAAGAAAAATCGGTGAGCTGAAGGTAGGGAAATTTGGGATAAGGCAACGGAACCCAAAGGGCCAGCAGCTGGCCGACTTCATGGAGAAAGAGGGACTCTTTATGATGAACTCTTTCTTTCAGAAGTGGTCCCACAGAAAGTGGACTTGGTCGAGCCCCGACGGTTCGACAAAAAATAAGATTGAATTCGTTATGACGACTCCACGGCAACTGTACAGTGATGTCTCAGTGATCGCAAGGGTGAAAACTGGCAGCGATCAGTGAATGTTTAGAAGCACACTGAACCTAAACGTTAAGTTGGAGAGGTCTCGTCTAATGAAGTCAACGCTCTGTCGAAAAAACCCGAAACCTTTCAGCTGGAGTTACAAAACCGTTGTCGTCAGTGCCTGGAAGATTGCAATACAGTGGGCAATATGAATGACAAGCTCGTCAAGGAAATTGTCCATGCGGTTGGAGCTAAGTTCTGCAAGACCCGCCGCAGAAGAACACAAAAACTCTCCGATCACACTCTTAATCTCATGGCTGTTAGACGATAGGTGAGGCTGCAATCATCAGCAGAATTGACAGCATACGGGCAACTGAACAGACAGATCTCCAAATCCATGCGGCAGTACTTACGCAACTTCAATACAGCTCGTATTGAAGAAGCGATTGAGCGGAACCAGGGCTCCAAAGTCTTTGCCAGAGATCTGTCTGCCAGTAAGAGCAACTGTCAAAGCTGAAGACTGAGTGTGGCAGCATCGTTTCCGGGACACCTGAGATTCTGAGTGAGATCGAGAGGTTATATGGGACACATCATCGTTGGAGCCACACGGAAGTGTGAGTAACGATCCAAGAGCAAGTCTTATCCGACACTATTCCGATGATATACCGGACGTCAATCTGAGCGAGATTAGAATGGCTCTCCAGCACCTTAAAAACGGCAAGGTCCCAGGCGAGATTGCAATCACAGGGAGCATCTGAAAGCGACTGGAAAACCGGTACTTGAAGTCTTTGAGAAGCTTTTTAATTCCGTCCTCCATGGTGGCACTACGGAGGTGTGGAGCAAAAGTGCGGTGGTGGTGTTCCTCAAGAAAGGTGACAACGCTCTCTTGAATAACTACAGACCAATTTCCTCTCATTTATTCACACATTCTGTCATTACGAATCGTCTCGCACGCAGACTCGACGACTTCCAGCCTCCCAAGCAAGCCGGTTTCCGAATAGGCTTCAGTACCATAGATCACATACGGAAGGATAGAAGGATATCCTACGGAAGATTGTACAGAAGACCAAAGAGTACAATCTGCCACTTTGCCTGGCGTATGTGGACTAGTCCGACTAGGTGAGTCCAACTTGGACCGAGAGGTCAATCGACGGATTCAACTCGGATGGCCAGCGTTCGGAAAATTACGACACATCTCATCAAGTATATCTCAAAACCTAAAAACGGGACTGTACAACCTGTGCGTGTTGCCAGTGGTGACTTATGGATCTGAAACGTGGTCCTTTACTACTGGCCGTATGAGGACGCTCAAGATCGCTCAGCGAGCTATAGAAGGGCTATATAATATATATATATATGTGTGTGTATATATATATATATATATATATATATATATATATATATATATATATATATATGTATATGTATATATATATGTATATATATATGTATATATATATATATATATATATGTATATATATATGTATATATATGTATATATATGTATATATATACATATATTAGTCACCCTTTTTTTAAAAAAACGAGATCTTAGATATTCTCCACAACCTCCAGTTTTAAAATGAAGCCATTTCAACGTGAATCAGTTGCGCTGATTACACTCGTTGACTGGTGTTGATGATCACTACCCACACTTGCAAGAGAAAATTGATGATTGAACTTTTCTTTAAAACTGAGCGGCGATGGATCAGAGTTTCTAAAATAGAGTTCGTATTAATCGATGTGGCCGTGCAATTGTCAACATCCAGGGTTGCAGCTTGATAGATCAAATTTTTAATTTCATCATACGTAGGTTTTAAACTTATCTTCGTCCTACTTAGTCTCATTTAAAATTGATTAGGGTTGGGTATGTATT
The DNA here is from genome assembly GCA_036936625.1 of Parnassius smintheus behrii. NCBI lineage: Eukaryota > Metazoa > Arthropoda > Insecta > Lepidoptera > Papilionidae > Parnassius > Parnassius smintheus. The sequence goes on along the minus strand of JAUPFT010000005.1, from coordinate 32,713,056 downwards.
GTAAGCCACAGACAATATTATAGAGTCACCTGTCTTTAATTCTCCGTTTCAATGACGTTGCCAGTTGCCTGGCAGACACCGTGTCTTGACTGTAATGATTTCATAAAAAAAATTTGAGCTGTATATCTAACTATCCAATTCAAATATTGCTCGAATTTGCGTATTAGAGTATGTAACACCTAACTACTCATTAGTTAGAATGAAAATTTGTGGATAAATGTAAAATATTATCCATTGAACTCAATTTTCACTAAAATCCGAAAAATCCGGATTTGAGTCTTAAAAACTGGATTTATAAAATTCTGGAAAATCCGGATTTTCCAGTTATTTTCGAATTTCGAAGAATCCAGATTGCATTCACTACTGCTGGGTTATAATGGACCAGGACTTGAACCTATATTCTACTCCGAAAACTGCTGCGGTCAGAATAAAAATCGATTTATTATTGCAATTTATTTGTTTGCTCTTGTAAAATTTCCTAAAATTAAATCGATAACACACAAGTACCTAATAAGAGGTCATACACAAAATGAAGCCGACTCAGTTCATTCTACGATTGAGAAACAAATCCAGAAAAGGCTAGTCTGGTCCAATTTATGTACCCAGTCAGTATGTGGAAGCTATCAAATGCGCTAAGAAAAAAGGAAATCCCTACGCTGTGACAGAAATGTCATCGAGTGATTTTTATTCATTAAAGCGTCTTTCTGAGGATATTGGATTTACGACCGCAAGGTCCTTCAAAACTTCTGAGCTGAGAATTTTTGAATTGTTGCAAGATGACCCTTCTAGCTTGTTGTACAAAACATCATTTAAAGATGATCAGTTTTCTGAGATAATAATAACACAAAAGAAAAATCTTAACCAGATTACACTCAAACATGCTTATAGATTTAAGCCAAAACTGAAAGAAAATAAACTAAAAGATCCCCAAAGTATATTGCAAAATAATCACATCCCACATTTTTACGAACCTTTTTATAAATCTCTTAAGTAAAAGCCATGTTTTTATATGATAAAGCCACCTATGTTATTTTGATATTTTTTAAAATTAATATTTAAACTTATAAGTCCCTGTTCTAGTTATTACCATACTAAAGATGCTGCTATACCTGAGAATGTCTGTATAAGGTTAAAGTTAATTTTTTAAATATTTTTTTTTTTAAATTAATAAGTATTTTTTGCTATTTTTTTCAAATAAAAGTTAATTAAGATAAAAATTGTATTATTTTCCAAAATAGGAATATATTTTCTAAAAAAGAGTCATATTATGTGCCTAATTTCAGGGTTCTTGAAACTTACTTAACAAAAAACAATATTTAAAAAAAGTATAGGTCATTTGAATTGTAAATAAACTACCTATGTGAGCTATAAACTTTAGTTACGTAGCTTCCATAGTTTTGTCATAATCGATAAGGAAAGTTTCAAAGTCATTAAAATCTTGTTTTCTCGAAACAAACATTTTTGTGTTATGACACTTTTTTTGCCGGGAAGCGATATTATATATGTCATGTTGACATAATAAATACAAATATTAATATTTACTATAGCTTAAATTTACTGTTTATTATTATTACACATTTGGGTATTTACAATGCTACTTCTTGTTTTCATAATGTGAGATGATTCTGTAACACGTACATTTGGCACAAGAGCAAACATATAAACAGGGTAAATTCCAGTTGGAAAATTAGTTTGTTTGCATCGTTTTAGTCTATAAAGATTTGCTCGCTTAAAAATTTTCATATATTGCTTAAGAGATCTTGTAACAGATGAATCTGTATCATCCTTTTCTGTTATACCTGATGATGTGACATTTTCTTTAATAACAATCATACCATTTTCAGACAGAGCATCCCTGTGAAGCAAATTTTTGCATGATATATAAAATTGTGAAAAATTATACATCCAACATTGATAATAATTTAACAGTGTAATATTTCTATTACTCATTTTATAGTAAAGACTAGTTTTCACTTACCTACAACGTTGGAGGTATAGAACTAGATCCTCATCTGTCAAATACCCTAATACCCATTGATTCCAAACAATATCGTATTTCTTTTCTGGCTCAAATTCTTGCAAAGAAACTTTGTATAAAGTTCCAATTTTACTTTTATCTTGACCGACAAAATCAACAATAGTGTTTATGAATTTCTCATCAGGTTCTATAACATCAACTTTTTTAAAATATGGTATTAACAAATGCTTTGTTATTCGGCCAATACCAGCACCACAGTCTAGTGCGAGATCTGTTCCTGGTGCATTATCTAATGCAAGTATTGATTTTAGAAATAATTTGGAACCTTCAATATCCGCATTTGATATAAATCCAAAACCACCAAGAACTCCATCAACAGTCGGTGGAATATCAGCCCAATACTTCAATGATAATTCATAGTCAATTTGAGAATTACCATTCATCTTTTAATCTAAGAGTTATTATGTACAAAAAAAATAAAAACAAATGGAAAATATTTTATGTAGGTACGTATATGATGTACTTTTTGATTTTTGGTTACAGATACACAGATAACTATATACTAGGATTTTTGGTTGTTTTTTCATTATCACACCCACACAGTTTTTGTTTAAAGGTAAGCAAAGTACTAAGACCATACAGCCTCTTGACTTTGCAGTTTAGTAACGACAGTGTATCTCAGCGGACAATTGATAAAGGTTGACGACGACAATATTCTGTACAGTACTAAATGAATTTAACGATAACGATTACTAACAATATATTCTATCCAACTGCATATTGAAATTCAAAATGATTTAGAAGGTTTACTTAATAACCACGGCTATCACTATCACAATAAATTGTTGTAAATTGAATAAAACTATTATTTACGGATTTTATCGCGTTTAATTACTTTAATTTATTTTAATTATCCCGACGTTTCGGGTGCTTTACAGCACCCATGGTCACGGGGGGGAATGAGATGTTCCCCCCGTGACCATGGTCATAGTTAGTCCGGCATCCGGCTACCTTCAGTTTTTGAATATTAATTTTTAGTCCGATTTACGCAAAACGAGCTTATAGTATCATGAAGTCTTGCAGTGGTATGCTTGGGTTTGGGTTTAATTTTGTTAATTATAGGATCCCAAGCAGCTGGCAGCACCCATCCATCTTCTCTATTGAAATTTGGATGTATTTTAATTTCAATAGCCTCGCGTATCATCTTTGGTAGGAATCGATGTTCTTTTGCGAGCATATGTGGTTTATCAAATCGAATGTAATGGTGGGGACGATCTTGAACATGTTCGCAGACTTCCCGGAGCGTCGGTGCTTCACGTCAGCTATATGTTCCTTAGGAACATATAGCTGACGTGAAGCACCGACGGTCGCTTCACGTAAGCTATATGTTCCTATGTCCCCCCGTGACCATGGGTGCTGTAAAGCACCCGGAACGTCGGGATAATAAAAATAAAATTAAAGTAATTAAACGCGATAAAATCCGTAAATAATAGTTTTATTCAATTTACAACAATTTATTGTGATAGTGATAGCCGTGGTTATTAAGTAAACCTTCTAAATCATTTTGAATTTCAATATGCAGTTGGATAGAATATATTGTTAGTAATCGTTAAAAATTTATATAAATATATAAAATTTATATAAAATAATTATATTAAATAATAGTTTTATTCAATGTGTAGTGTTCGCGTAAATTTAAGAAATCATTGTTGTAAATTGTTGATAACTTCAAAATTATTACCAATAAAAACAAAAGGAAACATAAAACAAAACAAAGGAAGAAAGAAGAGCATGATAATCGGGTTGGCTTATATAGAAGAATTTCAGTTTGTTCTACCAATTCCTTATTCTCAGAATAGGACTGCGATACTGGTAATACGTATTTCGACATCTTAACCTAAAATTATGAAATCTAATCCTAACCAAGTAAACATAATATCAGGAAAAAATGTTTATGAATCTCCCATGTCTTTATCTTCCAATATTCTTGTACAGAAACATCTGAAACAGAAACAGAAACTTTTTTTTTCAATGTAGATTATAACAATACTTATTGAAAGTCATTTTTTTCATTTACCACTAGTTCGCAAAAAAAAATCTCTGCCCTGAGAAGAACCAGCAAGAAACCCAGCGGGACTATTTTTTTTTTCAATAATAGCTTACAATGATGTTTACAATAAACAACACAGGACAAATTAGAAATAGCTTGGTAGCGATCATCCTTCCCAGGGGTTATTATCATCCATAAATTCCTTAATATTATAATAACCCTTTTTATAAAAACTTAGTTTAATAACATTTTTGAACTTCGTGTATGACAAATTTTGTATATTTTCTGGGATTTTGTTGTAAAAGCGTATACATCGCCCCAAGAATGAATTGCTGACTCGGTGGCGTCGAGTAACTGGTACTACTAGCTTGTGTCTGTTCCTAGTATTTACAGAATAAATATCACTTATTTTCGCAAAACTACTTTTATTTTTGTGTACGTACATTACATTTTCATAAATGTATTGAGAGGCCAGAGTTAATGTATTAATTTCCTTAAATTTTTGTCTCGGTGACTCTTTTGGTTTTAAATTATATATTGCTCTAATTGCCCTCTTCTGTAAAATAAATATAATTTCAGTGTCAGTCGCGTGTCCCCATAGCAAAATACCGTACGACATAATGCTATGGAAATAACTAAAGTAAACTATTCTAGCTGTTTCAACACTGGTAAGAGTTCTAATCTTCTTCACAGCATATGCTGCAGAACTAAGTCTGCTAGCTAGTTTTGATATATGGGGGAGCCATTGAAGCTTTGCGTCCTGTGTGATTCCAAGAAAAATGGTGGTATCAACAAGACTCAGTTGCCCCCCATTTAAAATTACATTAGTATTGACATGTTTAACACTAGGAGTTACGAATTCCATACATTTAGTTTTAGTTTCATTCAAATGCAAATTATTAACATTAAACCAATTGACTAACTTAGCTATAGCATTATTTACTTCGTCGTAATTTAATAAATGTCGTTTTAATTTGAAAATTAATGAAGTATCATCAGCAAATAATACTATATCGTGGTCATCCCCTACTATGTAAGGTAAGTTATTAATACATACTAGAAATAGAAAAGGGCCGAGAATTGAGCCCTGAGGTACGCCCATTTGTACAATCGACCCGAAAGAACTCATACTATTAATGACAACTTTTTGCGTTCTGTCACTTCAATATGAAATAATTAATTTAAGAGCATCGCTTCTTACACCTGAAATTTCTCTTTCCCAATTGTCTAACATTCCTCCATCACAAACGTTAAATTCTATCAAAAGTAGCACACATATAAATAGCGTTAAAATAAAAAAAATCATAAAAATTTCAATTTTCTGTCCTTACAATTCTACAGATACAGGTTATTTTATCGTCCATATTAAAAAAGAAGATTCTCCTAATTCTAGTAAATTTTTAAATGCTATTATTTCATTTGATCACTTTTTGAAAAATTTAATAAAATTATTGTTAGTGGAGGCCAAAAACCACAAAATAATAAGAAGTGCTACCGCTTCTAAAACTTATCGGAGAAAGGAGAAATAGAAAGAAATTGAATTAGATGAAATAGGATGATCACTGAATTTATTGATGAAAACCTATTTTAGAAAATCCATCACTAAATGTTATGTATGTAATAATAAATATTAAACATTTATTCTATCCTTCCACGCATCTCTGTATCTCTATGAATTATCTATGTATCCAAAAACCATCCCTGTATTAAATGTAAGAAGACTAAAATATGATGTGTATGCAATAAATATATCTTTGGCAAATCGAAGGTGAGTGATGTACTCGCCATTGTTGTTCCGTATCTTTCCGAGTCCACTAAATTGAAAACGTGTTCCAATGAAGCGGTAAGAGTTTCGGGGATATAAAGTCATCTTGTCTTTTCCTACACCTCTCTGCGGTTGGATAGGTTTTGTACTCTCGTTCTTTACTTGGTTTGCTATCGTAGCCCTACTGTACGAACACTTCAGCACTTCAATACACCGACAGGCAACTTTAAACGGCTAAAGTAACTACAGTACGGCCCAAATTTCGACAGAATCAAAGCCTTTCTTATAGTCCACATACTCAAGACAAAGAAGCATGGTAAACTCTTCAGTCTTCTGTACAATTTTCCGATGGGTATGTATGTGATCTACGGTGCTAAAGCCTTTTCGGAAACTGGCTTGTTCGGAAGGCTGAAAGTTGTCGAGTCTACGTGCAAGACGATTCGTAATTAATCTCGAAAACAGCACGATGACGTGGCTCAAAAGCGTTGTAGATTTCCTTACATGAGTAGTACCACCTTAGAGGACGGAATTAAAAATGCTTCTGAAGGACTTCAGGTACTGGTTTTCACCCGTTGTCATAAGCTCAGCTGTAATTCCATCCTCGCTCCGGGCCTTGCCGTTTTTATGGTGCTGGAGAGCCATTCGGATCTCGCTCAGACCAACGTCCGGGATATCATTGGATAAAACTTGCTCTTGGATCGTTACTCACACTTACGTGTGGCTCCAACGATGATGTGTATAACTGTTGTAGAATCTCTCAATTTCACTCAAAACAACATTCGGTCCTCAGCTTCGACTGTTTACTTTTTGGGGCAGACATGTCTCTGACAGATCTTGGAGCCCGGTACACAACCACAGGTTATTAAATACATAGCAAACTAGTCTTAACGGAGCGATTGTGACTGATTCGATAAAAACTTTTCATGTTACTTGAAGCCGCGCGTGATGTGAGACGGACGAGAACTTATTGCGCGGAGTGAAAATATAGTTAGCAGCAAATGTATTTTATTCATTGACTCGAAAAATGTAACAATTCAATTGCAATTCCCCTGATGTTGCAGTTGTTCATGGGTGATGGTAATCACTCACCATCAGTTCAGCCGTATGATCGTGTCCTATTTATAAAAGAATTGCTATTTTTTAAAATCGGAAAAATTATTAATTTATTATATTTTTGGCTTATCGATTTTCGATGAAAATAAGAGAAAACTTGGTGATTTTTTTCTGTAAAGGATAATTAATTTATTATATTGTTACGCCGCGCTCAAATCAGCGCACTAGCGCCATCTAGTGTCAGGAACGAGAGCGAAGGGAGCTTTGCAGTAAATGACGTCACAAATCTTTCGACCGACAGCGCCACCCGAAGAACTAAGTTTCTGGAAAATCTACACTCGAATACCCGTTGCCTGGCGCACATTTACCTTAATGTTCGGGACGCTTCTTTGCTAATTATGTAAATAGGCGCTGCAAGATGCGATCGAGACAGAGTTGAACTCGGCGACACAAGCGAAGCTTCGGAGCGGAATTAAGTGAATTAGTGTGTTTAATTATTAGTGTTTTAACTTTAATTTGTGTAAAGTAAATTAAAGTGTTAATTTAGGTAATTTTATCGGCAATTTTTATTGTCACGAACCTCAAGCTCGTAACAATTGGTGTCAGAAGTGGGATAAAATAATGCCGGTTTTACCTAAGGAGGAAACGGAGGGTGTCCGTACCCGAAGTCAACGTCAGCAGGAGACGGACCAACGAAGATTTGGTGGTGCAACGCCACAGACGTCGGAGGGACAGCCACCGGCTGCAGGCCCGTCGGTAGCTCCTACATCTGCTGCACCTGACTTAGGTGCTCTGATGGTGATGCTGCAGGAGCAGGCTCGCCGACAGGAGGAACTGGCTCGCCGACAGGAGGAACAGGCTCGCCAGCAGGCGGAACAGGCACGCCGATTGGAAGAGCAACTGCGGGGCGGACAGGAGGAACAGGCCCGTCGGTTGGAAGAGCAGATGCTCCTCATGAAGGACCTTCACGCTACCTTCGGGAAGGAGATAAAGGAGGTGAAGGATAGGGTTGCTCTGCATGACAACCGCCTGTCGGAAGCTGAAACCCAAATCGCAAAAGCTGAAAACCGAATCGAGAAAGCTGAAACCCGAATCGACCAAGTAAACTATCAGGTTGACAATGTAATGGCTGACATGAAGAAATCACTGGACGAACTCAAACTTGGAGATGGAGCTACAGCTCCCGTAGTAGCTACAACACCTTCGCTACGTGGGTTCAAGGTGCCACCGTTCGACGGTACCTCTTCCTGGTCAGCCTACAAAATCCAGTTCGAGGCTGTTATGAAGGCGAACGGCTGGAATAAAAGTCAGGCCATGACTGCTCTCACACTAGGCCTGCGCGACCAGGCCTTAACAGTTCTGGAAGCTCTCGGTGAGGAAGTGACTTATGAGCAACTCCTTGAGGCATTGGAGGCGAGATATGGCGACGCTCACCTGGAACACGTCTTTCGTGCGCAGCTTAAAGATCGCGTGCAGCGCATCAACGTAAACCTGCAGCAGTGGGCTCTAGAGGTGGAGAAGCTGGTGCGAAAAGCATACCGGTCTGTACCTGCGCTCATTTAAGGGAACCTGGTGCAGACATTCATCGACGGCATCCGTGACCTGGAAGTCAGAGCTGCTGTGAGGCTCGGGCACCACGAGACGCTTAAGGACGCCTTGGCCCATGCACTGGAAGTGGAAGCCGTGCGGCAGGATCATCGTTCCCATCGCGTCAGGGGGGTTGCAGCAGCTACAGTTCGCGACCGCAACAAAGGATACAGCCCAAGGTGCTATTGCTGTGGGGAAAGGGGCCATCTTCGATCCAGCTGCCCTAAGCGAACCGTGGGAAGGAGAGTTGGTCGATCTCGAGAGGGTAGTGCAGCTAACGGCACTTCCTGGTGGCGACAGGATCATCGTTCACCTCACGCTAGGGAGGTTACAGCAGTTACGGTTCGCGACCACAATAAAAGATACAGCCCTAGGTGCTATGGCTGTGGGGAAAGGGGCCATCTTCGGTCCAGCTGCCCTAAGCACACCCTAGGAAGGGAAGGTGAACGGTCTCAGAAAGGAAGTGCGGCTAACAGCACCGCCCAGCAGCAGCAGGAATACGACTTTACTATCAGACACTGCAGCGGAAAATCTCACGGCAACGCAGATGCATTATCAAGAATAATAATAATAATAATAATAATAATAATGCAGCAACGGGTGGAAGGACAGCCTACGACATGCACAGCAGGAGGATCCGGACATCAAGCCGATTCTGGGATGGATGAAGGCCCGTGCTACCAAGGCTAACTGGAGGGACGTCTCAGCGATGAGTTCAACCACGAAAAGCTATTGGGCCCAATGGGACAGCTTGCTGCTTCAGGATGGAGTCCTGTGCCGTAAATGGGACAATGGTCGAGGAGGCAGCTGTCGTTTGCAAATGGTTGTCCCTAAAGCTAAAGTGCCGAATGTTCTACAGCTGTGCCATAATGGTCGTTCAAGAGTCCATTTGGGAGTTAAACGAACTCTACTGAAGGTCCGAGAACAGTTTTACTGGGTCCATTATCGTGACGATGTCGAAGATTGGTGTCGTACATGTACAAGTTGTGCGGCTGTGAGGGGACCTCAGACACGGAGTAGAGGAGCATCGACATTGTACAATGTTGGTGCACCACGGGATAGGACATTGCGGAGCCGTTACAGAAAGGCGCAAAGCGGACTCCTAAGATCGTCCATGTGGATCGCCTAGCGCGTTATTATGGGGCCGATAATGCTCGGGACGAGCATGTCTTAGGAGGGGGCAGTGTTACGCCGCGCTCAAATCAGCGCACTAGCGCCATCTAGTGTCAGGAACGAGAGCGAAGGGAGCTTTGCAGTAAATGACATCACAAATATTTCGACCGACAGCGCCACCCGAAGAACTAAGTTTCTAGAAAATCTACACTCGAAAACTCGTTGCCTGGCGCGCATTTACCTGAATGTTCGGGACGCTTCTTTGCTAATTATATAAATAGGCGCTGCAAGATGCGATCGAGACAGAGTTGAACTCGGCGACACAAGCGAAGCTTCGGAGCGGAATTAAGTGAATTAGTGTGTTTAATTATTAGTGTTTTAACTTTAATTTGTGTAAAGTAAATTAAAGTGTTAATTTAGGTAATTTTATCGGCAATTTTTATTGTCACGAACCTCAAGCTCGTAACAATATTGAGGCCTCCGTATCTCTTACTACCTGCGCGAAATAATTATCTACAAACTTGAGGCGCCCCGGCTACTTGCGCAGTCTAGCGCGTTCTAGGCGAATAAATGATAGTTTTTCATGGATCAGTTTACGTAAATAGTTTTTGTAAATACTTGTTACGTAAATAGTTTTTTTTGTGTTTAGTCAATTTAATAGTAAATTGCCGTGTAGTGGCGGTTGAGAATATCCACTACCCAATATCTTCCCGCGGGTGTCGTAAGAGGCGACAGAGGGACACAGAAAGGAGATGGGCAGCAGCATATTCCTAATCACAACAATAATATAATAAAAAACTGCGGTTGCCAACCCGCTCGCCAAGCGTGGCAACTATGGCAAATATCCCCCCATGAGCAACAACGTAAATAATCCCCCAGTCCCCGGCGGCCCCGCTATTCCTGGCTGTGGTGGCGACCATGGTAACGGCGGGGCAGGGGTGCTAAGAATCTCCGGTGGAGGTTCGGTTGCCACCTACGATGACTCGACCTGGCAACTTATAACGCACGCACCCTGAGGACTGACGAGAAGATCTTGGAGCTGGAAGAAGAGATAGACAAGTTGCGCTGGCATATTATTGGATTATCTGAGGTCCGAAGAGAGGGGGAGGACACGGTAATCCTCGAGTCCGGCAACTTGTTCTATCACCGGGAGGGCGACCATCTGTCCCAAGGAGATGTCGGATTTATCATCCACAAGTCTCTCGTCAACAACGTTGTAAAGATTGGGAGTGTGTCGACGAGGGTCGCGTACCTGATACTCAGAATCACCAAACGGTATTCGCTGAAGGTCATACAGGTCTACGCACCAACCTTGGCACATCCCGATTAGAAGGTGGAGGAAATGTATGAGGATATTTCTAGAGCCATGCATTCCTCCAAAACCCACTACACGGTATTGATGGGAGACTTCAACGCAAAACTAGGCACAAGAGAAGGCGATGAGCTGAAGTTAGGGAAATTTGGAGTAGAGCAACGGAACCGTAGGGGCCAGCAGCTGGCTGACTTTATGGGGAAAGAGGGACTCTTTATGATGAACTCTTTCTTCCAGAAGCGGCCCCACAGGAAGTGGACCTGGTATTGAAGCCTGTTCGTGAGGCTGGAAGTCGTCGAGTCTGCGTGCGAGACGATTCGTAATGACTCTCGAAAACAGCACGTGGACGCGTGCTGTTTTCGAGAGTCGTCGTGCGGTGGCTTCTACTCCACGCCTTCGGAGTAGTACCACCATAGAGGACGGAACTGAAGAGCTTCTGAAGGACTTCAAGTATCGGTGTTCCACCCGCTTTCAGAAGCTCCGCTGTAATTCCATCTTCGCCTGGGGCCCTGCCGTTTTTAAGGTGGTGGAGAGCCATTCTAATCTCGCTCACTGACGTCCGGGATATCATCGGAATAGTGTCGGGTAAGACTTGCTCTTGGATCGTTACTCACACTTGCGTGTGGCTCCAACGATGATGTGTACAGCTGCCCATAGAACCTCTCAATCTCACTCAAAATCGCAGGTGTCTCGGAAACGATGCTGCCACACTCAGTCTTCAGCTTTGCTTTGACAGTTGGCTCTTTCTGGCAGACAGATCTCTGGCAAAGACTTTGGAGCCCTGGTTACGCTCGATCGCTTCTTTAATACGAGCAGTATTAAAGTTGCGTAAGTCTCACCGCATGCATTTGGAGATCTGTCTGTTCAGTTGCCTGTATGCTGTCAAATCTGTTGACGATTGCAGCCTCATCTCCCGTCTAACAGCCATGAGATTAAGGGTGTGATCGGAGAGTTTTTGTGTTCCTCTGCGGAAGGTCTTGTAGAACTTAGCTCCGACCGCATGGACAGTTTCCACGAGCTTGTCATTCATATCGTCCACTGCATTGCAATCTTCTAGGCACTGAAAGCGATTACGTAACTCGAGCTGAAAAGTCTCGGGATTCTGGATTAGAGCACGAGGGGGACGGAGCGTTGACTTCATTAGACGAGACCTCTCTAACTTAACGTTTAGGTTCAGTGTGCCTCTAACCATTCGGTGATCGCTGCCGGTTTTCACCCTTGCGATCACTGAGACATCACTGAACAGTTGGGGTCTGGTCGTCATAATTAAGTCAATCTCATTTTTTGTCGAACCGTCGGGGCTCGACCAGGTCCACTTCCTGTGGGGCCGCTTCTGGAAGAAAGAGTTCATCATAAAGGGTCCCTCTTTCTCCATAAAGTCGGCCAGCTGCTGGCCCCTTCGGTTCCGTTGCCCTAATCCAAATTTCCCTACCTTTAGCTCACCGCTTTCTCTTGTGCCTAGTTTTGCGTTGAAGTCTCCCATCAACACCGTGTAGTGCGTTTTGAAGGAATGCATGGCTCTGGAAATATCCTCATACATTTCCTCCACCATGATTTTTTTTTTCATTTTTTTTCATTTCATTCAATCCACATTCAACCTGATCGGGATGTGCCGAGGTTGGTGCGTAAACCTGTATGACCTTCAGCGAATACCGTTTGGTGATTCTGAGTATCAGGTACGCGACCCTTGACGACACAATCCCAATCTTTACAACGTTGTTGACGAGAGACTTGTGGACGATAAATTCGACACCTCCTTGGGACAGATGGTCGCCCTCCCGGTGGTAGAACAAGTTGCCGGACTCGAGGATTACCATGTCCTCCCCCTCTCTTCGGACCTCGGATAATCCAATAATATGCCACCGCAACTTGTCTACCTCTTCTTCCAGCTCCAGTATCTTCTCGTCAGTCCTCAGGGTGCGTGCGTTATATGTTGCCAGGTCGAGTCGTCGTAGGTGGCAACCGAACCTCCACCGGAGATTCTTAGCACCCTCTGCCCCGCCGTTACCATGGTCGCCACCGTAGCCAGGAATAGTAGAGCCGCTGGGGAATGGGAGCCGTTTTTTTGCGTCGTTAATCATGGGGGGATATTTGCCATAGTTGCCACGCTTGTCGAGCAGGTTGGCAACCGCAGTTTTTTATTATATCACAATTGTTATCAGGAACATGCTACTGCCCATCTCCTGCCTGTCTTCCTCTGTCACCTCTTACTACACCCACGGGAAGATATGGGGTAGTGGATATTCTCAACCGCCACTACACGGCCATTATTACATAATTGTGCAGATCTCTAAGAGACACGTATTTTATGTGAATATAAAATGGAATAAAATGAAGACGATAACGATGGTACTAATATAACTTTATTATATTTAATGGTGCAAAATGCAGACGTAATAAAAAAGGATTTTACGTTATACACAATTATTCAGGCAGGAGATTAGCAACAGCATCTTCCTGATAACAGCAAATGTACAAGAAAAAAATGCGGTTGCCAACCCACTCGCCAAGCGTGGCAACTATGGCAATATACCCCCCATGAACAATTACACAAATAGCGGCCCCACAGTAAGTGGACCTGATTGAGCCCCGACGGTTTGACAACAAAATGATATTGACTTCATTATGACAACTAGACTGCAACTGTTTATTGATGTCTCAGCGATCGCAAGGGTGAAAACTGGCAGCGATCACCGAATGTTTAGAGGCACACTGAACCTAAACGTTAAGTTGGAGAGGTCTCGTCTAATGAAGTCAACGCTCCGTCCCCCTCGTGCTCCAACCCAAAATCGCGAAAACTTTCAGCAACAAAACCGTTTTGAGTGCCTTAAAGACTAGACGATATGAATGTCAAGCTCGTGGAAACTGTCTATGCGTAGTTCTGTAAAAAAGTTCAGTAAAACCCGTCGCAGAAGAACAAAAGTTTTCTAAAATTAATCTTAATCTTATGGCTGTTAGACGGGTTATGAGGTTGCAGTCTTCAGCAGATTTATTAGCATACAGGCAACTGAATAGACAGATCTCCAAATGCATGCGGCAGGACTTACGCGAGTTCAATACAGCTCGTATTTAAGAAGCGATCGAGCGGAACCAGGGCTCCAAAGTCTGCCAGAGATCTGTCTGTCAAAAGGAGCCAACTGTAGAAGCCCTCGTGCTCTAATCCAGAATCCCAAAACCTTTCAGCTCGAGGTACAAAACCGCTTTCAGTGGCTAGAAGATTGCAACGTAATGGACGATATGAATGACAAGCTCGTGGAAACTGTCCATGCGGTCGAAGCTAAGTTCTGCAAGACCCGGCGTAGAAGAACACAAAAACTCTCCGTTCACACTTTTAATCTCATGGCTGTAAGACGGGAGATGAGGCTGCAGTCGTCAGCAGATTTGACAGCATATATGCAACTGAATAGACAGATCTCCAAATGCATGCGGCAGAACTTACGCAACTTCAATACAGCTCGTATTGAAGAAGCGATTGAGTGGAACCAGGGCTCTAAGTTCTTTGCCAGAGATCTCTCTGTTAGAAAGAGCCAACTGTCAAAGCTGAAGACTGAGTGTGGCAGCATCGTTTCCGGGACACCTGAGATTTTGAGGGAGATTGAGAGATACTACAGGCAGCTGTACACACCATCGTTGGAGCCACACGCAAGTGTGAGTAACAATCCAAGAACAAGTCTTATTCGACACTATTCCGATGATATCCTGGACGTCAGTCTGAGCGAGATTAGAATGGCTCTCCAGCATCTTAAAAACGGCAGGGCTCCAGGCGAGGATGGAATAACAGCGGAGCTTCTGAAAGCGGGTGGAGCACCAGTACTTAAAGTCCCTTAGAAGCCCTTCAATTCCGCCCTCCATGGTGGCACTACTCCAGAGGCGTGGAGCAGAAGTTCGGTGGTCTTGTTCTTCAAGAAAAGTGACAACGCTCTCTTGAAGAACTACAGACCGACTTCCCTTCTGTCTACATGCAGTTTTCGAGAGTCATTACGAATCGTCTCGCACGCAGACTCGACGACTTCCAGCCTCCCGAACAAGCCAGTTTCCGAAAAGAGGAGGGCTTCTGTCTGATTGTTCAGAAGAACGAAGAGTACAACCTTCCACTTTGCCTTGTATGTGTGGACTATGAGAAAACCTTTGATTCCGTCGAAATTTGGGCGGTGCTACAGTCTCTTCAGCGGTGCCAAGTTGACTGTCGGTATATCGAAGTACTGAAGTGTTTGTACAGTAGGGCTACCATGGCTATCCGAGTACAGAACCAGAGTTCGAAACCTATCAAATTGCAGAGAGGTGTAAGACAGGGTGACGTTTTATCCCCGAAACTCTTCACCGTTGCATTGGAAGACGTTTTCAAGCTACTGGACTGGAAAGGATACGGTATTAACATCAATGGCGACTACATCACTCACTTTCGATTTGCCGACGATATAGTCCTTATGGCAGAATCGCTGGAGGACCTAAGCACTATTCTTAATGACCGCAATGGTGTCTCCCAACGGATAGGTCTTAAGATGTACATGGACAAAACAAAGATCATGCTTAATGTCCATGTCACACCTATACCGGATGTTGTTGACGAGTACGTTTACCTGGGAAAAATAGTCTGACTAGGTAAATACAACTTCGACCGAGAGGTCAATCGACGGATTCAACTAGGCTGGGCAGTGTTCGGGAAATTACGAAACATCTTCTCGTCAGGTATACTCATCATTCTCAACACCTGAAAACTAAATTGTATAGCAGTGATGACCTATAGAACTGAAACGTGGTCCTTCACTGCTGGCCGAATGAGGACGCTCAAAGTCGCTCAGCGAGCTGTGAAGAGGGCTATGCTCGGGGTTTCTCTGCGTGATAAACGTAGAAATGAGGATATCTGCAGTCGAACCAGAGTAATCGACATTGCCCTACTGATTAGTTAGCTGAAGTGGCAATAGGCCGGCCATATAGCTTGAAGAACCGATAACCGATGGGGAAAAAAGGTTCTCGAGTGGCAGCCTCGTACCGGTAGGCGTAATGTAGGACGACGTCCCACTAGATGTAGTGACGACCTGGTAAGACATGCAGGCAGTCAATGGATGCAGGTGGCTCAGGACCGTGCCATGTGCCATTACTTGGGGGAAGCCTATGTTCAGCAGTGGACTTGTGAAAGGCTGTAATAATGATGATGATGATAAATTATACGATCGAATGCAATGAAAATTTAAGGCAAACTATTGTCTTTCATAATAAATTAATTTATTTAAAAACTTGAAAAAAACATTTAAAAATATTATAATAATAGAAATACAAGTCGAAAATATTATTAAATTTAAGATAAATAACATTTATCTTATAATTAGAAAATTGGTTGAAAATTGTCTAAGTCTTAGAAGAAGTTCATGTATAAAAGAAAATTTTCCTAAGTTATGGAAGGTGTTCATGTATAGATGTCTTGTATGGAGGAGCTGCCGGAGATACATATCTGCAGTTGTACATATAAATGGGGTGGTCTGGTGCCCGACTGCTTGAAGTAATGTAGCACAATGACTAGTCCTATATTAGGGACTTATGATAGTAAGCTCTATTATACAAAAGCAGTACTATAGAAGGTCTCTATGATGAATTTTCATTACAATAGTAGGGTCGTGGGTTCAAGTCCTATATATTAATGACTTATGAAAGTAAGGTCTAATGATACAAAAGCCATACTATGAAGGTCTCTATGATGAATTTTCATTACAATAGTAGAATCGTGGGTTGAAGTCCTATATATTAATGACTTATGATAGTAAGGTTTATGAAACAAAAGCATTATTATAGAAGGTCTCCTTGATGCATAAGCATTATATGGGGTGGTCGGGTGACCGACTGCTCTTAGTACTGTAGCAAAATGACTAGTCCTTATTAGGGACTTGAAAAGGAATATTATGGTGGCGTGTATGCTGCTTCACGAGCAATTGGTCCGAGGTAAACCTGGACTCGCTAACCGATATATCCTAGACATATCATCTTAGTGCCGGTGGTAAGCGGGTTTGTTGTAACAATACAGCTTTCCCGTGGACATCGCACACCCATACCGTTTGTGGGCGGCGTCGTAGCGCATAGCGATGCGTCGTCTATCTTTCGGATTGGGATGAGTGTGTTTGGTAGCACTTTTAAGTGTAACAGGCATGATACGTTGGTGATATTTTTTAGTTAACAACAATAGAAACTTTGTTACCAAATTCGATAGTGATCATGTGGGTGTGTTGTGAGGGGCGCCATCCAAACGATAGTTGTATTGATGCTTACTGCTTCTTGCGGTATTGCGTATTACGTCTTGTGATGGATCTGCGGGTGTGCTGCGCCTGATTCGACGCACTCTTGTGGTTCTGGTCGACGAAGGTATGCGGGTGGTGATGTCTGCTGGGATGTATGGGGAACCTTGGGATGGTGTAAGCCCGACAATAGTCGTATTGTTGCTTGTTGCGTTCTGCAGCATTGTGTCTCTGCGATGGTTGTTTGGTGGGAAGCTATTCTCAATGCCGCACTCCATGAATTTTTATATAACAACGTAATTATCTCTGTAACCTTCGCACCTTTGAATAATTGAAGGCAATTTGTTGGTGGGTGAAACAGACATGATCGAAAATGCATTTACTCAACGTCAGTGACACAAAACCTTTTCAGAAAGGTTTTGTCATCATCAGTGGCAAATTATTACTAACATCTTATAGCTGCCTTTTGGCTATATCTGCCGTTGTATTGATTGGTGGAGCATATGTGTCGACCTCATGCGGGTGGTAGCTGGCGGGAGGATCTGAGGAGACTCTCAAGGCTGCGGCCGAAAGCCGCACATCGTGGGACCCCATTCCCTTGAGGTGAGTGGTAGACTCATGACACGCTCTGCGGCTAGTAGCCGTGCTGATCATGCAATTGGTGGTGATGCCATACACTTACATCACGTCTGAAGGAGCGGCGGTCTGGCAGATGGTGGCGCTCACGGAGGGTTTACGCCCAGTGCGCCTATTTGCCCAAACCGTGTGACGTACATTCACTGTGGCTGGATTCGTTCGTATTCTGTATGGTGTTTACACGCAATGACATGCGCGACTTCGGTCGATGTTTGTGGTTACGCACTAACAAGGGGCCAGGACTCTTTTACTGGTTCGCCAGTTATTTTGCTGTGGACTACGGTCCAGTTCCCGAATTGGCGTTCCCTTCGGGGGGAGTGCATCAAAATGGTTGGCGCTCTCCACGCACGGTGTGTGTGGAGTCATGTGCCTCCCCTACATTTTTGGAAATAAATGTAGGAGAGCGAACCACTTGTATCGGCTATTTTGTATAAATATGTTGTGAGCCTTTTTCAAGCGGGAAGGTATAATTAATAAATAAATTTATAATGTAAACCTGATACCTGTCTTCGTGAACGGTGTTCACTTAGCTTATAAGGCACTACCAACAGCTTTCAATTGCTCTAGTGAATATTCGTTTTTCCAAAAGACACCTAAAAGAACTAAGTTACTAAACAAACACAACGTACCTAAATAAGGGTCCTAACTAAGACGATCACGCCAAAATATTACAAAGGGCCTATTATTAAACCTTTTGAGAGATCATTTAGAAATATCAAAACATATCATATTTATCCTGGTCACATGTAATGTTATCGAAAAGGCGGAAATATTTTATTTAAATAGGGAGTGTTACAATTTGGTGCCGTGACCAGGATATATTTTAAAAGAAGTTCGTCTATATAAGAATTATGATAATTTGTTGTCCGTGAAATGGAGTGGTGTCTTGGAAGATGGTGTTTGCTGGGGGTGGTTGAGAGTCTGGGGTGGGGCTTTAATATTAATATCTCTTATTTGTTATAGAAGGTGTGTGCATAGTTAAGACGAAGTAGACTATTAAGTGAAATAAGTGAAAGTACGCAGTAACATTTGTATAAGTGAAAGACTTAGCAGTGCTAAAAACTGAAAAATTATATTAATATAAAAATGGCTAAAACAAAAAAAAGTTCTAATTTAGTGAAGGCTAAGCCTAAAAAAGAATATAAAATGCTTCAAAAATTAATTAAGAATGCAGTGAAATCCTTTGAGATTAAAATAAAAGATCTCGAAGAAAAGTTTATTAACCAAACGAAAGATCACCAAATTAAAGTAAATAAAGAAGAGGTGTACGGGGCGAGCACCTCACATGTTACTGATCCTAGACAGAGTATTGTATATAACATACATAATGTAACAATAGAAAAGAAATTTGAAAATGGAAATACTCATCTAGTAACATTTTTAGAAGATCTCACCAATTATTTAAAGAAAGTCCCATCTAATGGACTTGAAATATCAATAGCACAAGAGTGCTTAGTAGGTGAAGCCAAATATTGGGCTCGCATTAATAGTGTGCGCTGGACAACTTTTGATGATTTTAAAGCGTCTGCTTTAAAATCATCAAAAGTATAAACATATAAATATTCAAAATACGCTTAGAAAGTCTTTTCTAAGCGCATTTTGGGGTGAAGAGAAACAAAATAAAGTAAGAAGATTTCTTGTACAAAATATATGGAGTAGATACACGCACCCCACCATGGTTGGTTACTTTCTTTATATTATTGAAAAAGCACAAACATCGATATATCCGATACCAGAAAAACAACGAGTAGCTGAAGTTTATCCTAAAACAGTGCAGCAGTTATGGAGAATAGCTAAAATTGAGACAATAATTGAGACAACAGATTTCTTGAGAAATTTAGATGACATTGATAAACAGGATGAAGGTTATGAACCTTACAATATTGAGAAAAAACGGAAATGTATACGGGAATGTATAATACAGAACAAAAACAAAAAAAAAATACAGCAATCATATAAATCATGGCGTAAACCTGAAGAAGGAAAAAAAGGCTAATGAAATGAATGAAATACAAGTCACTAATGATCAAATAAATGTTTCGGCTCCCGAGCCAAATTTAGAGCAATAGAGGTCGAACTAGTTCCCGGTTCGATCCCTTATAATGTGAAAGGGAACAAAGCATTAAATATATTATTAAAGCAGGGTTGGCGACCTGGTCAAACACTTGGTAAAAATAATAGGGGTTTGCGAAAACCTATTTCTTTAAAAGCACATTTTAATAGAGAAGGACTTGATTATAACAATAATGTAAATAGTATGACAAACACTTTAAAAACCAAGTCAGATTTACTCATAACGGAGTTATTCGTGCAAACTGTTTTCGAGGAATACGATGACGAAATTGACGCGCTTCTCGATACTGAGAGCGATATTACATGCATTTTAGAAAGTTTATTTTTACAAATTAAAAGTAGCAATCATAAAATATCAGTAATGCCAGTTAAAGCAATGCAAATAAAAGGTGCTGTTGGGCAGCGCAGTACAAAAATACAACAGATGACCATATTGCCTATAAAGATAGATGAGGTATTCTTTGAAACTCAAACTTTAATTGTTAATAATTTAATAAGACCATTAATATTGGGCTTTGACTGGCTCAAGAAAAATGAAATATTGATTGAGTTTAGGAATACGGCAATTGGTATAGAATTTAAGTTGAAAAACAAAGACTACTTCATACCTTTTAAATATAACAGTAATTCTGTATTATATAACAATTGCGTCGAACAAAGTACTGATGATCCTTTAACAAATATGAAGACAGGATCAAAATTGGAGGTCTCTGAAAAAGCTAAGCTAAGTAAGGTCTTGGAAAAGCATAAGAATATATTTTCGAGCACGTTGGGCGAATTGCTATGAACATAAAATTAAAATGATTGACGATGAACCTATAGTTACTAGATCTTATTCGATTCCATATGCATATAGATCGAAAATGGAAGAAAAATAAATGAGATGGAACAAGCTGGTATCATCACAAGGGCATCAACACCTTACAGTAGCCCATTAACATTCATACTTAAAAAGGATGGCTCAATTAGAGTCTTATTAGATGCCAGAAGCATAAATAAGAAAATGATTGCAGAAACAGAGAAGCCACCTATACAATTAGATGTTTTGAATTCATTTCATGGAGCGAATTATATTACTACCATTGATTTAAATAATGCATATTTTCAAATTTCAATAAATGAATGAAATTAAGATGCTGGGTTTTATAATTTCAACAAAAGGCATTAAGACAGATCCCGATAAAATTCGCGCAATTCAAGGTTTTCCAGCACCCAAAAGATTAAGCAATTAAGGGCATTTTAGGGCTTTGCAATTTTTATAGAAGGTTCATTCCAAATTATAGTTTTGTGCATAATACCTCTTTGTAAATTATTTAAAAAGGAACGTAAGTTCCAATGGAGCAAAAAGGTACAGAAGGCATTTGATTTTGTAAAACAACAATTTATTAATACAATAAAATTGCATTACCCTGATTTTAGTAAACCATATTATTTGCAAACAGACTGTTCCGGTGTGGGTATGGCCGGAGTACTTTAGCAGATAAATAATAATAATGAAATGAGAATATTAGGCTATCACAGTAAATCCTTAAAAGGTTCTGAATTTAATTGGTCTGTCACTGAACAAGAGTTTTATGCTATAATAAGTTGTCTAAAGAAGTTCGAGACGTATTAAAGAGGCAGCAAAGTAATAATATTAACTGATCATAAAGCAGTACCCGGTTGACCGAGCTTTGCTCGGTATTTTTCGCTCGGTTTTTTTTTAATTCGTGTGTTTTGGAAACTATATTTAGATACAAATTACATACTGATGAAATACGAATAATATTTTTTGATCTTAGCGACATAACAGAAAAAACTGAACTGGTTATTTGAATAAAAAATCATGAGTGCATTTACTTTAATTTAAATTTTCGTGTTTTTAAAAAATACTAAAAAAAGGGCTCGAAAAAATAAATTTTCTCAAAAAAGAAAGGAACTTGAAAAAAAAATTAAAACAGTCGGTTCGGTCTGGGCTCGAACCATGGTATTACGATTTTGTAACCGACCAATATACCAATTAAGCTATTTGTAACCATTAACATACTGTCAAAATTTACCTTCTTATTCTAACGATATTGTAGCAGTTTTTCATTGCCTAAAAACACGGACAAAAAGACATTTTCTAAAAATAAATCCTAGCTAGATCGATTTATTGCCCCCGAAACTCCCTGCACACAAAATTTTATGAAAATCGTTGGAGCCGTTTCAGAGATTCCGATTATATATTATATCCCTTTGTAGCTCCATGTGACAGAAATGTTACAAACCGAACTTATCCCCCGAAAAATTCAAATCATTGATGTTTTCTTTTACTGATTGCTGTAACATATCTGCTACATACTGTTGTTAGAAATAAGTTCAGCACAAAAAATCTAGATGGTGTAACTTACCTTACATTGTATTATTTCTCATTGAGTTTAGAGCAGTGTTTGTCACATGTAATAAAATCGATAAAAATTCTATTTTTCAAAAGTGGTGGTTTTATATTTTTGTGAAAGGTATGTGTATCTAATTAATAAGTATTATTGTGAATTTTTAGAAAATCTGTTGTTTTTACGTAATCAATCAAAATATTTATGTTTGTGCCAGATCTGTTACATTGCGTGACATAGGTAATTTCTAATGATGATTTATATGATTATGAGGGGTGTATTTTTATTATTTCAGGATGGCTCAGCATCCACTCAATGATGTCGAAATAAACAGAATATTAAATATTGGTGAGGACAGTGAAGATGGATTCGAAAATAACAACAATAGCATAGCTGATCCTGGAAAGGAAAACATTTTACTGCCGGGAGAGCCTATTTTAGGTGCATCTTCAAATGTTGTCATTCGAATGGCACGAGATACACCATGTCATCAAAATTACAGACTATACTATGATAATTATTTAATCTCCTTGCCATTGCTTGAATATTTAGCAAAACAAGGTATACTGAGTGGCACTATACGCCGGAACAGGATACCTGACTGCAAGCTACCAAAGGAGAAAGAAATGTCCAAAAAAGTTAGAGGCTATTCTGTAGAATAAGGTGTAGATGTGGCTACAGTGGCCTGGAAGTATAATGAAGTTATCAATTTAGCTTCAAGTTTCGCAGGTGAAATTTCCGAAGATAAAGTTCAAAGGTATGACAGCAAAAATAAAAGATATGTCAATATTGATTGTCCAAATATTGTTAGAGAATACAACCGCCACATGCATGGCGTGGACCTTATTGATAGCATTATAGGCAGGTACAAAATAAATCTCAGAAGCAAACGTTGGCAGGTTCGTATATTTTATCACTTTTTAGACCTTACAATATCTAATTCTTGGTTGTACTAAAGGTCCGAATGACAACAAATCGCGAAGATAAGAAGTTGAGTGCAGCAGATTTTCATTATTGTATTTGTAAACTCATTATTGCTCCAAGCGTAAAGAAGCGCCGAAAAACAGAAGCTGAAATTCAAGCAAAGTGCCACAAGGGGAAAACTCAACATGTTCCAACAATGGCCATTAGACAAGATCAAGTACGCAACTGGCCTATTTGGGAAGAAAAAAAATATGTTATGAATTTCCAAACTGTTTTGGCATGTCCCAAACAGTTTGTGAGAAATGTGGCATAGCATTATGGTACAACAAACAAAACCATTGTTTTAGAGAGTTTCATATGAGTTAGTTGACTCCCCTTTTATTAAATTTTTTCCATTTCTTTTAATAAATTGGAATTTTTGAAAAATATATGTTTTTTAATTAACTGCTATACGTATGTTGGTAATATTACTAATTTTTGTATATATATATCCCTTTGTAACATAAGTTACAAAGGGATATATATATACAAGAATTGCTCGTTTAAAGGTATAGGATTATTGTTTATTGATAGTATGAAATTATTCAATGGTAGAGTCACTCGATGGATATTGTATATAGAACAATTTAATGACGAAATAGAGCATATATCGGGTAGGAGCAATATTGTTGCAGATGTGCTATCACGTTACCCTCCTGATGGTGATTTAATACAAGAGGATAAAAATAAAAGTTTAGAAATAGCTTATACGGAGAGTGAACCGAATAACGAGTTGATAGAAAAGTTAAAATCCATATCAATATACCAAACACAAGATACAGAGTCGTTGGCTATTATTGAAAAATTAAAGATGCTAAATACTTCAACAATAGAACAAAGTGATAAACTGAAACGTTTGAGAAATAATATATTATAGTTATTAGTATTATAGTTATTAGTATTATAGTTATTAGTATTATAGTTATTAGTATTATAGTTATTAATTTGAGAAATAATATATAATATTACAAAACAAATTAAAAGGAAGTAATTTATTTACCTGTACCTTTGAGACGAGATGTTATAAATCAAGTACATATAGAAATGGGACATAAAGAGCCCTATAAAGTAATTAAATATGAGAGAGATAGATTATTTTGGAAAAGTTTAACAAAAGACATTAAAAAGCAATTAAGGGTATGTCATTTATGCCAGTTATCAAAGAAAAGTAATATAACATATGTGAGTCCATGCAAATCTATAATAACAGAAAATATCGGAGACATGGTCATGGCTGACTTATATGGACCATTGGCATCAGGTACCTTTGGGTACACTTTCATATTTGTTATACAAGATACATTTAGTAAATTAATCAAATTATATCCTTTAAAACAGTCAACAGCAAAGTGTGTTGTAACGAAAGTAAAGCATTTTGTTGAGATTATAAAGCCCAAAGCCATAATGACAGATAATGGAAAGAAGTTTATAAGTAATCATTGGAAACAATCAATTAAATAACTAAATATAAAACCTATATATACCACAGTAAGAAATCCTAGGCCAAATATAACAGAGGGAGTAAATAGAGAGTTGAGCAGGTTATTCGGGACACTTTGTCATGCTAACCACAAAGATTGGACAATAATATTGGCGAAAATAGAAGAATTGTATAATAGTTCATATCATAACAGTACAGGTTTCACGCCATGTGAGATACTTTATGGCGAGTCTAATGAAATGTCTTTCGACAAAATAATATTTAATAGTAAAAACAAACATAATGTCGAACAAATTAGACAACAAGTGCGAAAGAATTTAAAAGAGGCAAGTCGCATTAGAAACACAAAATTTGATAAGCGAAATAGATTAATGAAATATCACATTGGCGATTTAGTAAAAGTTTCAAGATCTAGTAGATCAGATGCAGATAACAAAGTTATGAGTAAGTTTAATTTGGCGTATGAAGGGCCTTATATAATAGCAGCCGTACCATTTGACAATGTATATACTTTAGCAAACCCAGAAACAACTGAAATAAGAGGAAATTTTAATGCTATTCATTTATTAAAATATTTTAAATAATAGTTTAGTTCATATACATACTAGAATAAATAATGTAATATAATTTGGTCTCGTGGGTGGCCTTTTGAAAAATAAATTTAAAATTATTGTAGTTATGATCAAGACACAAAATAATTAAAAATAAGAAAATGATATAATAATTATATTAATGACTGTAATATATGGTCTGTAAATATTGATTGTAAGATAATTGTGTAATATATTTTTTATTGAATAAATTTAAGGAGTTGGGTCAGGGAGAATGGCTCAATCACATTTATCCTGTGGGTGTGTAACCATCTGATTTCAACTCATATTCAAAATACTGTACATATAAAGACAACATTGCTGAATTAATATTTTAAAGACTTAAATTGTAAGTCAAAAAGTAAGAGAACCACTATATTAACAACATAATATACAAGTTTATCAAGATAACAATTTATGGTTTATCGCATTGGGATAGATGTGGTTGAAGGGGTGTTGGCGGCGGCCATTCCCTGGGGTAGGGTAGGATAAAAATATATTATACTGAATTGTAACAGATTGAAAGAGGAAAAAACAGATACACATAAGTTCAAATTTTGGAGTGTAGTGCATATGCTCTCAATATAGTAAAATTTTATATCAACGACTCCACTGTGTGGGTCATTAACATAAAATTTGGGGGTGGATTGTGACGGCCTAATATTATTATTAATAATTAAATTCAATATAAAGGGGCATCAAAAATAGTCTTGAAATATATATATTAAACAATAAAATTACATTAATAAGCATAAAGTTAAAATAAATACATTTCAGACATTCGACAAATATTATAGTAAATTTAAGGCAAACTATTGTCTTTCATAATAAATACATTTATTTAAAAACTTGTAAAACATATTTAAAAATATTATGTATAATAGTCAATGGATGCAGGTGGCTCAGGACCGTGCCATGTGCCATTACTTGGGGGAAGCCTATGTTCAGCAGTGGACTTGTGAAAGGCTGTAATAATGATGATGATGATAAATTATTCGATCGAATGCAATGAAAATTTAAGGCAAACTATTGTCTTTCATAATAAATTAATTTATTTAAAAACTTGAAAAAAAAAACATTTAAAAATATTATAATAATAGAAATACGAAAATAGCAGCACGTAATGCGGACGTGTCCTCTGTACTCAGCGGTCACAAAACGTGGACATGTCAACATGTCCACGGTACATTAAGGTAGAAGGTCTCCTTGATGCATAAGCATTATATGGGGTGGTCGGGTGACCGACTGCTCTTAGTACTGTAGCAAAATGACTAGTCCTTATTAGGGATTTGAAAAGGAATATTATGGTGGCGTATATGCTGCTTCACGACCAATTGGTCCGAGGTAAACTTGGACGCTAACCGACGTGTCCTAGACATATCATCTTAGTGCCGGTGGTAAGCGGGTTTGTAATAGCAATACGGCTTTCCCGTGGACATCGCACACCCATACCGTTTGTGGGCGGCGTCGTAGCGCATAGCGATGCATCGTCTATCCTTCGGATTGGGATGAGTGTGTTTAGTAGCACTTTTAAGTGTAACAGGCATACTCAACTTCATGTCTTAGTGCATTAGCGCTATGATACGTGGAGTGTTGTTCACTGGCGTCTTAGTAGCGTGCTACTATGATACGTTGGTGAAATTTTTTAGTTAACAACAATACAAACTTTGTTACCAAAGTCGATTGGGATCATGTGGGTGTGTTGTGAGGGGGCGCCATCAGTATGATAGTTGCATTGATGCTTACTGCTTCTTGCGGTATTGCGTATTGCGTCTTGTGATTTATCTGCGGGTGTGCTGCGCCTGATTTGACGCACTCTTGTGGTTCTGGTCGATGGAGGTATGCGGGTGGTGATGTCTGCTGGGATGTATGGGGGATCTTGGGATGGTGTAAGCCCGACGATAGTTGTATTGATGCTTGTTGCGTTCTGCAGCATTGCGTCTCTGCGATGGTTGTTTGGTGGGACGCTATTCTCAATGGCGCTCTCTGCGTCTCGATTTGACTAACACCTAAGTAGCTTTGCCCAAGTCGGGTCCTTTCATTACGGGGCTACAGACTGTCTGTCCTCCATGAATTTTTATATAACAACGTAATTATCTCTGTAACCTTCCCACCTTTGAATGATTGAATGTAACTTGTTGGTGAGTGAGACAAACATGATCGAAAATGCATTTACTCAACGTCAGTGACACAAAACCTTTCTGATGGCAAATTATTACTAAAATCTTATAACTGCCTTTTGGCTATATCTGCCGTTGTATTGGTTGGTGGAGCATATGTGTCGACCTCATGCGGGTGGTAGCTGGCGGGAGGATCTGAGGAGACTCTCAAGGCTGCGGCCGAAAGCCGCACATCGTGGGACCCCATTCCCTTGAGGTGAGCGTTAGACTCATGACACGCTCTGCGGCTAGTAGCCGTGCTGATCATGCAATTGGTGGTGATGCCATACACTTACATCACGTCTGAAGGAGCGGCGGTCTGGCAGATGGTGCTCACGGAGGGTTTACGGCCAGTGTGCCTATTAACCTAAACCGTGTGACGTATATTCACTGTGGCTGGATTCGTTTGTATTCTTTATGGCGTTTACACGCAATGACATGTGCGACATCGGTCGATATTTGTGCTTACGCACTAACAAGGGGCCAAACCTCTTTTACTGGTTCGCAAGTTATTTTGCTGTGGACTACGGTCCAGTTCCTGAATTAGCGTTCCCTTCGGGGGAAGTGCATCAAAATAGTTGGAGCCGTGTGCCTCCCCTACATTTTTGAAATAAATGTAAGAGAGCGAACCCCTTGTATCGGGTATTTTGTATAAATATATTGTGAGCCTTTTCTAGGCGGGAAGGGATAATTAATAAATAAAATAATGTAAACCTATACAAGAGGAATAGGACATTTTATGTTCTTAACCTTTCTCGAGCCCTGTCTTCATGAACGGGGTTCACTTAGCTTATAAGGCACTACCAACAGCTTTCAATTGCTCTAGTGAATATTCATTTTTCCAAAATACACCTAAAAGAACTAAGTTACTAAACAAACACAACGTAAATAAGGTTCCTAACTAAGACGATCACGCCAAAATATTACAAACGGCCTATTATTAAATCTTTTGAAAGATCATTTAGAAAGATCAAAACATATCTTATTTAACCTGGTCACATATATGTAATGTTATTGAAAAGGGGGAAATATTTAATATATTTATTTAAATAGGGAGTGTTACAATAGCAAATAAACAGTCTTTATTTTATAGTCTAAAACTTTGACTTGGTCAATGAACAAAGCAACAAAAATAAACAGTCGCGTTAAAAATGGCGACAATGTATCACGATCATCGGATCACTCCAAATAAGTTTGAAATAGACACCCATTGTCAATTTTATGTCCATACGTACTAATATAGATAAGTAAGTATTTACATATAAACATGAATTTTACACATAGCGTTACGATTTAACGTTTTAAATAGATATTAAAAAATAAAGATTTCTAAAAAAAAATTGTGCAATTTTTTAAAATTTTTCATAATAGTTTAGGTGTAGCTTAGGTAGCATCGAGTCCGTACCGTCACCATGTACATTACAATTAATGAAAACTTGCTAATGACGGTATTTCGTTATTGTATTAACTAAAACGTTAGGTATATTAGTCGGTTAATTGGAAATTTTCTATTAATGAGAAAATATTTGAATAAAATTTACACAAGTAATCACATTAATTTTAAAATAACATTTATACCCAGTTACCCGCACTGGCTTCGTTTGGATAAAATTGAATTATTTATAAGTATAGATTGGTAAATTAATCAAGAAGTTAAGTTTATATTCATTTAAGTAACAGACAAGGTAATATTTCAAACTCTGTGTGTTTTTACATAAAATAAACTGAAAATTAAAATCTGCTACTTAAACCTTCACAACAATCATCTGAGAACACTTTTATTCCGGACATCCCATTGTTATTATCATGATCATTGTTTGAATCGGAGCAGCAATCGCTTTCACAATCTCTATTCAACCCAATACTTATTATAAACTCTTTAACGTAATTTTGATTCATTACCTCCTTCGTCTAATAATTATGTTCCAATCTTTTTATGCCACCATATATTACCAGATTCCACATATATTCTATCGGGCTTAGATCACAGTTGTATGGTGGTATACTTAATGTTTGCCTGTTGTTTGTTTCTTAATGTGGCCGTTATTAGCTGGTAATTTATCTATAGCGTAATCTTTCTCTGGCTTGTATTTTTTAACTAATTCTAAAAGCTCATATATTATCGTCATAATGTATACCACAATCGCGTAACCAATTTTGTATCTCAACTTTTCGGTTTAGTACTGATGGTGGTTTACTTACTTGTATGCTTTGATACGGCGCACTGTCCATCATCACAATGCTATTTGGAAGTATGTTTGGGATTAATTTTCCCTAATATATTTATTGAAATTTTGCCTAATCATTTCATCATGGTAATCATGGACTCAACAAAACTATTAACAAAATCAATAATGATTATGTAAAACAAACTCTCAGAACGTTTCTAGTTTACGAATATGAGAAACCGGGATTTTATTTAGTTTATGGCATTGGTTACCATTTATGCCAATGACAAGTCTGACTGAATTTATAGCACATACGAAAGAGGCATATCGCAACATTTTTTTTTGTAGTCTCTACTGGCGGGTGTGAGTATAGATAGCGACAGTGTGCGAGCAGGAAGTAAATAGAGCCGACGCCATTTTCAGTCCCATTGTTTAACCGCACGAGTAGTAAGTATTTTTTTGGTTTTAAGGTTGCCCTAGTCGATGGCACTAACTAAGTGGTGGGCGGGGCAAAAATGCATGCTATCTCAGCCGACATCTCCTGCGAAAGGGATAGACGCTGTGATGAGCAGTAAGAAGCTAGTGCGCACACACATACGCACTCGAGTGACGCAATGCGCGACGGCATCGTCGCGTACCTATACCTATGCGATTCATTTTAGAATAATAACATAAACTCGAACGGCTTCGTGCCGCAATGAGTAGCTGCGCTGGGTGCCGCGGGTTTGAATCCCCCACGGAACAAATATTTTGTATGGACTACAAATAGTTGTTCCGGGTCTGGATGTTTGTTCTTGTGCAATTTATATTTGTAAACTGCCTCCACGATACTGGAGAAAATCCTACTGTGGGGATAACGTATTTTAAAAAGAGAAAGGAGAGAGAAAACAAATTGGTGTTATTGTAACTTAGGATCTGTTGTGTGAAACGTAATTATTATGAACCCAATTTATGTACCTAGTTGTTATGATGAAAGTTCTTATGTGAACTTAAGTAGATGTTGTTATTATATAATAATTCCATTTATTTGTTTTTACCTACTTTTTAACCGACTTCGAAAAAGGAGGTGGTTCTCAATTCGTTGGTTTTTGTTTATGTATGTTCTGTCCCCCGATTTCTCGAATATGCCTGAACCGATTTGGAAAATTATTTTTTTTGTTTGAAAGGATATATTTTCCAGATAATCCCACGGTAATCGATGATGATCACTGAACGAATCAGGTGGTCAGTCCAAACAAATAAAAGGCGCGATTGTAGAAAGAAATTCGTTACGAAACGTTTGTAGGCTAGGGGGCTTGGCCTGTTTATGCTATTCATAACGAAGGCTATAAAATATGTAGGTATAACTTAGAAACTAAATCCTATGTGTACTTATCTGTATTCATAACCCAATATCTAAGGTAGGTTATTCTGTAATAAATTAAATCTAATCCAAAATATACTATAATACCATAGCAAAGCTACTACTATTTTATTTAGTAGTAGCTTATATAGTAGTATAGTAAATTATATATAAAAAATATGAGTATATCTGAGGTAAGGTTAAATATAAACAAATATTTTGCCAAGTGCGAATCGGACTTCCGAGCTTCCGAGATTACAAGATTTAAATACCTATACATATTACTATCGATCAAAAAAAGCCAAAAATACAGGTTTCTTTTTCTAGTA
Organism: Parnassius smintheus behrii; assembly: GCA_036936625.1. Lineage (NCBI taxonomy): Eukaryota > Metazoa > Arthropoda > Insecta > Lepidoptera > Papilionidae > Parnassius > Parnassius smintheus. The sequence continues at coordinate 32,681,916 of JAUPFT010000005.1, read as the reverse complement.
GAAAATCCTTTAATTTGAACATTAGGTATATTAGGATATGAGATTCCTATACGTAAGCACGATTATCGAAAATCTAAAAATTACCTATTCTAATTAAATTAATAGATAATTTTAAGATTTTCGATAATCGTGCTTATCTATGAGATGTTTTCGTTAGTTAGCAAATTAAAGTAGTTAAGTACCTACCTAATGTACTATCTGTATCGAAAGTTCATTATTATGTACCTACCTGTTTCCAATTTTAACTAAATGTGCTTCAACAAACTTATGGGAACATTTTAGCGGCTATATTCATCCCGGCTTCAGCATTGGACACAAACAAAAAAGGAAGCAATTTTTCTAAATAAAGATGTAGATATGTAGGTATTACAACCATAAATAGATAGCAGCGGCTAACCTAGTGAGTATGTGTTGGTGCGCGCTGCGCCCCCCCTCCGTCCGTCCCACTGATCGGGGAAACAATTTGTAGCGAAAGGCAAGATGTTTTATAACAAAAACGGGCGCGCGAAATTTTATGAACAGACCTTTGGTAGTCTGGATGTCACGAAAAATCTATTGAATGTATCTGTTTAAAATAAAATTACTTGCATTTTTGAACAGCTAATCTATCCCTGTATGGTAACTGTTTTGCAATTTTCGTTCTTCTTATGGTATTTATTTCCGCCCAAAGATGTGTTAAAAATAGTGTTGAAATTCGGAATTTTCGACGCTTATAACTTTTAAATATACTCTTTTTTTACTTTTTTGTTTCCATACAGGGCTAGATAATGATGAGACAAATTGAAATAATTTTTTATTTTGAACGTACACCATCAAACAGTGGAGTTATCGCCGGACTACGTTTGTATGGAAGAATAAGCGACTAGTGTACCCTTAAGAGTTGTTTACGTACTTATAATGAACTTAATATATCAAATTATCTGTGAAATGTGATACCATCACTTTTTTATGTTTGTCGCTCATCACTGTTGTGACAATATTTTACTAAAGTCATTTTCACAATTTGTCGCGAGCTCTTCTCTGTACGACATGACGTTGCGGTTGCGCACTGACGGACCGCTGAGTGAACTAACGCGAATTCGCATTAGTTTTAATTGCTATCTATATCTATTTATCTATGTTACTTGCTACATTTTCAGTGTGCGTACTAGAATTCTGTACGTAATTATTGTGTATTTACCTGCCTATTTGATAAATTATAATGGCAAAACGTTCCTACTTTAATTGTTGCATAGACGATGCTTGATGAACAAACATAATTTTGCAACAAAACAAAAACATAAGTTACCGAAGGTAGGTACTTATAGCGAAAAAATAATTAAGTAATAATTTAACTTCAGAAGCAATTAGTGCAGTCGGTAGGTAGTACCTGCGAAGTGATTTTTTAATTATTGACAAACGTAAACATTAAAAAATTGTGAAATAATATAAATAATAATAAATCAATAATAATTAATAATTTATATTGTAATAATTTATAATAGTTGTAATAATTAAAATTATAACAAACATAATTTATAATTTATTCATTAATAAATAATGATAATTTCATTATTTTCTTTGAATGATATTATAATAATTTCGAACTGTATGAGATCTGTATCTCGTTACAGACAAAGCTGAGCCGCCTCCTTTTGTCTCAAATAATTATAATGTTCTTTGTTTTAACGTGAATGTAACTGTGTGTTTTAGAGGCAATAAAATTTATTATTATTATTAAAACTAGCACACAATAGCCAGCTTTTATTCAGACAACTTAGCGATCGCAGCGCCTCACTTATTTTGTCCATATTTCTGGGACACTTTTCTACAGCGATCGTTCTCCTGTTCTCTAACCTCGATGCGGACCACGGGTGGTAATCTCTATACAAATATTCCTAGCCTTATGTCTATGGCCCTCAAAAATCGATGTTGACAGCTATTGGCTACAAATGTATAAATATGTAGCTACGGATTTAGATTGACGTTTGTTTTGACATTTCTGTCCACATCCCACCACGTGACGCGGCAAGCGCCACGGCCATTATACGACGACATAAAGTTAAATATGTAAAAAATTCAAGGGTTATGTACAAGATCTTATATAATAATAAGTTGCATGTGTGTTACTTTTTATTATATATTTGTTATGGAGTGGAGACCGCGTCTAGCCAAACGTAGTGTGGGACGCCTCTGACCAGATGGAGCGACGATCTGCGCATGGTGGCTGATGGCAACTGAATGCGTGTGGCCGAAGATCAGGCTAAGTGGCGCGCCTTGTGAGAGGCCTATTTCCAGCAGTGGACTGCCGCAAGCTGATGATGATGATGAGTGCTACCGATACATTGAGCTACGATTTGTTATCCCGAATAAATCTGTTATTCACCAGGATCTAAGATTAAAGTAACTGCCCTACCAGGATGCATATCTCACGTTGTTTACAGAAGCTGAGATCATGACCGGTCAGTAATTTTTTTATTTTTTCTTAATTTTTATTTTTTCTTAATTCATTATTCCTCTAAATATACATCCTATGAAAGTCTGCTGTTGACTGTAGGCATCCCCCATTGATTGCCACTTAGGGAGAGTATTAGGAGAGTAAGAGTATTACTTGACATAACAAAAGCATATGAAATAGTACTGTGTGATATTTTACATAATCTACATGGTTCTGCTATTTGTGGCTCAGCTTACACATGGTTTAAATCGTATGGGAAAATAAATTGCAAATAGTTCAAATTAGTGTGATCCGAAAAAGGAGCATAAAATGTTAAATCCCACCAGGCAGCGTGTTGGGTTGTGTGCTATTTGTGATACATCAACCACTTGCCAAAAGTCCTAAATAGGGAACAAACATTGCCAATCTTATTTGCTGATGATATATCAATATAGATTACTTATGACAAAACAAAAACCCAACACCAGTACTTCGGGAAACTACACAGTAAATCAGTGGCTCAAAGACCATTACTTAGAAATAAACTATAACAAAACAAAAACCATCCAATGTAGAACATACAAAAACATATGACCCATAAATATTGACACAAGATACAGCAACATATAAATAGAAACCGTGTATACATTCAAATTACTTAGTATAATTAAAGACATGCACATCTACTGGAAAACACTCACTGAACATATTAAAAACAAACTAGATTCACATATATACCTTATACTTGCTATATATACCTTTACAAACTAGATACAAATACATGTTGAATAAAACTGTTATAATGGTCATAGGTGTTATGGGTGCTGCATAGCACTGAAAATATCGGAAGTTAAAAGTAAGAAATTTAAATGGGATAATATCTGTATAAGTTTTATAAAAAATTGTTTTGCTTTTAGTGGTTTTGTTTCCTTTTATTTTAATGTTAACAAAACTTGCTTTATCATCATCATGACAGACATTTATAAGTCCATAGCTGAACATTGGCTACCTCCAAGGAATACCACAAAGCACAGTCCTAAACCACCAGTATCTATCGACTTCCTGTATATCTTACAAGGCTGCCACTTGAGAACATTTTTTCTCCATTGGTTGTCGGTTCTTCGAGCTATATTGATCTTTAAAAGTAGTTATATTAAATGATACATTTTAACCTTACACTTCCATAATAATTTTTACAATGTCTAAAGACATAAGATGGCATTTTAACTTTTAATAAATTGTTTTATTGCACTTAACATAACTAGTAGCAGTAACACTAAATGGTGTGTGATTGACTTGACTAAACTCCTGACAATTCTCTTCCAAATGCATGATCATTTTAGGCACACATTATGAATCTACAAGAAGTGAGATTTTTTTTAGTCAAAATAGAATATTACCCCATATCTAATTCATGCAAATCTGATGGTAACTGAGGAAAGAGTATTTATATATATTCTATTTTCAGTATTCATGATAATAATATATATTTTGATACATGCACAAATGCCCATGCCATCTACTTCTAGAAAAAAGGAGGATTGACACAATGAATATCAATATAGGAAAATATTCATTTATACTTTTGTCACATCTTTTTCTTATTATACAAACAAGCAAATTAAAGTAGCCATCAAAATACACTTATCTATATTATCCTGTGTTTACTAGTGGAAATCTTACGGATTGTAGACAGATTGTAGAATATCTAAAAAATATAGCCATATCTAAACTGGCGACCGAAAAAGTAGAATGTGAATGCTAATCTGCCAAGTACAATAGTAGATTGTTTACACGCTGATGTGAATTCAAACAATTGAACTATTTTATTAATTCAATTGTAATTCTCATTTTTATGTTGGATTTTATTTTATGAATAACTTATATGTGACCATTGAAAAATTAACCCTTAGTGACTGATTGTATCAAAAAAGGACCTTTGCAATACTCACACAATGTTACTTTTTTAAATAAATTTTATTTTTGTTGCAGGTTTTTACACTGCCTAGGATCACTCAGCTATTGAATAGCTTTGAATATTGCTGCATATTTGGTGAATGGGGGAGCAACAAGCACAAACCATAAATACTACATGGAGAAAAATTTGAGAAAAGTTGTTACATCAATTGAATTGAATATGTGACCTGTGTGCAAAGAACCATCAGTTCCTTCTATAAAAAAATTATATTGTAATTATAGAGGTTTCAATGGCTGTGGCAATAGTTAAAAGAAATTGATGTTTTGCACCTAGAAGGAAAGAATATGCTTGCACTTACACTGAAATGTTAAAATAAAAGACTTAATAAATATTTCTGTATTTTATTTCTTTATATCTAAATAAACGTTAATAATGGTTTAAATTTATGTACGTGGTCACATTGTGAACACGTACATAAGTTTAAACCAATAATGATAAATTTTCGAAGTTTTGGGAGGATTATTTTCAGCCACCGGCTACTAGGCTGAAACAAATAAATACCTTTGCCTTAGATTAATTTAAAAACCTAAATGTCACTTTCAATTTTTGAGGCTTGCTATAGACCAATTTTTTACTATGGAAGATTGTCGTCTGTACGTAGTACTCTTATTAGTCTGTGATGCGGACTATGGTGATTTGTTTATCGATAAAAAATATCGACATAGTCCACACCCTACGTTGCTTACACATGTAGTGGCACCAGTGTATCGACACGTGTACAATTTGATGGTATGCGTAAATTCAATGAACACCATAGATAAGAGTGTATATACGGAACGTAGACAGAGAAACCTATAGACTAATGATTAGCGTGGCCTCGAGTGAGAAAGGACGATAACGTAGTTTTAGGTTATACAATAATCTATATGACTTTTAAACATATTTAGATAAAATTTTTAAATGTTCTAAGAACTGAACGGAACAAGATTCACCAATCTTAAGCTTACAAAACACTTTTTACTTAAACCAAATATTAAACTAAAAAACTAAATTAACTCACTTAAACCAAATTGTAAACGCCTTAGAACGCTACGAACTGTCAAAGTTGTTTAGCAAAGTGTAGCTTGCTAAACAAAAAAACCGGCACGGAGAAAGGGACAAACAATCACACCGCTCTGTCTCATTTCTATGCAAGACGTTTGCATAAATCTATCTTTTTCGTGTGTGAATGCGAAAGAAGGCGTCAATTTGTCTATAGGTTTCTCTGTCTACGATACGGAAAATGAACACAGACACAAATGCTGTAGTGAGCGTTTATTGTGAGGCGATTTAATTTTGCATTGGTAGTTAAGTCGTATACAGTGATGTGTTTTACTTGCGCCCCCCTGATGTTGACAGATTTTTTGTTTAGGAATTAACGCGCATGGTCCTCCATGCCGCTCCAGTTGGTTAAATACTCAGAAGTTTTACTCTTTGTTGTAGCCCTTTGTAACGACAGAGTCCTGAAAAGTAGAAAGGGAAAAAGATGCAAAGTAATACTGACGGACACTCGCGCATAGCGATAAAGATTTATTTAAATTGCGTGAGCCATTTTTGTAATTAATAATAATTCCTGTATGTTCGGAAGACGACTTTATTCGATACGCCTGTTGGCTCACGACGTAAAATGGCGGGAATTGCAAATTTTTTGCTAACTTGCAAATTTTGCTATATTTTTACTTTGAGACAATATTTATGGATAAATCGTACAGGGATTCTTACTGAATGTATAAACTATCGAATAAAATTATTTTTAGTTGCTAGAAATTGTAATAAAATACATAAATTACCCTTTATAGCATAGTAGTAGTAGATACTTCACTTTTAGTCTAAAATTACTACTAATTTGAATTCTACACGTTTGTTTTTGAAGAAATCTATATGAAAATGTTTGGAAATATGTATGTTTTTATGTTTTATGTGTTTCTATTCGTTACTCATACCAACAAAAAAAAACGAAATTAATTTTTATCTGTATGAGATTTCCGAACAATATTTCAAATATATTTTTGTGTGATTTTGTAGTAAATACAACGTCAAGTTATATATACATTTTACACTAAAAATAAATGAGAATTGGAAAAATAACACATTTTTGACCCAACCGCTGAAATGGGCCTTCTCGATTTCGAAGTACTTTTAGCACTTACTTTTCACTTTTTATGCCACAAATTATATATCTACGTGTTTGTTTTATTACAAGGAATACACAAAAGTATAAAAATCACCTTTTTATTTCAAAAACACACAGGAAAACGGAGAAACCACTCAGAAATAGCTCACGCACTACCACGCACTACTGGTGTAAAAAGCCATTACGTCAGAATGATTTTTATGTTTATTTTTCACTGACCTCTATATATACAAGTACGCTGGACTGGCTATACCATACAAAATGACTGTGCCAATTTGAAGCGCCGCTAAAGGATGTCTTGAAAAATAAAGTTGACATAATATGCCAAAGTCTGTTGTCTTATTTATATTGTCTTATTTAATAAGTCTGTATTTTGAACTTATAAACTAAAAAACGAAAGTATTTTATGTTGTTTGATTGTGTATAATATTAGTTACATAATAAAAAATTATTTTTATTAATAATGAGCGTGTGCGTAATCTGTAAAACTCGTTACCAAAAGGGAAGTGGTATAACATTTCACAAGTAAGTGAATTTGCAGCAAATATTAAACAAATTAAAACTATTTGATAATATAAGTACTTAAAGTTTTGTTACTAATCTTAATATCATATAAACCAACATGTTTGGCTGTATATTACTGAGTTTTGATAAACAATAAAAGTCAATAGGGTTGTCGAGTTCCTTGTCTATAATACTTATCGATGTTCTTTCCTACCTATATCTGTTAACAAACAAAATCGCCAACAACAGATAATTATCAAATGTTTATTAATTAACAGGTTTCCAACTGAACCTAGACTAAAATTATGACTTAAAAGCATAAATATTGTGAATTGGCGTCCGAAACAAAATGATCATATTTGTTGCAAACATTTCACAGACGACTGTTTTATTAGACATGAGAACTGCACCACTTGAAGTGTGAAAAAGTGCAGTATACCGACAATTTTTCTGGTAGTACCAGTATCTGTAAGTATAAAAGTATTAGATTATTATTTCGAATGTTTTTTTTCTTTCCTCATTTTCCACCAAACTCAAGGGCCATAGCCAAGTGTCGAAAGGTTGCCTGATGATGTCGAGCCACGTTGGATATGTGTTAGTGGGCTGTGGCTAGAGGAGATTCCTTTCCCTGTACTGCTGTAGTTGAGGTGGAGTCGTAAGGGAATGGAGTGTTGCGTCGATTTAAGATCTTTGTAGAATATTTAGAGACGATACCAGGAGACCCGACAGTATGGGTTTGGTTGCTTGAGAGAGAGAGAGAGAGAAAGCTTTAGTGTGCGATACTACTTGCAAACACTTTGACTGCATCCCATCTCAGGGGTACCTCGTCTAAAGCAGGGGTGGCATTAGAGGCAACTGAACTAAGTAAATAGCCCAGAGTATCTAGAAGATGAGTACATATTTGTGCAATTTGCTGTAGAGACTATTGGTCCGTAGGGTGCACGTGCGGTGTAGTTCCTAAAAAAACTGTATCCGCAACTGATCATCGATGCTGGTAATTAGAAGTTGTTTAGTTTGTTGTTTCCTCGCTTGAAGGCTAAGTATAGCCATTCAGAGAGGACACGTAGCCAGCATTCTTGACGACACCACGGAAAGTAGGACTGTATGATAATTTCAGTTATTTTTTTATTTATTTTTTAATATTGTAATTTTAATTTCGAAAATGACGTAAATAACTGATAACTATGTAATTCAAAGTTTATATTTTTTACATTATCTTGCTAGCTCGTACCCGGCGCATTGTTGCCGCAGAAGAAATAATTGTGGAAATATCGTTAAAAATGTGGAGCAGTTATATTGTATAATTAGGAATGGTAATACAATCATTGAAATAGAATGATGTATAACTATAACTTTCAAATAAATAGTCAGTTATTATATGCACACCACCTATTGTCAATTAAATGCACATGCGTATAACCTTCGCACAAGTGCAACCAATAAGTTTTACCGCAATGTGATGAAGGGTATGGCATCGTAGAAAGTACGAAGAAACATAATTTTTTTTATATAGTAGAAAATATTTTACTGTCTATAGACTGACCTGTAGTTGATTAGAATAGGCGTTATTATAGCAGCTGATTTGTTTTTTTATAATCCTAGAACTAAATGAACTATTGACAATAAGTTATTTTAGAAATTATGTTTTAATTTTTCTTTTGTGTAGTTAGTATAATCTTAATATTTTTTTTGTTGAATGGTCTATGGGCTACAATGGCTATCCCAGTACAGAACCAGAGTATAAAACTAATCCAACTGTAGAGATATGTAAGACAGGGTGACGTAATATCTCCGAAATACTTTACTGCTGCATTGGAAGACGTTTTCAAGCTACTGGACTGAAAAGGATACGGTATTAACGTCAATGGCGTGTACGTCACTCACCTTTGATTTGCCGACAATATAGTCTTTATGGCAGAATCGCTGGAAGACCTACGCACTATGTTCAATGACCAGTGCAGTGTCTCCCATCTGATAGGTCTTAAGATGAACATGGACAAAACAAAAGTCATGTGTAATGTCCATGTCACACCTATGCCGGTAGTTTTTGGGAGCACTTAGGTGAAGTTGTTGACGAGTATTTTTACATGGGACAAATAGTCCGACTAGGTAAGTTCAACTTCGACCGAAAGGTCAATCGATGGATTTAACTCAGTTGGGCAGCGTTCGGGAGATTGCAACAAATTTTCTCATCGTGCGTGTTGCCAGTGATGACCTATGGATCTGAGACGAGGTCTTTCACTGCTGGCCATATGAAGAAGCTCGAAGTCGCTCAGCGAGCTATGAAGAGGGCTATGCTCAGGGGTTTAAACTTATGAATGAGGATATCTGCAGCAGAACCAGAGTGACCGACATCGACCAATGGATTAGTAAGCTGAAGTGGCTATTGACCGGCCATGTAGCTCGAAGAACCGAATACTGATGGCGAAAAAAGGTTCTCGAATGGCAGCCTCGTACCGGCAGGTGAAGTGTAGGACGTTCCCCCACTAGATGGAGTTAAAACCTGGTAAGACATGCAGGAAGTTGATGGATGCAGTTAGCTCAGGACCGTGCTTTGTGGCATTCCTTGGGGGAGGCCTATGTTCAGCAGTGGACTTGTGAAGGGTTTTAATGATGATGAATGATAATGGCATTATATTAATATGATACACAAATGGATAGGACGTTACGGGTAGAGTCCATCAATCCATAGAGTCCATTCTATTTATTTAAGTATAGGTTAGGGTATAGAATTTTTATCGATATAATTTTGTATACTGTCTTATCCCTAGTATTAGTTCCGCGGACGTGCACTTCTGATGTCAGCGCCAAAATGGCGGAAATCAAATCGCTTCATCATGTCACGGTGTATAGCCAGTCCAGCGCACTTGTATATATAGAGGTCAGTGTTATTTTTAGTTCGAAATTGACAGATTATGGTACCAAATTAAAGAGTATTTCTTTGTCTATATTATACATTTCTGTATAAATTTGTTATAATTTTAATGACAAACCTTTTTTTGTCGGGTTCGCCCTCATAAATTATTAGTGGACAAATGTGTACCATTGCCGAGCGGGCGGAGGGCGTTGTGTTAATCACATTTGTACCACTGTCGGCAAACAGTCAACACTGTTTGCCGACAACTGTCATATTATGGTTTAGACAAAAATTCGGTCAAGTGGTTCAGTAGTTACTTGAATAATCGGTACCAATCAGTAAAATTGGTAAAAAGTGATGGGTCTATCGTAAGTTCTCAACCAAGGCTTATTAATCGTGGTGTTCCTCAGGGTTCAATACTTGGTCCACTTCTTTTTATAATTTACTGCGCTGATCTTGTCAAAGTTATAAAGTATTCTACGTACCACTGCTACGCTGATGATGTGCAAATATACGTGTCGGACTCACCAGATAAGTTACCACAAGCTGTCACACGGCTTAATGAGGACTTGGACAGAATTGCTGACTGGTCAATAAGAAATGCTCTTGTTTTAAACCCTCCAAAGTCAAAATATATGGTCATGGGCACAAAGACGCAAATAAATAGAATTCGTGGTGACCTAGATGTTAAGATTCTTGGTAAACATATAATGCGCGTGGATGAATCCAAAAACCTTGGCATTACCTTCGACACTAATCTCAGATTTGAAAATCATGTCCTTAATATGGTAAAAAACTGTTTTTATCGCCTAAAGGTTTTATATCAAATCCGTGACCAACTTTCTGTACCATCACGCATTACTCTTTGCGAGTCATTGGTTTTGTCTAGGCTCAACTACGGGGATGTTGTTTATGGACCCCGGATTTTCAGCAAAACAAAGCGACTAATACAACGCGTGCAAAATGCATGTTGTCGGTTCTGTTTTGATGTACCTCCCAGAAATCACATTACACCCTTTCTGAACAATGCTTCCATGCTCAATATGGACTCACGTAGAGAGCTACATTTAGGGGGTCTACTCTTTAGTGTTATTAAGTTTAAGAAACCAGAGTACTTGCATGCAAAGATAAAGTTTGCTAAGCAAGCAAATTCTGGAAAACAATTGAGATCAATAAGATCAGCACTCCTATATCACAGCCATAAAACAGCAGCATTTACCGGCAGTTTCCGATATATGGCAACGAAGTGTTGGAATAACATCCCACCACCAATAAAAAATCTTAACACCAACTACAAATTTAAAAATAAATTCAAAACATATCTTCTAGATAAACAAAAACAAGGTATTCCCAAACACTTCGTTTGCCACCTATAAACCATGGCATGTTATTTCCTTTTTTTCTTTTACTAACTCATCATGGTTTTAAATCATTTGGGTACTAGTCTAAATTGGGTACGCAGTCTTACACATCTTTTTCGAAATTTTTTACTAAATTAAACCCAAGATATAAATCATAGAGCTGAAAGGACACATCTTTCAGACATAATTACACTACAACAATATTAACGTGCAAAAAAATAATTGTTTTTTCCTTATTTCTTTCTGATTGTACTATTGTGCTCATTTTCTTCTCGCCACCTCGAGGGTAATAGCTGAAAATCAGTGTTTGCTCTCTGAGCAATATTAATCGCTGAGCTATGACCCATTTGTTTAACTGCAACACACATGTATATTTAGATCATAAGTTTATGTATATTTTTTTTTCCATATCTTGATTGTATATCTTGTTTAATCACTGAATTTACGTGTGTGATTGGAGATACAAATAAACGTTTTATCTATCTATCTATCTAACATCAAAGGACTGCAACTTATGTACGCAGTATCACAGAATAAAAATAATAGTACTACGTACAGAAGTTGCAGTTATTTGATGCTGAGCGCTTGCCGACGTTTAACCCAGATTCATAAACTACATTTAGGGTTACATTGTTCATAATCATATGTCTCTGATACACCTTACTTTTAAAGTCATCTAATTTAATAATTACGGTAGATATTGAAAAAAAACTATGAATATTAGTTATAATGAACTTTTATTAAGGATTATAACGTAAAAAACAATTATAAAAAAATCAATCCTAGCATTCTAGGCACAAATTACCGCGATGTTCCATACACATATTACGTTTGCTACTGGTGCAAAAAAATCTGGTCACACGTTTTTTTACAACAGCAGAAGTTACATAATTTCCTGGTTTGATTTTCGCGGATAGCTGGGACATCAGGCAAAGTATCGCCTAAAACGGCATCGATGTTCTGTTTTAGGTATCGCCTCAAAGTTGGTGTTTCGCGGCGTTGCCGTAACCAAGGTTCTATCATCTTATCTGACACTTCTTTGATAAACTGCAAAAGTTTCGAAGGGATCTCTTAGATTTAATTGAACCTACAATTGTTAATTTTTATGGACTTTGCAATAGTTCTTTTGCTAAAGACACTGACGTGAACCAATTATGCATGATCACATTACGATTACTGCCTTGAATAGTTTCGGAAAGTTGCTCCACAAAGAAAGATGCTAAGGGTTCTCCATTTGTGTTTGTAAGGTACATCTCTCATCTGTTTTGTAGATCGGGCATTATCCGATGAGTCAGTAGAATTTATTCGACGTCGGCGATTTGATGCTCGAAGAGGTTAGTCATCAGAATCGCTTGAAGCATCTGTAGGTTCCTCACTATCTGTCTCTAAAATATCCTCAACTTCACTGTCCAAATCATTTGGAGGAACCACTTCTTCCTCGTCTCCCACTTTGGATAATATTGCATAAAATATCATCTTCATTCAAAGAAGCCATGCTGGAAAATAATACCATGCATATGAATACCAGTAAATAATGACAGTAATTAACGAATTAATACCTAGTAAAATATTTTATTTATCAAAATTTTAACCAAATAATTACGCTAATCATAAACATACGTATCTCAAACACCTCGGGCTTAGTGTATCCAAAACTATTCATGAACGCGCCAAAACTACTGGCGCCGAAGTGAGCTCTCGTCGTTTTAGGAAGGTACTGAGACGTTTGTATTTCTACCTCTTTCGCGCCACGCGCTGTAAGAGTTTTATTACTTGAGGGTGTATGAGAGACGTGTGTTTATGAATCTAGGGTTAATAGCCTACATAATTATTATTAATTAGATAAATCGCACTCGCAAGCTAAATGAAACTTTATCACTGCGCGAGAGTGTCCGTATTACTTTACATCTTTTCCCTTCCTACGTACGTACGTACGTTATTAATAGATGTCATAAAGAGTAAAAAAATACATTGCGAAATGTTAATTAAATTACTAAGGTGAAATACCTATTCTGACTATGATCGACTGACCATATTTTCGCAGTTTCGCACCTATGTGAGTTCTGTGATGCCTTGCATTTGCCTTTCTGTGATGACCGCATTCGTCGGGAATCGCTATGCATGGCTAGGAAGAAAAGGATAGGTAGTGTAATCAACAAATAATCTAGAAATACGATTCCTAACAAAAATGTAATCGTATTCTACCTAGTTAAAATTTTTGTTAGTTAACAGTAGTAGAAAGTTTTAATTTCAGTGTTTTGTGTTATTAAAACTTAAAATATTTTAAATACAAGCTTTTTACCCGCGGCTACTTTTTATTTTACTGCTCCGTACCAAAATCAGCAACGTTGCATCACTTGTAGAGTCGCCTCGTTGTCAAGTATGTTAGGTGATATCTTTTGAATCTTTAGAGACTATTACACATAGATTTTCTTTAATTGCGTTAATATCAATACGTCTAGCAACCGCTGTCACTTTTTATATCGGTCATGACTTCCGAGGTATCTTTAAGAAGGGTAAATTATCTTTGATTCAATGTTACGAGTACGTTACTTAATTTTACTTTTTACATTTATTCATAAATTAAGGTAGTTTAATTTTGACCTAATAATGTTGAATTTCATGATCTATTAATGTACGGCAGTGTTTATTTGCGATATGTTTTTATATCATTGGCCTATTGAATATTGATTGGCACTACTATAAAATAGTTGCTTATATTTTTACTAATCCATCAAATAGAGATAAAAATCTCACAGTCACTTAATTTTCAATGACTTTTATCGGGTAACTCAAAACTAAAGGAAGTTAGTGAAATTATTGCTATGCCGATAAAATTAACCTTAAAGATGACCAAAGAACAGGGGCCCGCAAACAGCAGTAACGGCAGAAAATGTATGGACTACTGAAATGTTGGTGTGAGAAGACGCACGAATCACATATACAGACATCGAAGATTGTAAACATTAGTTCGGAGAGCAGTCATACTATCCTAAATTAACATCTTGGAGTGAGGAAGCTTTGTTGTCAATGGATCCCTCGTTTGCTCTTCGAAAGCGAAAAACACTCATGTGGATTGGTGCAGAAATCGTTACTGGTGATGAGACATGGATCAATATGATCCGGAAAATATAAGGCTATCATCGGTATGGGTTAACTCAAGACAGTTACCGACAAAACTGCAGACCTCGCATCGTCGGCAAAAAAAATGATGGCTATTTTTTTTAGCGGTGCGAACATTTGTCGACGTCAATACTGGAAAATTGTATGTCAGTCAACTCTTAATGATGTATATTTATATATATATATATATATATATATATATAGAACTGCATTACCCAAAGCTTTTAAAGCTATGCGGGAGAGAAGACCGGGCTTCGGGGAATAATGCTGCATCAAGATAACAAAAGCATTTATTGAGGAATCTGGTGTTGAAACTCTAAGTCGCCGACCCTACAGCCCTAGCTCCTTGTGACTTCTTTTTGTTCCCAAGAGTCAAAGAAAAAATAAAAGGCGATTACCGACCTGTGAGATCAAAAGACTGGTAAGTGTATTAGAGTTGGTTTAGGCGAATGGAACTTTGTATAGATCATGATGGAGAATATTTACAAAAATTGTAAAATAAATATTAATAGTATCTAGAATACTTTTGTATGTCTCAAAACTTATTGTGTCCTACGTATTAAAGACATCGTAATTTTTTTTAAATAAGGACCAAGTATCTAAGCAATAAAACTTAGAAAACCTAATTGAAATCTACCCAGTATTTTTTCCGTGATGAGCGTACAAAGTATTTTTGTTATTTGAAACATTTTTATATACCTTGAATATATAACTTATAAAATTTACTATGCAAAAATCGGATCCAAGATTGGCAATTTGCCTTTATATGGCCTCTTAATGTTGCTAATCAATGATCATGATAAACGTGACAAAATAAAATACAAGATATAGGTTATAGAATGTTTAATCAGGCTTTAACAGCATACACACGAGGTGGAAACAGAGACTTCTTCCTTATTTCCTTGCGCGTTTTTAATTTAGCTTCGTGCTTTGTAAGAGCCTTTCGCATAGCACGAGTTTTCTTGGGCCTGAGATCCAGTGGCTTGTACTTCTTGTTTTTGTAATGGTTCCGAAGATTTACCTTCATTTTCTGATGGTATACAATGTAAACTCGAGCAATAGCCTTTCTTACAACTCGTCTGAAAAAGAAAAATCCAAATTAAGAAACTACAGCATATAATGGTTTAGTCAGATAATTCATCACCATACATTATAATATAAAGTATAACTATTTAAACACCATGAAAAAAGCTTATTTGCCTACGTCCAACTTTCGAAATCACATTTTTTTGAAGTTTTCAAATATAATACTACTAATTGTGTATACAATACTACTGTGCTTTAAAATTAAGTGTTCTAAAATTTTCACCGCAACGACCTGTTTTTAAACTTGCGTTGCTGGCAAAATGTATCGCTAGCAAAGCATTGACGATAATATATTAATAGCAAATAATTAAGTGCTAATAAGTGTGTGAGCGATTATCGAGACCCAATACAGATTAAGATATTATTCTGGGAATTATACAGTCCACGACCACAATTATTACCTTATTATAAGATATGACCAACATTTTTTGTTCTATATCATATCAGATTTAATGTAATTATAATAAATTTTATACGTAATTATAATAAATTTTATTATAATATTCAACCATGCAAGTGCGGCATAATACAGGGCTACAGGTTAAGTCGACCTAAATTGACCTTTATCTTGAAGTTGAAGCCTCGCGTGACGTGAGTCGGACGAGAATTTATTGCACGGAATAAACATATAGTGAGCGCCAAATTCATTTTATTTAATAGCTCAAAATTTAAAAAATCCCTATTATCAGCACTATCCATAATATGCACCACGATCAGAACAATTCGGTTCACGATGAAAATGAGTTATATTTGTGATTTTTTTCAATCAAAAAAAAATTACTTTGTATTTGATTCAACTACGTAAAAATCCTATCTGCGATTGGCAATATGTGGTAGGTAGGTAGCGTTACGCGCTCTTTATTTCATTCATACACGATTCCATAACCTGCAGATTTATATTAATTTGTTTTGTTTAAGCCATCTAGCGTCTATTACACGCACAACTTTGAGAGTCTATCGATTTTTGTTCGATAAAATGACTAGAACTATATGTAGATGGGGCTATTTATTACAAAGCAATTTTACTGAAAAGAAAATATTCTTTTGATTTAGTACACTAAATTTTAGGCTTTACATGTCTACAAATAAAAAGCCACATATTCATTGACAAACAAAAATAAACACTCACGCCTGTCACCCAGAGGGGTAGGCAGAGACTACAAACTTCCATTTAGCACCATCCTGACATACCTCTCTCGCCTCCTCCACATCCATATATTACTCGTCGGTTAAGGGTACTCCTAATTTGGCCCATTTTTAATATATCGCCAATTTGGTGGACAAACTTTCGCCTAGGACGTCCCTTTCCGACCCTTCTTTCACTTCTGCAACATATATTTGCTTTGTCAGTCTTCCCTCATTCATTCTTTCTACATGACCAAACCACCGAAGCATTCCTTTCTTAATCCTGGTAACCACACTCTTCTTTTATCACAGTTTCTCACCCTGTCACTCAGATTCAGCCCTAACATACTCCTTATCAACCTCATTTCTACTGCATTAAAGGTCTTAGCCCACTTACACGACTCTGCTCCAACACCGCTCCTACCCAATACTGCCCTGAACGAAGGCGACAGCTAGCTGGCACCCAGCAGTCCACGCGGCGACAGCTAGCAGGCACCAGCTGTAAACGCGGCGACAGTTAGCAGGCACCCAGCTGTCCACGTGGCGACCGCTATCGTTTTTCGGGATAGACACAGTTCGTGGTCAGTTTCCATTGAAGCAACTCGTATTTTTGCTATGTCTCGATTCACAACGCGTGAACTAGCGATAATTGCTATTGGACTTGACGATGAAAATAGAAGCTCAAAAAACAACAGACGAAGATTTTGGGTGCATAAAATGCGGCCGACCGACTGGCGCAGCGCGGCGACCGCTAGTAGTCAGCGCGTGGACGCTGCGCAGACTGCTTGTTTGCAACGCGTGGTCTACGAGGCGTCGACTACCGAGCAGTCCTGACAGCGGTAAGCTCGCTGTCAGCGAGCTGTCGGCTAATTTGTGTTGCCAATGTAAAATATATCTAAAGAGCAATACTTAAAGCCCATATACTAATTATATTATTTTTGCCGGGTGGGAGCGGAGTCGTGCAAGTGGGCTAAGACCTTTATTTTACTCTCGTGCTTCTTCTGCCACTCCCAACTTTCACTACCATATGTTAAAGTAGGGACTAATACGGCATTATTTAAATTGCCATACGTGCCTTTTTTGACACATTTTGACTTTTCACAATAGAGTGTATAAAGTAAATGGGGCTCCCATTTACTTTATTTCCTACATTCACTCGTCGTTCAATATCCTTATCATATCTCCCATCCCTGCTGAATACACATCCCAAATACCATCTCCCCTTCTATTCTTATTTCACATATCGTTTTACGGACCCATTGAGAAACAATTGTTTGTAAACACTGTTTCAGAAAGTTCATTTCATAGTTTAAGTATTGATTGCACCCCGCTGTGAGTGGGGAGAAACATTCAACACACGAAACAAATCAGTTGCGCAACAGGTGCATGCGAGTGTGATGACACGTTTAAACGTTCGTTTATAAAATTAATAGAACTGTTAGAGATAAAACTAAAGGGGATTATTGCCTCACAAAGGATTACAAAAATAAAATCAAAAAGAGAAATTTAGAACGCTTTGGCAATTCCAAAAACAGATGTTGAAACTTCTGGTATGATCCAGCTGATCAGTTGTTTGGAAATTCTTAAAGTGTAAAAGAGTGAAGAAAATAAATCTCCAGTAGCTAATTAATAATATTCCACAACTATCACACAACGCCATCTAGTCCCAAGCTAAGCAGGGCTTGTGTTATGGGTACTAGATAACTGATAAACATACTTATATATTTCTAAATACATAAACATTATAGATAAATTACACCCAGACACAGAACAAATGATCGTGCTCATCACACAAATATTTGTCCTGAATTATCTTAAAGTAATGGCTAGTTTTGTTTCAGCGGTTACTGCACTTCGTAAGTTTTTATCTTGTGATTAAAACTACTTTTACGGATTTTATCGCGTTTATTTTTACTTTTTATTTTTAATTCCCGACGTTTCGGGCGCTTTCCAGCACCCATGGTCACGGGGGACTGAGATGACTGACGTCCCGATGTCATTGTTAAACCCGGAGTACCTTCAGCTTTTTTAATTATTGTTAATGGTCATGCATACACCATGGGTGCTGGAAAGCGCCCGAAACGTCGGGAATTAAAAATAAAAAGTAAAAATAAACGCGATAAAATCCGTAAAAGTAATTTTAATCATGTGTAGTGTTCGCGTAAATATAAGAAATCATTAAGTTTTTATCTTGTTTCTCTATAAATGGTCCCACATTTTGCAAAAGATATTTAAAATCTGATTTTGACATTCGTAGAAAGTTAGAAATGATCCAATAATCACGCTTAAATCACTTCATACATCTTGTCTTCTTAGCAAATAGGTAATTCCTGACCCACCATCTTTTTATTTTCTTTTTAATAGAAATGAACTTATGCAAAAAAAAAAGCGGCCAAAAGCGTGTCGGGCCACGCTCAGTGTAGGGTTCCGTAGTTTCCCGTCCGTCACAGTAAGTGTTCCCACTTATGAGTTTGTACAAAAACTGTTGTTTCCATCCAAGTTCAAAATAATTTTCCTAGAAAGTCCTTATAAAGTTCTACTTTCCAGATTTTTTTCATATTTTGTAAACTTATGGTTCAAAAGTTAGAGGGGGGGGGGACACATTGTTTTTTACTTTTGGAGCGATTATTTCCGAAATTATCGACATTATCAAAAAATGATTTTCGTAAACCCCTATTCATTTTTAAATACCTTTCCAACAATATATCACACGTTAGGGTTGAAATTAAAAAAAAATCTTCCCACTTTACATATAGGGGGGCTACCCTAATAAAACCTTTTTTTCCAATTTTTATTTTACCACTTTGTCGGCGTGATTGATACACATATTGGTACCAAATTTCAGCTTTCTAGTACTAACGGCCACAGAGATTAAGCGAGGACGGACAGACAGACATGGCGAAACTATAAGGGTTCCTAGTTGACTACGGAACCCTAAAAATGTAGGCACTACACAACACTACTTCCGCGGGCGACGTGACCTAAGCAACGGATTTGTGGACGGCAGAGTTTCCGAAACATAGTTCCTGGAAACATCTACATGATGTTTCAGAAACTTTGTACCCGAAACATTGTTTCTCGATGAATACATGCTATATTTGCTAAAAAATAAGTTTTATCTTATATTTTAAGTTTTATCTTATAAATTAAAGTAAATAATATTACAGATATATTAAATCTGATGAAGAACAAAAAATGCTGTTCCTTCCTTATAGTAAGGTAATAGTGGTATTGGACCTGATATTCCCACAATATCACAGTCTTCTACATCCGACCTTTTTAATCTCTTAACACTTAATATATATAAAAAATATAATTAATAAATAATTTGCACAACGCCATTACTGTAACAAACAGACAGACAGACAATTACAAAAATGATAGAAATGTATTCAATTACTTATTTTTAGTCACTCTCAATCAATTTTGTTACAAAAATAAAATATGTACAGACATCTGCAATTTACATTTTTATTTTATGTATAGATCTCCATCCATCACCTGATCATCATCACTGCATTGCTAGCGATACGTTTTGCTAGCAATGCAAATTTCAAGAGCTTGTTGCGATGAAAATTTTAGAGCTCCTAATTAGTACCTAAAAAGCCTAAGGGCTTTGGCTTTTACTAAGTGCAAATTCTTGGCTGCGTTGCTAGCGAGACTATTATCCCTCCGAATAGAGATATATCATTACATTTATTACAATTTTCTTAAGCATCTCTAATTTTTTGAAAATAAATTAAATTTAGCTTTCTACTGGTGAAAAACTGGTCAAAATCGGTCCAGTAGTTTCGGAGCTAACAAATAAAAAAAAATCTTTCCCCTTTATGATAGTCTAGTCTATAGTTTTTTTTACTTTTTAAAAAAGTATAGACTAGCCTCTAGATCTCGACAACAGCGCCACCTACAGGGTCTGATCGTGAATCTAAACCATCCAGGGACATTACTCAAATGCACACAAAAAATTTCAGAAACAAATCAGGAGATGGGCAGCAGCATCTTTCTAATGATGACTTAAAATAAAAAAACTGTAGCTGCCTACCTGCTTGCCAAGCGTGGCAACTATAGCAAATATTCATATGAGGTAATCTCTGCAAGAGGCCTATGTTCCAGCAGTATAGGCTGTTACAGTTAACAGTTATGCATCATTTATTTTATATAAATATCATTACTGTGCATAAAGGAAGTCCAAATTGATAGATATTAACTATTTCTTTAAAGTCTAGTCTTCCGTGTTAGAAGCCTTGGGTGCTAGATATTAGCGTAAAGGGCGTGGTCAAATGATTTACACAAAGTCCACTACATTATTTGACCATACCCTACATCTTTTTTTATAAAAGTGACAAAGAAAATAACACCAGGTAAGTGGCTACTAAAGTCCATGAACATCTGCAATCAACTTCTACATGCCTTGTCACCGCAAGAGTAAAATGGAATGCTTCAAACGTTAATCATACTGGCTTTCTTTACAGGCACGACTGTTTGGCGGCAAAAATAGGTTAAAAGGGTTGTATCTACCCAGACGGACTTCTAGACAGAAAACAAGTTCTACCAGCTAGTAGTCAGCTGTTGTGCGCTGCTAGAATGGAAAAATATACCTCAGGATAGACTTAATGAGAGAAACTTACTTACACTCCTGCATAAAGGATGTTAATCTTTACAGATGGTAGAAACTGACTAATTGCCTTCCGAAGACTTGGGGAATGTTCTAATGGACTTCTTCGACATAATATTGTGGTAGTGTAGTGGTAGTAGCAGGCACTCAGTGAATTGTGGCCAATTTTACTATTACTGTCATTGTAACATATTTTTTGTGACTGTTGACTTTTGAAAATAATATTTCAAAATTCTTAATTTTTATTATATATTTCTCTCTAATAATACTTACTTACTTATCGTCACGCACAATCCCTAACGGGGTAGCCAGAGAGAACAGATCGCCAAGTGTCACGATCCTTACATACCTCTTTCGCTTCTTTCAGGTTCATTAACTTCTTCATACATGCACGTCTAGGTATCAGAGTACTTTTGACCCTCCCCGCTTCGAGCAATTTGCTCACATGGTCTTCGAAAGTTAGTCTCGGTCTACCTCGACACCTTTTAATATTTACTTTCGCTCTATATATTTTCTTCACCATTCGGTCTTCACTCATTCGTTCAACGTGCCCAAACCATTGGAGTACGCCCCTATCAATTTTTGTGATAAGGTCATCTTTCAATCCTGCCATATTGCGAATCTCTTCGTTTCGCTTTCGGTCGGCTATGGTAACGCCACACATTTTACGAAGAGATCGCATCTCCACTGCATTCAACTTGCTTTTATGCTTCTTCTGGCATACCCAGGTTTCGCTGCCATATAACAAAGTCGGTACCAAAACTGCGTTATGTATTGCAAGGCGTGCACTCTTCACCACGCCTTGCCTTTTGACTAATGCATTCAGGGCACCATTGACTTTGTTTCCGGCAGCGACACGCCTATCCACATCTAAATCACATCTTCCATCCCGGCTGAAAGCACTCCCCAAGTATACAATTTCATTTACCTGTTCTAGACATTCCTGATTTACCCATATTTCACATTTCGTTCTCTCTTCGTCCTTTTCAAATACCAGAACCTTAGTTTTATTAGCATTCAAACGGAGACCTTTAATTTCACATTCCTCTTTCATACACGTGACTAATGCCTGCAGTTCTGCTTCTGATGGTGCAATAAGCACTGCATCATCAGCATACAGCAGACAATTAACTTTTATGTCACCCAATTTCACACCCAAACAGCTATCTTTCAGCTTCTGTAAACAGCTGTCGAGATACAGTATGAACAGCCAGGAAGACATGACACAACCCTGTTTTACGCCCGCTTGGACGCTAAACATGGGTGACAGGTCATGCCCTACCCGCACACAGGCTTTACAGTCATAGTAAAGTGACTGCACAGCCCTTAGCAATCGACCATCCACACCATATCCCGGCAACAGTTCCCACATTTTCTTCCTTATAACCTTATCAAATGCTTTCTCCAGATCCACAAAAGCACAGAAAATCCTCTGGTTAACACTCAGAAGCTTCTCCGTGATCATGCGGAGAGAAAACATTTGATCCGTGCATCCTCTTCCAGGTCTAAATCCGCATTGTGCCTCCCATAAGAATCTTTCCGATTTCTCTTGCATCCTGCGTGTCAAAATCTTCGAATAAACTTTACTTGCTAAACTGGTCAAGCTGACCGCCCGATAGCTCCCGCAGTCAAAATGTGAACCTTTACCTTTATATAAAGGCACAATGACCGCGGATCGCCAATCATC
The DNA here is from genome assembly GCA_036936625.1 of Parnassius smintheus behrii. Lineage (NCBI taxonomy): Eukaryota > Metazoa > Arthropoda > Insecta > Lepidoptera > Papilionidae > Parnassius > Parnassius smintheus. The sequence continues at coordinate 32,659,051 of JAUPFT010000005.1, read as the reverse complement.
CGGGACATCTCCCGTCCGCCAGCACAAATTGCACAGCAGATGAAAGCTGTCCCAGACGCGAGGCCCACCGTACTTGACCATTTCAGCAGTAACTCTGTCTAGTCCCGCAGCCTTACCACATTTCAAACTTCGAATCGCACGTTCAATCTCTTTCATGCTGATGACCTCAGTGTCATCGAGGTCCGTGTCTGGCGTGCCAGTCACGGCGTCACCCCCGGATCCTTCACTGAGATCATGACACGCATACAATTCTCTATAAAATTCACTCCATCGCTGCATGACGTCCGATTTTTCCGAGAGGACGTCATTGGTTCTCGAAAGCACTTTGTTCATTCTTAAAGCTGTCGCACCACTCCGGGACCTTCCAACCTCTTTCCAGAAGAGTTTGGAGTTTTCCCTAAAGTTGTGCGACAACCTCTCGTCCGCTTCTATTCTACACCTTTCACGTACTTCCTCAATCAATGTTTTCGCATGAACTTTCTGCAGCTTATATCTTTCTTTCATCTTCTCTCTCATATGCTCATCGTTACTAGAGGCTAAGTAGTCTAACCATGCTTTTTTCTTCTTTTTTACAGCTTCTTTCACTTCGTCATTCCACCATGCATCTCTTCTTTTACTACTACCTCTTTTTGTCTTACCACATACTTCTTCCGCTGCACTTACCATTCCATCCCTAAGGTTCTGCCATGTTCTCTCCACACATTCTTTCCTGCCATCGATGGTGTCAAGCTTTTCGGCTACCCTCGTGTGATATTTGTCCCTAGTATCCGCTTCCTGAAGCTTCCAGCTTCGGATGCGACAGACCGACTGTGGTTCTGTTACTGCCGTCCGGTGGCGCCAACCCGCGAACAAACCCCTAAATCTAGTAATTACTAGATAATGATCCGTTCCCAGGTCAGCACCCCTGAACACTCGTGTATCCATCACCTGTTTTCGCAGTCGGTCATCCACCAGGAACAAATCAATCATACTTCTCTCATTCTTTCTTTCTCTAGTGTACATATGGATCTTCCTGTGATTAAACATAGTGTTTGTCACAAGAAGACCCTTTTCCTTGCATACAGCCAGTATAAGCTTGCCAGCATCATTAACCCTTTTATCTCCAAACTTTCCAAGCACCGACTCGTATCCTGGTCGAGCGATGCCTACCCATCCATTCAAATCACCACATACAACAGTTCTTTCGTTTCCCTTAACCAAATCTAGAACTTCTCTTACATTCTCCCAAAACTCCTCCAGCTCAGCCCTGGACGACGAAGCTACCGGCGCATAAACAGCCAAAAGGAATAACTTCGTCAGTCCCATTTTGAAGCGAACCCAGAGAAGTCTTGAGTTCACAACCTTGTATTCAGTCATAAGATCGACCAACCGGGACGACAACAGCACTCCCACTCCTTGGCAGGCGTTCTCGCTTTCCGGGACTCCGGACCATATAGCTAACGTCCCGCCAGGGAGCTCTTCAATACCACTGCCTTTCCGTTTGGTCTCCGACATACACACGACATCTAATTCTCTTTCTTTCATTATTTCGATCAACTCATTCGTCTTATCTCTCATGCCTCCTCTAACATTCCACGTGCCAACTCTGCACTCCGTCCTCCACCTTCCGCCGTGTCGGGCTGTGCGTGACGGGTGGCGGTCCCCATCGCCGCTTTGCGCGCTGCAATCCACACCAACGGGGACGAGCTGGTGTGCGTCGCCTTGGGGGGACGCCCTAACCCTCGTTCGCATGGGTGCGCAGCTGTGTAGAATTGCAGCCCTGAAAAGGGCTGGCAGGGGTCGCGACGAGCACGCTTCTACAATGACCCCCTCTAATAATCTTCATTAAAATATGATTTAGTGACTAATGTGAATGTCATTGCTCTTTGTCTATGCTAAGTCATACAAATGGCTCTATAGGAAGCGCTGTAAATGTATAAGGTTTCTAGATGAAGGAATATTTATTATTTTTAAGATAAGTAAAACTTAGAACTTGGCATGGATATAAAATTGAAAGTAAATTGTCTGGGAGGGCAGGAGAAGCAATGGTTAGGAGCTGTAATTTGAATACAAAAGGCTTCCAGAAAAAGCCAAGCACTGGCATTTTTTCTTAAAGATAAAACTGCATTATCAATATCTACAGGCAAAGAGTTCCAAAGTTTGTAGTTTGCAAAGAACCTGGTTTTGGAATGCTAACCTAATTTTATAATATGATACAGCCATGCTGCAGCTATGTTATTTTTTTATAGGTTGTAGCAAAAATAAGTCAGCTTGACCAGGGAAGGACCATATTCTCACAGAATACCAATGTGACATAGCAGCTTAACCCACTTGTTACTACTGTTCTTTATACCACTTATTGAGTGTTAGATCTACCCGCCAAAGGAGATGGGCAAAAATTGTATGAACCTGTGCCCCAGACTGTACAGAGATGAAATCTATGTCATTTGAAAGTACAGATCTTCTATATAAAGAATTAGAAAATAGCATGTAGCTACGCAGTAGTGGACAAAAGTTATGAAGATTTAAAAAAGTTGATTTTGGCAGTCGGTTTTTATCATTATTACACAATGTAGATATTAATAAAGTTCCAAATCATGAGTGTTTTGTAGGTTAATGTATATGCAAGATGATTAGGATGTATCCTAACCGGTTTAGCTAAAAAAAACAAGGACAGCAGTTTTTTTCAGTCTTTGAAATTATTATTTGTAACTAGTTTTTGTAGCATAACTATTATTGCTCGAAGAGTATTAGACAGAAAATAATTAAACTTACATATTACACCATTTATAATTAGTGGAGCACTCGCGTGGGGCTACGGCATTTATTAAATAAATAAAAGTAAAATACGGATAAAACACAAATATCAAGGAAAAACATACATATATCATATACCAAAAAACGGTGCCGTAAGTCGGTAAACGTTAATCAGATCAAGTCTGTCATTGACACTTTGACTCTTAATAAAAAAAAATTCTTTGACTTTTAATGCTTGATGGACGGATTCAGTGTTGCAAGTACTAAAGTAAAATAACCCTACCCTATAATGTAACACTACAGATGTGTAAGCTGTTGCTGTATTAAACAAATAAATAAAATCCTATCCTTTAGTGTATTTTGACGTATGTATGAATTTATCATTAATTGAATGCTTGTTTTTATACATAAGATATCATAAATAAAGGATTTTTAAGAGTTTAGCTATTGTTTTTTCCCTACTCTGATCTTTTTTAAGTATTATATGGCCACATTAAAGGTGCTATAGAGTGACTTCAAAGAGAAGAACATACATAACATAACATAAACACTCACGCCTGTCACCCAGAGGGGTAGGCAGAAACTACAGACTTCCATTTGGCACGATCCTGACATACCTCTCTCGCCTCCTTCAGATCCATACATCTACCGCATACATGCTCGTCGGTTAAGGGTACTCCTAATTTGGCCCGTTTTCAATAAATCGCCAATTTGGTCGATAAATTTTCGCCTAGGACGTCCCTTTCCGACTCTGCCATTCACTTCTGCAACATAAATTTTTTTTGTCACTCTTTCCTCATTCATTCTTTCCACATGACCAAACCACCGAAGCATTCCTTTCTTAATCCTGGTCACAACATCATCTTGCAAACCACACTCTTCTCTTATTACCCAATTTCTTACCCTGTTGTTCAGAATCAGCCCTAACATACTCCTTAGGGACCGCATTTCTACTGCGTTGATTCTACTCTCGTGCTTCTTCTGACACACACAACTTTCACTACCATACGTTAAAGTAGGGACCAACACAGCATTGTGAATTGCCATACGTGCCTTTTTTGACACATTTTGATTCTTCACAATAGAGTGCAGGGCCCCATTTACTCTATTTCCCGCATTCACTCGTCGTTCTATATCCTTATCATATCTCCCATCCCTGCTAAATACGCAGCCGAAATATACAAACTCATCTACTTGCTCGATCAACTCCCCTTCTATTCTTATTTCACAAATCGTTTTACTTTCTTCTCTTTCAAAAACTAACCTTCGTCTTACTTGCGTTCACTTTCATACCCCTTTCTTTTAATGATCTGTTCATTAATGGGTGCGTTTGGCAGAACAAAGCGCTAGCAAGCGCTTGTAAGCAAAATGGCGATCGTAAGCGGTAAGCGCTGTCAAATCGTAAGTAGCTATTTTCCTCCAGGACACGATGTTAGTTTTAACCGGGGAATCTAACCTAATATATAATAATAAATATATGTTTGTTAAGTATTCATATTAAAAACTTACCAATCATGAATTTTTAATAGCATGGATATGTTTATTCATGTCATTATATTACTTAAAACTAATATTGCACAAAACAACTTGTAAACTCTACTTCAAAACAAATAAATTAAATAAGCAAAATGGCGGATTGTGTCAGCGCTACTGAAGTAGCAATCGTGTCCTGGCCGAAAACTATTTTAGCGCTGATAAGCGCTTGCTAGCGCTTTTTTCTGCCAAACGCACCCAATGTAACCATCATTTGCAACTCGGCTGCCGACGACGCAAGTATAACTTGATCATCGGCGTACAAAAGGCATTTGACGGTTAAAAATTCAAAAATTCAAAATTCAAATTTTCCAAACAACTGTCCATAAATAGGTTGAACAGCCACGGGGAAGCCACACAGCCCTGTCTGACACCTTTATGGATGTCAAACTAGTCCGAGTAGACCCCGTTGATCCTAACACAAGCACTAGAGTCCCTATAAATGGACTCCAATGCCCGCATCAAGCCAGCGCTCAACCCAAATGAGTTCAGTGTTTGCCATAGCACATCCCTATCCACTCTGTCACAGGCTTTTTCCAAGTCCATGAATGCACAAAAAACCTTTTGGTTTTTGGCCAAAAACTTCTCCGCGATCATGCGCATGGAAAAGGCTTGATCTGTACATCCCATTCCCTTTCTGAATCCCGCTTGCACATCCCAAATTTTTCCATCAGTTTCTTTCATGACCCTTTCAATCAGTACCTTAGCATACAGTTTTCCCACAATGCTAAGAAGGCTGATGTCACGGTAGTTTTTACAGTCCTGCTGCGACCCTTTTCCTTTATATACTGGGACCATCACGGCTTTGCACCAGTCTACCAGTACCCGCTTCAGTTCCCAGCATAAATTAAACAAGGTGTGCAGCAGGCCTGCCACGACTTCCCCTCCAGCCCTTAGCGTTTCGAGTGAAACTCTATCATATCCGGCAGCCTTACCTGCTTTCATGCTTTTCATTGCTTTCATTATTTCATCTATACTTATCTCGCTACCTCTTTCCTCTTCTTTTGGAGTTTCTACTTCACTTAGTACACACATTGTCTCCTCACTCATAAACATGCTTTCAAAATATTCCTTCCATCTCTTTAAACTCAAAACTTCATCTTTCAGAATATAGCCATTCTCGTCTCTTATAACATTCATCATAGGCTGTTTTGAATGTACCCTGGCAGTTCTTACAAGTTTCCAGAACATTTTAATATTTGCCTGGAAGTTATCCGATATTCTTCTATCATTCTCATCCGTTCTTTCTTGCTTTTATCTTTCGACTACTTCTTTTACTCTCTTATTAAGATGTTTAAAGACTGACTTTTTTCTTTCAATATCTCCATTCGTACCGCTAGAATTACCAGCCTTTGTTGCTAGTAAATCTAGCCATGCTCTCTTTTTTGCTTCAACTTCCATACGTATCTCATCATCCCACCATAACATATTATTTTTCCTTTCATTCTTCCTCTTACTAACACCACATACTTCGGTAGCTGCATCCACTAAACCTTTCTTTACATTTTGCCATACATTCTCCAAGTCTAACTCCTTCATACATAATTCATCCAAACCACTTATATTTTCTTTCAGTCTACATTTGAACTTGTTTTTCTCACCTTCATCTTGTAACCTTTCTGTTCTAATACGCTGTAACACAGTGGTAGACACAGATGATCAATGGCGCCAACGCCTGAATAGACCATTAATTCGGCATAAAACCAAATAATGATCCGTTCCTACGTTAGAACCCCGGTAAACCCTTGTATCTACCATTGCGCCCCTCAATCTTTCATCCACAATTATGAAATCTGTAATGCTTCTATCGTCACCTCTTTCCCAAGTATACATGTGAATCCTCTTGTGGCGAAAGCAAGTGTTCGTCACAAAAAGATTCTTCTTATACTTTCATCACCAAACATTCCCAATATCCTTTCATAACCAAGCCTCCTCACCCCAACCCTTCCATTAAAATCTCCTAGCATAATAATATTTTCATTTCCCTTACACTTCATTAACACCATCCTTACCATTTCCCAAAACTGCTCTCAGATATAAGTGGGCTTAGACATGTCTGGGCGTAGACCCCTAACACAAACAACTTCTTTAAGCCCACTTTCATTCGTATCCATAGCAGTCTTGGGCTTACACATTCATACTCTTTCACACATTGGCTCATTCTTTCTGAAAGGATGATACCTACTCCCTGACATGCCCACTCGATCTCGTCTACACCAGACCAGTATGCTGTATACATACCATGAGTAGTGACATCCTTCCCCTTCCTTTTCGTCTCATTTACACATGACACATCTATTCCTCTATCATACATCATATCGCATACTTCATCCATTTTATCATTCATTGCCCCACATACATACAACGTAGCCAGACGGGCCTCTGCAATCCACTTTTCGCCTCTCCGGGAGACAGAACGTGACGGGTGGCGAACCTCGTCGCCGGTTTTCCTCCCGGAGATTCTTCGCACCCCTGCCCCATTAAAGGGGCGCCGGGAACTCGGGGCCATTTCTTTTATATAGTTCCTCATGGTGCGAAAATATTGGGTAGTATGTTTTACGCCGCTACCACGGCGTGGAGCCGAGTCTGTGGTATCGGCTTGTCGCTCATTTAGCACCACCCGGGGGACACGTGTAGGGTGGGCCTAGGAAAGAGAAGAAATCACTTTAAAAACATTTAAACTTGATTATTTTTCAACAGCTGCTATGAAATGTTAATAGTTATTCAAAATTCTTTTTTATTTTATTTAAATTAATAGCAATAGTCTTATTTTTGTACAGCTTGGGGCACATTTTGGCCATCTCATTTATGTTTAATGTTGTTTAAACAAAGATCGACTTACATTACCTTAATCAGAGACAGTCCCTATAAATGTGTATCAACTATTTGTCACTGTGTGTATTATTTTCAGATGTGTTTAAATTTGATAGTGATTTTGTTATGGGACATGGCTTCAAAAAGGTAAGTTTTTGAGTACGTAAATATAGTAATAAACAATACAACATAGAATGCTGTTAAGTATTGTTATTATAATATAAATGTAAAATGAAATAAATTCAAAAACTAATAGCGTTCTAACGCCCACTAGTAAAATTGACGTCTTACTATCATATTTTAGATCACTAATAAAACAACCTTTGAATCTCGTAATAGTTGATGAATTGAGCCATACAGATTCTGATCTGCCCAGTGAAATGAGATGATGACCTGCCCAGTGAAATAACAATTTTTTCACCAGAAAATACAAATACTGAAATAATAGACGAAGATTCTGGTGACGAAGAATTTGTGACACTACATAATCTCCCAGGTTTGGCTATTCTTTTGAGAATATTACATAATTCATATCAGTCATTGTACTAACAATTAATTTCAATGTAGGTATTTATTACTTTTCAGGTTCCCAGCTAAGAGTTCCAGCAGAGATTACATATGATATGTTTTCAGATAGTAAGGACTCTGAAAATGATTTATCTTTGTCTGTGTCAGCAATAATGATATGCACTGCTTTGGCAGTGCATTCTTTGGAATGCTTGCCAGAAGAGTTGGATAAAAAGATAACTTCTACTTCCTGCTCCACTTCATCTATAAGCTGTTCATCGTGGAACGTCACTCCTAGTGTTAGCAAAACCCGACAGTATACATTTTTTTTTATAGGATAGGGTGACAAACGAGCACACAGTCCACCTGATGGTAAGTGGTTGCTGTGGCCCATAGACACCTACATCCATCCTCGATTACGAATTAAAATGCAGATGCGTTGTCACCCGTGAGGACTAAGATGGAATGCCTCGGTTCCAGTAAAAAGGGTCTCCGGTTTTCTACACTCACCATACGAAATACAGCAGCATTAAGCTACTATTTCACGCTGGTATTCTGTGAGAGCGTGGTCCTTCCCCGGTCGAGCCGACCCATTCGTGCTACAACATCTAATATAATTGCAGCATGGCTCTACCACATATAAAACACCTTTTTGAATTCATTTGGATTGTGCCTGTTGTGCCTGTGGCACAATCCAAATGAATTTCCACAATGGCAGGATCGTGAGGGCCCAAAAAATTTACAGTCACCTTTGTATTACTATGAGTGTATAATAAATGATGAAGTAATACAAATGTTGATTCATTACACAATTCTGTATGCAAGCCAAAAGAATGTCGTCGCTAATATAACTCATCCAGAAATAGTTTTTGGGTATACTTTTATACAGTGGTTCTCACCGGCACGGAAACTTGGCCAAGCGGTTATCTCGCGATAGCAAAAGCTTTAAGTGTTTCTGATGAATGTTTGTTATGCAAGTATGTCAAAAAATGTTTACCCTCAAGTTCAAGAGGGTAATTCATTATGTTTAAGTGCACCATGACGAATTCTTTAATTTTTAGTTGAATCGGGTCATTTGAGCGACTAAGTTCACATTTTAAATTTGTGTGTTGTGAAAAGTTTACTGTAAGGTTATTCAATTATTGTGATCTTGTGTCTTAATTAAATAACTAAAGGTGCTTTAAAGCCAATAAAAATGCCATTAACACCAGCACAAGTTGCACAAGCAGTAGCATTAATTGACCAAGGGCTGACACAGCGTGAAGTTGCTATTGTGCTTAACATACCACAGTCCTCAATGCAGTATTCACTGAAACGATACCAGGAGACAGGCCGCTACACCCGCAGGCCAGGCAGTGGGGGCGTAAGGTGCACATCGGCCCGGGACGATCGTTTTATTGTTATGGAGATTTTGAGAAACCGCTACCTGACCGCTGTTGAGATACGCCAGCGGCTCCAAATCGCAAGAGGCGTTAATATTAGTGAGCGTACGGTGAGAAGACGAATGGAGGAAGTGAATTTAAAAGCTCGTAGACCAGCACGAGGTCCAGAACTTCTCAGACAGCACCGAGTAGCCCGACTTCAGTTCGCAAGAGAACATGTCAATTGGACCCACGAGCAATGGGCTAGAGTGTTGTTCACAGATGAGTGTCGAATAGCTTTACGTGCTCCAGACGGTCGAGAACGAGTGTAGAGAAAAAGAGGAGAGAGGTTTCTACCCATTACCACCACCCAAACTGTGAGTTTCCATGGAGGCTCAATAATGGTATGGGGAGGTGTAAGTTCCGACGCACGTACAGAGTTGGTCATCGTCGATAATCGGCTTACAGCTACTCGATACATCGAGGAAGTTCTTCAGGAGCACGTAATGCCTTATTCGGGATTCATTGGACACGACCAATTCCTCCTCATGCACGATAATGCACGCCCGCACGTCGCACATTGTGTAGAGGAATATCTGGAAGAGGTTGGAATACAAAAATTACAGTGGCCAGCTCGTAGCCCGGACTTAAATCCAATTGAGCATGTATGGGGTATGCTCAAAAGAAAGATAAAGTCCAGCTCCAAACCGCCACAAACTCTAAATGAGCTCCGAAATGCAGCGCTGGCCGCTTTGGGACAGCATACTGCAAGTTGATGTCAGAAACATCATTCAAAGCATGCCAGATCGAATGCAAGCGGTTATCAGGGCTAGAGGAGGAAACACCCAATATTAAAACTGATAGACAATAAAGAAACAGACTTAATTTTTAACTTTGTAGTGTTTTTAAAGTGACAATGGAAAGATGTTAATTTTAGTGAAAACATGTTATCTTGAAAAGAAAAATTTCAGTGAAGTAAACATTAAATTTCTATGTTCTAAAACCATTAGAGACACTTATTGAATGCATCTACCCTTAATTTACTGTTAAAAAAACGTTTCAGTGCAAATAATCAGCAAATTCACGAGTGGCCAAGTTTCCGTGCCGGTGAGTGTAGTAGTACCACACAGGTATATGCATTGGGAGAGATCTTTGATAATTGTTTTGATATTGTTTATAATGCCATGTTTCATTTCACAATGATAATGAAACACTTACATTGCTGTGACAACAATGTCATTCATACAGATAGTGATAAATTTGCGAAACTTAGGCCTTTGTTTGATTTACTAAATAAAACTTTTTCTGACATGGCACCTTCTGAGCAAAATTATAGCATTGACGAAGCTATGGTACCATACTATGGAAGCCATAGCTGCAGATATTTTATATGAGGAAAAGCAATCCAATGGGGATATAAACTGTGGGTAGGTGCAACTAGGTTGGGTATGTTTCTTGGTTTGACCCATACCAGGGACATTCTTCAAATATCCCAGCATGCTACAAACAATTTGGATGTGGGGCAAGTGTAATTTTGAAGTTTGCTGATGTTTAACAGTCATGCAACCCAAACACTCAATTTCATCTGTTTTTTGATAATATTTTTTAATTCACAAATTGAGTAGTAGAGGTTTGAGAGCTACAGGAACTATTAGTGAAAATTGTACCTCTAGATGTCCACTACCTGAAAACAAGGTTTTCAAAGACAGAAAGGGGCACATTCGTGTATAGGTCTAGCCAACCCAAGCAAATCTTAGCCTGCAAATGAAATGACAATAGTGTCGTAAGTGTCGTGTCTAATGCGGAAACAATTGAGCTGCTTCACAAAGCCAAATGATTTTCTACACAATCAAAAAGGTATGTGCTTATTGATCAACCTGCTATCATAAAAACATACAATGAAAACATGGGTGGAGTCGATAGAACTGATCAAAATCTTGGGTTATACAGAACTTTGATCTGGGGGAATAATGCTATTTTCCGTTATTTTGCCACGGCTTGGATACGGCTACCCACAATTGGATACGGCTGCCTGGCAGTTGTGTAAAAGTGATGGTGTAAAATATGACCACTTAACTTCTCGTAGAGTTGTTGCCAGAGGATTATTGGAGACATATAAAAAACTGAAAAACATGGACCTTGCTACACTCTATAGTCACACTAAATTGATAACTAAATATAATATATGATCATTTAATTACATATAAAGATTCTCAAAGCCGTTGCACTATTTGTAAGAAAAAAACAATTTTTTGTGCATCGTAAATGTCAGTTATATTTACACCCAAAAATATGTTTTGTTTCATATCATACCAATGTTAAAATTCTTGGCAAATAAACCAATATAATGTGTTATTTAATTCCCAAAATGCTTTGATTTTAGTAGCCATCTTACTACCGGGCATAATAACTCCACTCATTTTCCGGCTTTTCCGGACCACAATTTTTTTTTTTCAATATTATTACTTTGTTTTAGTACAACATAGGTATTCAAAAATCAGTGCAATCCGAAGCAAAAAAAGTTTCAGCAATATCTGGGTTAATTGCTGATGTGTTATGTATGGTGATAGTAGAACAAGAGACCCTTATTACTGACAATGAGGCATTCCATCTTAGCCTGTGCCTTAGCAGTGACAATGCATCAGCATTATAATTCTTAATCAATAATAAATGGAGATATCTATGGGCCACACATATCCAATTACTATCAGGAGGACTGTTTTTGTTTTTAATCCTTGTTTTACTAAAACGAATGACGAACTTTCTTAAACTCAAATCAAATCAAATACATTAACCTATTACATACATGCACATAGAAATATTTTAGTATTTGATACACCGTTACTAAGCCTTTCTTCCATAAAAAAATAAGAACGCGATATTTGTGGTTGCAGTTCCTAAAAAAGAGCCTGTTAAATGTTATTATACATGTTAAGAAAAACTTACATTTTAGAAAGCTTTGACGCTACTCCACCAGTAACCTTAGCAACTCGAAGGTTAGTTAACTCTGTTTTTAACTCTTCAAGCTGTTTGAAGAGTTCTTTTTTATCTTTAGTGCGCAACTCGGAGCACTTAACCTTACCCTGAAAAAAAAATTCAAATTCAATGTACATACAGAATATTTACGCCGGAATAATATGGATAAAACATTTAATATTTAGCTATATTACGTATAAATATTTATTTTGATATGTACATAATATTAAATGCTAATTCCAAGGTAATTTATATGAAATAATATCTTTCTTTTTAGGTTAAAATATGCTGAAGTTTAAAGATAAGTATCAGGAGAAATATATATTTAAAATATAATTTTATCATTTTGAGAATCTTTTGCTAATTTAAAAAAAGTAATTATATTGTTGATGTTAAGTAATATACTGGATTAATACAAAATAAGGCATACCATTTTGAAAAATTGAACCTCTTGTCACCACTGTTTTGACATAAAAGAATAGGTAAGTCTGAGTAAGTCAGTGTCAAAGTCAAACTGACAAAATCAAGGGGCAACAGCTACTCTATGGGTGCGTTTAGCAGAAAAAAGCGCTAGCAAGCGCTTGTAAGCAAATGGCGATCGTAAGCGGTAAGCGCTTTCAAATCGTAAGTAGCTATTTTCCTCCAGGACATGATGTTAGTTTTAACCGGGGAACCTAACCTAATTTAAATATATGTTTGTAAAGTATTCTTATTAAAAACTTACCAATCATGAATTTTTAATAACATGTGTTTGTCTATTCATGTCATTATATTACTTAAAACTAATATTGCACAAAACAACTTATAATTTCTACTTCAAAACAAACAAATTAAATAAGCAAAATGGCGGATTGTGTCAGCGCTACTGAAGTAGCAATCGTGTCCTGACCGAAAACTATTTTAGCGCTTGTAAGCGCTTGCTAGCGCTTTTTTCTGCCAAACGCACCCTATAGCTCTATTCCTACGACGAGTATAGTTTCTTCCACAAACTAAGCGTAGTTTCTACATTGGTCACATTTCACATAAAATATATGCGTAATAATATATAGGTGGATACTTAATAAAGTCAACACCGATATATATTTTATATATTTTATGAAATGTTTTGCTGCTTTAAGTCAAGAAACTTTTGGGAATCAGTTAAATAAGATTTCTCTGCTTAAAGGCCAAAATATTTATGAAGCTTCTCTCTCTATATAATTTGTCCCTAAAAATTAAAGGGGAAATAACGTTCTTGGGGGAAAAAGGTTCTCGAGTGGCAGCCTCGTGATGGTGACTACCTGGTAAGCCATGCAGGAAGTCGATGGATGCAGGTAGCTCAGGACCGTGCTTTGTGGCATACCTTGGGGGAGGCCTATGTTCAGCAGTGGACTTGTGAAGGGTTGTAATGATGATGATGATGAAAAATTAAAGTAATAATAAACTTAATATCATTCATGCAGCTAAGCATGAATTTTAAAACTTTACTGAGAGGATAAAATGGCGGTCAATAGGGCAGCGATATTTCTATAATAATAACATCGACAGAATATTGTGAGAGTGTTTTCATATGCACACGGAGCCACGGCACACTATCTGTGGGTAAAAATAATAAACTAACGACACTGAAAGATCGCAGAGAACGGGGAGACTTGATCGAAGCATATAAAATTATACATGGACACTACGATCTGGAAAATTTTGACAGAGATTTATTCCAGTACTCAACAAACACACATCTTAGGGGACATCACTTCAAATTAACCAAAACTGTGTCACATAATAACCCACACAAGCACTTTTTTAGCCAAAGAGTGGTTGAAGCATGGAATAAACTGCCATCAGAAGTAATATAAAATTACCAGAGGGGTAGGCAAAGACTACGGACTTCCATTTAGCACGATCCTGACATACCTCTTTCGCCTCCTTTACATCCATATATCTACGCATACATGCTCGTCGGTTAAGGGTACTTCTAACGTGGCCCATTTTCAAAATATCGCCAATTTGGTCGATAAACTTTTTTCTAGGGCGTCCCTTCCCGACTCGGAGATAATATCTGCACAAACTATTAACCAATTTAAGAACAGATTAGATAAACATCTAATATAAGAATAATTACACAATTTGAAAATAGGATACGGGCTTACATCAGTTGTTTAAACTGCTAGCCTGTTAACTAGTAATAATAAAAATACCCCAAGTTTTCTAACTTATTTATGCTTTTCATCTTAGATGTTTCTACGGTCGTCCTTTTTCACGTCTAAGCCGTAAAACATATTTTTATGGTGGTTCCGTTTGGCCCATAGATGGTATTTTTAAATGAAATATAATTACTTTATTAATAGCTTAGTTTTTGTCATGTATCACATTATGATCTACATACGACCTAATACTGAGCTGCAATTTGCAAAAAGACCTATGAAAATTTGAATTTCACGGGCTACATTGGCAGAGCTATCATCTGATATTATAAAGAGATAAAATTTGCCGGTATGTAAGGGGTAATCTATAGAACTTTCTTATATATAGGAATTTCTTCTTTCTCCCTGGAAATTCATCTTTTCTTCTTCTCCCTGGCTATTGTCCCATTTTAATTGCTTGCGCCACATCGTGCGATTGTGGGTTGTCCTTTCTAATATGTTAGTAGATTTCAGGTCGTTTTTTAGTGTTGGCAGCCAGGTTATTGCTGGTCGTCCACGGCCTTCCTTCCCCTCTTCTATGTTCATAACTCTTTTAGTCATATGGTCATCATCCCGTCTCATCACGTGTCCGTACCAGCGTAGACGGTTTTCTCTAAGTTTTTCGTGCACCATAGCAACCTTAAAGCTACCACGAATGTAATCGTTTCTTATTTTATCTGTTCTAGAAACTCCTCCAGACCAACGTAGCATTGTCATCTCAGTGACGTGAAGTTTCTGTTCATCCGTCTTTCTCATCGGCCAGCACTCAGATCCATATAGCAGAGCTGGTCTTACTGCTCTTTTGTATACATTACCCTTTATTTTAATAGGCATACGGGACTCGCATAGAATGCCAGACAGCGATCTCCATTTTAACCAACCTGTTTGGGTTCTATTTTGTATGTCTCTTTCGATACATGCCTTTGGTGCTACAATGGATCCGAGATATTTAAACTCTTCAACTCTTTTAAGAGGACTACCTTCAATAGAAGGACATGGAATAACATTCACATTGGCATTAGAAAAGTTACAGTACATATATACAGTCTTCTCTCTATTGACTCTCAACCCTCTTCTTTCTAAGGACTTCTGCCATATTATCAGGTCTGATTGTACTTCCGCCATCGATTCGGCTATAAGTACTACATCATCAGCGTATAGAAGTGACCACGGTGCTGGTTTCTTAATGTCCGTAGTGATATAGTCCATTACTAGGTTGAATAGAAGAGGGCTTACGGTCGAACCCTGGTGAACCCCTACTCCGACTTCGAATGATTCACTTGTCCCTGCTGGGCTGACCACTTTTGTAGTTACATTGTGGTACAGATCTTTGAGGAGTTCAATATAATGCTCCTGCACCAATTGCGCCCTTAGTGCTTGCCAGATTAGTTCTCGAGGAATTCGGTCGAACGCCTTTTCAAGGTCAATGAAAATAAGATTAACATCTTGTTTGCGTGACTTGTACTTTTCCATAAGTATTTTTACTGAGTGAATTGCATCTGTAGTGCCCACGCCGCTAGTGAATCCACATTGGTTCGGTGTAATTTTTGTAATTTTTGACAGTCTTTTGACGAGGGCACATTCCCAGATCTTAAGGGTCTGAGAAGTTAGTTTAATTGCTCTATAATTTTCACAGTCCACAACATCCCCTTTATTTTTGTATAGGTGTATTAAATTGTTGTTTCTCCACATATCTGGTATTTTGGTACTTTTAAGGATTACATTAAAAAGATTTGTCAGCCATGCTACGCCGGTATTGCCCACATTTTTCCATAGTTCAGCTGGAATCTCATCCGGTCCGGTTGCTTTTCTATTTTTCATTATTTGTATGGCTGCCTTTACTTCCTGGCGTGAAATTTCCTCAATTGGTCCTTCCGTGGATCCGAGGGATGTGAGTGGTTCCTGTGGAAATTTCTTATTCAGTAGTGTTTGGTAGTATTCTCGCCATCTCTTACTAATTTCTTTGTTTGCGGTTAACAATTTACCCGATGAGTCTTTGATATATTTGTTATCTTTTGTTTGGTTATTTCGATGTTTTGCTAATTTAAATATTTCTGCGTCTGATTTTGCGTTTTCTAATTCTTTGTAAAAGTGATCTTTGGATAGTGCTTTAGTACTGCAACACATTTTTTAGCTCTCTTTTTAATTATATTGTAATCCAGCCGATTGCTGTCACTTTTTGATTGTTGCCATTTCTTGAAAGATTCTTTCTTCTCCAATAACAGAGATTTAACATTCTTACCCCACCAAGTAGGATCTTTATTAATCCTCAATTTTCCTTTTGTAATACCTAGGGTTGTCCTGGCGGTTTTTAGGCAAAACATGTGGAATTCGTTCCGTAGAGTGTTGCTGTCTTTTGGGACCTGAAGTGTCTCTTTGAAGTATTTATCAACCTGATCAATAAATAAAGTGCCTTTATCCTTGTGTATGTTATACCAATTTATGCGGGGTTCATGATTTTGATATTTCTCTTTTGTATTCCAGTTTGGCATTTTCAGACAGGTTACTGTGATATATGTAGGTATAGATTAATATTGTACTATGTAGGTAGGCGCCACCGCGCGTCTTCTCTAGCCAGTCGCTCAATACATGTTATGAAGTCACACCGTGTTTTATTATTTAAATACCGAGTTATCCAGTACATTTCAGTGGCGACGAGGATAGCAACGAACTCTTGGAAAAGTATTTGTAAACGACAAGTATTTATTTAAAATGTCGATTGGAAAAACTCCAGAGTTTGACCTACATAAGGACGATTGGGGGTCATACGTCGACCGCCTCGAACAATATTTTGTTGTCAACAAAATTTCAGAGGATTTACAAGTTCCGACGTTAATTACTGTGATGGGAGCCGAGTGTTACGAACTGTTAGTGAATTTATGTACTCCAATCAAACCAAAAGATAAATCTTTTTTGGAAATCACAAACATTCTAGAAAAACATCTCCAACCAAAACCAAGTGTCCTCGCAGAAAGATATAAATTCCGGCAGAGACAACAAAAAAGTTGTGAAACAATAGCGGAGTATGCAGCAATATTGAAGAGAATGTCGAAATCTTGTGAATTTGGTCAATGGTTGGAAGAAAGTTTAAGAGATCAGCTGGTGTGCGGTATTCTAAGTGAAACTATAAGGCAACGACTATTCGCAGAAGGCACGTTGGAATATGGGAAAGCGTATAGCTTGGCAGTGAACATGGAGGCGGCGGAGAAGGATGCAGCGGCTGTGGAAGGATACGGGCAAGGTGAATCGTCGGACAGCTCGAGCACGGCTGAGTGCTAGGCGATGGCAGCGACTCGACGTGGCAACGGACGCGGTCGGCCAGGGAGGACGGCACCAACGGCGTCGAGGTGGCAGCGGCAGCAAGGAAAAGCAGCGGACGGAGCACAACAATGTGCTGCGTGCGGCGGACCCCATGGCAGCACGAAGTGTCGGTTCGCGGTATATGTGTGCAGAGTATGTAATCGTAAGGGGCATCTACGTCGGATGTGCCCTAACCTGACGACGTACCATCACGTAGACATCGGAACACCTAAAGTGGTCGAATCGGACGAGACGGACAGTGACGAGGTAAGAATATTTGATATTAAAAAATTATCCATAGAAGAGTGTACACCGCTATGTATTTCAATCAACGTTCACGGAAAAGATATTGACATGGAGTGTGACACGGGTAGCGCCGTATCTTGTATAAGTTACAAATTTTATAAACATAATTTTAGTGATTTACCTATCAGCAAATGTAATGTTTTACTTAGATATTACACAGGTAAAATAGTTCGTCCCGTGGGGGTGGCTACGTCACTAGTGAGGTATAAAAATACACAAAAAAAAATTAAATTTGTTCATGGTCAGAGATGGTAAAACCGTTCTTTTGGGTCGACAGTGGTTAGCCGAACTTAAAATTCATCTACCAGTGTTTCAGTATCACGATGTAAACAATGTTAATTATAAGGATTTTGAAGAAAGTAATTTTATGTATAGATTAAGTGAAGTATTTGCGGATGGGCTTGGACGGTTCAGCGGCGGGAGGGTTAGCATCCACCTGCGGCAGAGGGCGCGGCCGGTGTTCATGCGCGCGCGCCCTCTGGCGTATGCGCTGCGGGAACCGGTGGAGCGAGCGCTCGAGCAGTTGGTGCGAGACGGCGTCCTCACGCCGGTGGAGCTCTCCGACTGGGCCACACCCATTGTACCCGTTCTCAAAAAGGATGGTAATATTAGAATATGCGCTGATTATAAATTAACACTGAATAAAGTACTAGAAGTCGACCGTTACCCCTTGCCACGCATAGATGATTTGTTATCGCGTTTACATGGCGGTGAACGTTTCAGAAAGAGAAGACTGCTCGTGTACATGTTTTGACAAAATGCTTTATAAAGCGTAATCTTGACTTCATCCGTACAACGAGCGAATCTACGTACCAGCATGTTACCACGGACCGCCAAAGCCCTACGCTCCCGTTCTATGTCTAAATCGTCTCTAAGGTCGTCGGTAAGTACGTGGCCCAGGTACTTAAATTGAAAAACTCTGTTCAGCTCCACTCCATCGAGGCAAATTGGAGGTATAAATTCGGGACACTTACCGGCGGCCTTAAAGACCATAAATTCGGTTTTTCTGGCATTATAGGCTAGACCGTGCGACTTAGCATAGCTCTCACATACGTTCAACATTTCTCTGATAGCACTCGTAGTGGGGCCCAGCAGCACCATGTCATCGCGTAACTAATATTGCTTACATTAACACCACTCACTTTGCATCCGACTCGCATGCTGCTTAGCTCCACTATGAGGTCATTTACGTACAGGTTGAACAGCTTTGGAGATGACAGCCCGCCTTGCCTCACTCCGCACTCCAACCTGAACGACTTGGACAATTGGTCAGCCCATTTAACGCAATTTACTTGCTTTGTGTACCAATACCGAAAGAGATTTAGCACCTCCACTGGAACACCTCTGTCCTCCATCTTCCTCCAAAGCACATCATACGAAACCAGATCAAATGCTTTGGAGAGATCTAGAAGGCAGGCGTACACCGGCGTCCTCCGGCTTGTATAATATTGGACAGTGTGCTTTAGGCTTAGCATTGCGCTTTCAGTGGATAGTCCGGCCCAAACCCGAACTGCGCGTCATTCAACTTCAGATACTTTTGCAAGCATGAATCAGGCAGACTGTCCAATACTTTGGCCACCGTGGTAGCAAGAGAAATAGGGCGGTAGTTGCTCTTGTCCGAGATATCACCTACCCTGTTTTTGACAATGGGCACCACAATGATTTTCATTAGATCCGGTGGTAGATATGAATGTCCAATGCACATATTGAACAATAGAGACAGGACCCTTGGCAGGTGTACACCCGCATGTTTTAGGTGCTCGATACTGAGCCCGTCATGTCCGGGAGATTTGCCCCTGCTCATCCGCTTGATTACATCTCTGACTTGATTAGCCGTAAACAATGGCATAGGCTCATCCACCCGCACGCCAGGCTCAGGACCAGGCATCCCCGTGGAGGGGCCCAGCGGCGATCGTACTCTGAAATGTTCCATAAACAGGTTTGCAATTCCCTCCGGATCACTAATCCCATCTACTCCGGCCGGCAGGCCAGGCTTAATCTCCAGTTTACTAGTGGACTCCCAAAATTTCCCAAAATTTTTATCCGCTCGCAGTTTCGCTATTTTATCCATTTTGATTTGCTCTTGGTTATTTATGCACCATTTGAGTCTACTTTTAAAAACCTTGCGCGACTCGCGCATCTGCTCATATATTTCGCCTACAGCGGGCCTATTATATAAGACCCACATTTGAAATTCAAGCCTGGCCTCCCGATGAGCATCTCTCACATTTTTATTCCACCCATACAGGATCTTTTTTCTACAAGGCTTATCAATTTTTACGTAATTTGTTTTAATTGCCGCCATTTTTAGTGTACTTACAATTTGTTCATAGAAATTGTCGACCAAACTTTTATGACAGGCGTTATCGCATGACCCGTGACTGCAACTAGCGAATTCGGGAGGAAAATCAAAGTCTCGTAGCTCTTTATGACATAACTCTTGGTACTTTCTTATCTGAGACTCACTTCTTTCTCCCAACGTAACCGCACAGCACAACCTCACGCATCACCCGTTTAGGCCTAACATTATTTAAACTACACTCTAAGTAGATAGGCAGATGATCCGATCCACATACATCTTCAACTATACCTACATCAGTGACAGTATGCCAGGCTGATAAGGAGACCACACAATGGTCTAGCCACCTCGTGCCACCATGACACTGGTCTAGAAAGGTATACGTATTTGACCCTAGCATTTGTACATCTGCACATACCCAAGGCTGATCCGTACAGAAACGACTTAGTTCGGTGTAGAAAAGTTCTTCGGGATGTGCATTATAATCTCCTAATATATACATATTCTCCACGTTGTTACTAGCTTCAATTGCACTTATTTCACTTAGTATTTCTGTAAAAATAGGTAAGTTTTTATCCGACTTAGTCGGCATATAAACAGAAAATACCAAGATGGATCTATCCCCTACTACACCCTTGATGGCAGCTAGCCGCTTACTAGAACATTCTATAACCGATACACAGTCGAACAAGCCCTTCTTCCAGAGAATAGTTACTCCACCGTATGGTCTCCCCCTCAGAATACCAGAGGAAGTGTCCACAGCAGACTTACCGGTGTACTCAAACTCGTCAGAAACAGTCCCTAATAACGGAATATTATGACTAAGAAGCCAAGTCTCCTGTAGACACACTATGCTACCCTTTCTTCATAAATTCCGAACATCGTTAATCGATGTCTTAAAGTTCTTACAGTTATAGCTATACAATCTGCAGTAATTTGTTTTATTTTCACAATACATATTAAAAATTTATTTATGAACTTTATCACTAACCTCCTCACGTACAGATTTGTACCTAAAATGCACAAACCTCCTAAAGGTTATGCCATCTGGCCAGAATTCATCATCTAAAAATAAACTTAATTTGTTTTTCGAAACAAATAATTTATATGCATTATATTTTCTTGTAGAATTCATTTTTATCATTTTTAGTGTCACAATTTCATTAGTTTTGTCTTTAATGTAACTAATAATATCTTGTTCACACGCTTCTTTACTAACGTTAGATATAAACAACGGTATTTTTTAATTATTTTTTAATTATAACTATATATTATATATATTATATGGTATTTTATTATTTTTCAATTAAAACCCACAATCATCTGCATGTTAAAAATGGCAGGTGCAGGAAACTTAACATCAAAAATAGTAATTACTAGCTTCTGCCTGTGACTTAGCGAGAAACTTATTGTTCCCCCGACTCATATCCCGCCGCATCGCATTACCTGCCCGCGCTATCACTTCGTTTTCGCTTAACATTTTTTCTGACGTTTTTTCTTTTTGCTTAGCTTCTAAGAGTCATAGTGTGGTGTTTCAGACCGGTGTTATAGAGTCATTTCTCAAGAACTGGGATATCAAATCAAAAATATTTTTTTCAAACCTCTCTGACTTGAGGTCTTGAGTCAGCTCTGACTTGAGAAGTCTTGCGAAGTGCTGTGAGGCTAGGGCACCACGAGACGCTTAAGGACGCCTTGGCCCATGCACTGGAGGTAGAAGCCGTGCGGCATGATCATCGTCCCCATCGCGTCTGGGAGGTTGCAGCAGCTACAGTTCGCGACCGTAATAAAGGATACAGCCCTAAGTGCTATGGCTGTGGGGAAAGGGGCCATCTTCGATCCAGCTGCCCTAAGCGAACCGTAGAAAGGGAAATTGATCGATCTCGAGAGGGTAGTGCAGCTAACGGCACCGCCTGGTGGTGGCAGGATCATCGTTCCCCTCACGTTAGGGAGGTTGCAGCAGTTGCGGTTCGCGACCACAATAAAGGATACAGCCCTAGGTGCTATGGCTGTGGGGAAAGGGGCCATCTTCGATCCAGCTGCCCTAAGCGGACCTTAGAAAGGGAAGGTGAACGATCTCAGAAGGGAAGTGCGGCTAATAGCACCGCCCAGCAGCAGCAGGAATACGACTTTACTATCAGACACTGCAGCGGGAAATGTCGAGGCAACACAGATGCATTGTCAAGAAGACCTTGTCCTGAAGACTGGAAAAATTGTGCTAGGCAAGAGAGTATAGAAGTGGTATCCGTGAGGATGCTCAGGACAGATCACCTCAGCAACGAGTGGAAGGACAGCTTACAACATGCACAGCAGGAAGATCCGGACATCAAGCCGATTCTGCAATGGATAAAGGCCAGTGCTTCCAAGCCCAAGTGGAGCGACGTCTCAGTGATGAGTTCGACCACGAAAAGCTATTGGGCCCAATGGGACAGCTTGCTGATTCAGGATGGAGTCCTGTGCCGTAAATGGGAAAATGGTAGAGGAGACAGCTGTCGTTTGCAAATGGTTGTCACTAAATCTAAAGTGCCGGATGTTCTACAGCTGTGCCATACTACATTATTTTAGTATTGTTTACGAATCCGAAAATTACGTATTTTAAAATATATTGTCAGAAAAAATAGAGAGGAATAAAAATACCCCAATGAGTGAGTTTGAAAGAGAAGTTATATTGTTTCTGTTAAAAGAATATAAAAAACAGATAGGTCTCTTCTGAGTATCGTAATTCAAATTGTGTAAATATAATTCTTGTTTCGTTGAAAGGTAAATTAACTACGTCATTATTAATTAATAAGTTCAATTTATTTGTTTTGTAGCGTAACGAAGTGGTATATACGTTCGTATATAAACAATTATTACAGCACTTTATTTGATAATGTTTTTTTAATAAAATCAATTATATTTTTTTATTTTCCTACTTTTAATGCATCTTTTACTCCTTTATTACTTTTACTACGTGCACTCATGAGTGAATCGAGTTTTAGGCATAAATCACGGTGTACGGTATAATGTGATATCTGATTAATTATTCTACATCGTTCCAACCACACAAGACCACGCACTGTCGCAAATAACATTTGACTCTTTTACGCTTGCGAAAGTTTGATCATGTCATGCCATGACTGACATGATCCTACTTTGACGTCTAATCGTAAAGTAGTGTGTTATGGCAATATTTAGTTATTTATGTGTGTGTTAGTGTGCCGTTTTTTATGATCGAATATTGTGTAGGTAGCCAAGCCTATCTACACCTTTTTACTTATAATGCTTACGTTACTAAAATGTTCTAATTTTATTAATTGCCTAAGAAAATAAAAATGCATTTGTTTAATGATTACAGATGTATCCGAATCTACTGTAACCCGAATTTTGAGACAAGAATAGAACCATAGAAAGAGAGACCAGTTCTTTTTCAAATTTGGGTATGCCTGGTCCGTCAAAAGAAACAACACCTGGAAAAAAACGGTCAAATCGCGATACGAAGATCAAAATTGATGATTTTGACCTTGTATCCCATGCATAAAGCCCATGTATAAAGCTGACAAATTAATAAAATCACATGGTCATAATGTTTTGCAACTGCCCCCATATTATCATGCGGATTTAAATAAAATTGAACTAATATGAAAAGACTGTTCGCAGAGGAAAATGTGGCCAGAGAGATGATCAAGTGACATCACTTATAAAAGAATTGTTTGGCTCAATAATCAATGAGCTTTGGAATAAAGAGTGCTCACATGTTATAAAACTTGAAGATGAGTACATAGTGAAAGATACAGTAATAGATGAAGGAAGTGATCACATTTTATTGTGGGTTGGCAGTGACAGTGACGAAAGTGATAGTAGCAGTGAGCATCCAAGTAACATTGAAGAAGATATGATGCCTTTACACTTACGTTAGTACTCTTATTAGTTTGTGTTTACACCTTATTGATCATAATTATATAAAGTGATTCTTTTTAACCCTGTCTTAAATAATTTAACCTGAATGTTCCTATTGATATATAAATTGTTTGAGAGAGTACAGTACCCTACGACACTTAAAAAGTCACATAAGTATAGTCATCAGCACCTTCGTAGTAACAGTTGAATTACGAAATTATGGCCCTTCTTCATACGAAATAAAGACGTTTTTAGGGCTTAACTGTCAACACTAAGTGCGTTCGACTGTACCGTAAGTTTGAACCCGCAACCTCGTGCTTGAGATGCATGCATACATGCTCTCATATCCCGTTCCATAATGCCTGTCCCTACATTTCAGGAACGCCATTCGCATTGAAACATGCAACACTGTATATTACAGGGCTGCCAATCGGATCACGCGTCAAGTTACGATGAACGGACAATACGCAGTATAATATAATATCTTTGGGAGTGTAGAGGATACTCCATGGGCGGGACTTCAGCATTTACCACAGAGCTTTTGTATGTGTCAATAGATAAAATTTATTTATAAGTTTATACTACAAATAAAAATATGTTGTTACATAGTCTAACAGCCTGGCCACGGGACATTCGCCGTAGCGAAAATTCGCGCGGTGCGAACGGCGAGGCGTCTAGCGACTAAAACAAATGTATAGAAATGTATGAAGCATGCCACGCGTAGCGGCGAGTGGCGACGCGACCGGCGAAATTTACTGGGCGAATCGCGCGGGCGACTGGCGGCGCGGCGGGCGAATGAAACAAATGTATGAATCAGTACGCGGTGCAAGCCACGGAGTCGGGCGGCAGACGCGGCGAATAGTATAGGAACAAAATATTTTAGTTGTTTTCGCCGCGAAAAATGCCGGGCCGACAAAAACAACTCAAAATTCTATCCGCATTGACTTTTAGCTCCAATTCTGGTTGAATATTAACAAGAATATAATCGCAGGTTTTCAACACTCATTCTGGTATTTACTTGAAATTTTTTTCTAGATGCATTCTATTTGTTGGGGAATTCTCCATCTATAACCCAATTCCTATTCAAATCAAGTACTCCGCAATTTCATCCAAATATTATGTCTTGAATCGAAAAACAATTACTTTCAAAGCAATATCGAGATAACTTTAATAAAGAGGTCGCGGCGGCAAACGTGACTTCCCGTGGCCTTCAAATCGCGCCGCGCGAATTTTCGCCCCGCCTGTCGCTTCGCCGTTCGCGCCACCGATCCCCGTGGCCAGGCCGTAATAATAATTCTAAATAGGTATGTACCGTATGGGCTAGCACTTCCTATTAGTTTGTGGTATGTACTATGCAATATAAACCGAAGTGAATAACTGCTCAGACGTATGAATGTGATGAGTATCCACGACTTTTTCTGCCACCAGGCTGTAGCCACTTAAAATGAGGTGTAATCGTAGACAGAGAACTGTCTACGGGTGTAATATTTTTGACAAATTTGATAGTGGCGAAGGTAATTTATTCGAAAAATGTAAAGGTTAATGTTTCTTTCTGCACCCTTAGTTATATTTTATATTGATTGTATAAATAAATAAACCAAACCACAGATATTCATAAAAATAGAAAAATTAAAATAGTTGTTAGAAATGTGCAAAAAAATAAAGAACGGACGACTAAAACATTGTTTTGTATATTAAAATAATACTCTAAAAACCGATAAACTTTTATTTAAAATTTAATTCTCAATTAAATTGACATTGTGTAACAAAAAACTTCATGTCAGTGTCAATTAGCGACATCTGGTGACCGTAATTTTATTAGAAAGAAAGAAAGAAAAAAATTTACCCCGTAGCTATAGTGGCGCCACCCTTATTTAAAGGTTTTTATAGACACTTTTTAATACACGGTCGTACTCCTTACTTCTACACTCCATAGTTTTAAATTTTCGCGTGAAAACTAAAGGTGGGTCGTAATTTTCGTCAACGAAACTAGACCGTCAATTGCCGTCCATCGACTAGGTGATCAACTAGTTGAATTCATCGACTAGTTAACGCGATAACAGCAGACGTTCAATCGACTAAAGCGCGGCGTCTACGGGCGTAACGCAACGACGACTGTGTCTTAACTAGTTTTGCCCACTATTCGACAGTTGAATGAACTGCAAAGTAAGTTAAAATTCAAAGAAATTTGATTTGAGCACAAAGCACTCTGACTGGTGTATAAATACCTACTATCGAATTGTACAATCAATCGATTTAAACTTCCCTTCGTACTTTTCCAGGCTTAGGGCTGGCTGAATACGTTTTGAAAAGATTTTACTACTATGGTATTTCAGGCGTATCAGAGATACGATAAGATAAGATCAACCGATTTTATGTACATATATTTAATTATTTAAATTTTTATTTACATAATGATTTCTTATATTTACGCGAACACTACACATGATTAAAACTACTTTTTATTTACATATTTTTATGGATACGTGTTTTAATGAATATTTTTATTTGCTTTTTTTTGTTTTCGTTTTTTATTAACGTATGTATAGAAGAATCATGTTAATTATTTTATAAACGAATTTAAAACCCTTTAAATCTCTCCTCAGGTGTATTTAAGTTTAGGAACATAATTTGCTCAACTTTGCTTGTCGTTAGTCTCGTTCACGTTATTAATTATGAGAACTGCTTTAAAAACATCCGTTCGCAAAGAACAGATATTGCTACAATGTTACAATGAATTACAAATAATTTTTTTTAAATTTGGGTAGCCGTATTGATGTTTTCTCCACCATTCAAGGTGGCACGCCAAATGTCCCATCTGGTCCTTTCTTGGAAGAATTTCTTTATCTTTGACCTTGCGACGCGAGTCGACACACTAATTTCAAATTTCTAAACAACGGCAACGTTTAGGCACGGTAATTTTATGTAAACAATAGTCCACCAGACCGTCGACATACTCTTTCGCGCAATATCAGAATGCTCTTGCCTTTTCACTCAAACAATTGTATTAAAAAAGAAATATTAACTCCTACGTCATATACTTAAGGTTTAAATTGGTTTGTTCAATGATACTAATTCAACGAACGCATGCACTTACTTATTAATCGGGTATGTTTACGGCGTCATCGTTGCGTTGTCAATAGATAAGAACGCTGTGGAACCTCAGTTTAGCCGTCTATGAATTCGACTACCTAGTTAAGGAATAAACTGTAGACCATCGAAGCGTTGATTGAACGTAGACCGTCTATTTAAACCGTTTGTTGATTCAACGATCAAAGCTGTTTAATTCGTCGTGACGTTAGTCGTCGATTCTGCCGATTTTGGAAAGAAAGAAGATACTTTTTAATGCTTAATAATGAGTTATCACCTAAATCATTGTTGTGTTGAGCCTGAATGCATATATACGAGCATAAGAACGCCGAGAAAACTATGGATTCAAGTGCTAACTGATTTAAATATAAGAAATACTTGGCTAAAACTGGCAAGAAGATACCCGAATACATTGTCTACATAAACCAGACTATTCTGTGAAGATCGTTTTAATGTAAGTGTGACTTATATTTAACTATCGTTTAATACAAAACAAACACCATGAGATGAAGGGTTTCGCAAGTCAAATTTTGTAATAAGTTACGTTAACTTATATATTATAACTAATGATTGCTAATGATTGTAATTATACATAAACTAAACTATGATAGCTACTAAACTATAATTATCAAAATATACTCTGACCTGGTATTGTGTTTTTGTATAAACAAAAGTTAGTAATAGGTATTTACATTGATGTTTTAACATCCCCCAACTCAGCAGAACAAAAATTGCGATTGCATGCAAAAAATTTTGCCAACATCAATTTATTTATCCTTGGCAGATTAGTACTTTCTACTTTTACGAATTCGTCTTCCATGATGCCTTTTCAATAAAATTCGTAATAAAACTCAATAATCGTAATGATAACTTGAAAATTTTCGAAATAACAGCACGTTAGCTAGTTCTCTTAAGGGTACACTAGTCACACGTTCTACCATACAAACGTAGTCCGGCGATTACTCCACTGTTTGATGGTGTACGTACAAAATAAAAAATGATTTCAATTTGTCTCATCATTATCTAGCCCTGTTTGGAAACAAAAACTAAAAAAGATTATGTTTAAAAGTTATAAGCGTCGAAAATTCCGAATTTCAACACTATTTTTAACACATCTTTGGGCGGAAATAAATACCATAAGAAGAACGAAAATTACAAAACAGTTACCATACAGGGATAAACGAGTTGTTCAAAAAAGCAAATAATTTTATTTTGAACAGATACATTCAAAAGATTTTTCATGACATCCAGACTCCCAAAGGTCTGTTTATAAAATTTCGCGTGCTCCTTTTTGTTGTAAATCATATTGCCTTTCGCTACAAATTATTTCCCCGATCAGTGGGACGGACGGAGAGGGGGCGCAGCGCGCACCCACACATGCTCACTAGGTTAGCCGCTGCTATCTATTTATGGTTGTAATACTTACATATTTACATCTTTATTTAGAAAAATTGCTTCCTTTTGTTCGTGTTCACTTGCTGAAGCCGGGATGAATATAGCTAGTAAAATGTACCCATAAGGTTGTTGAAGCACATGTACTTTCGATACAGAACTTTCGATACAGGTAGTACATTAGATACTTAACTACTTTAATTTGCCAACTAACGAAAACATCTCATTGATAAGCACGATTGTTTGTTGATTGTTGAAATTTAATTAGAATAGTGTTACGAGCTTGAGGTTCGTGACAATAAAAATTGCCGATAAAATTACCTAAATTAACACTTTAATTTACTTTACACAAATTAAAACTTAAAACACTAATAATTAAACACACTAATTCACTTTATTCCGCTCCGAAGCTTCGCTCGTATCGCCAATTCAATACTCTGCGTCGATCGCATCTTGCAGCGCCTATTTATTTAAATTAGCAAAGAAATATCCAGAATGTTCAAGTAAACACGCGCAAGGTACCGAGAGTTCGAGTTTTAAACTTCAAGAAGTTTAGTTATTCGGTTCGAGACTAGATGGCGCTAGTGCGTCGATTCGAGCGCGTAACACTAGGTAATTTTTAGATTTTCGATAATCGTGCTTACGTATAGGAGTTTCATATCCTAATATACCTAATGTAATTTATGTAAGTATCTACATAAGAATCTAAGAAGGGCAGTCAATGATAAATAAAATTTGTTTTGTAAGTTGTTTTTTTAAAAAACACTTTAACACAACAAAAACATGAAACTGAGAAGAAGCACCCGATCTGCCGAAACAGACTCAGAGAGGTTAGTCCAGGTATTACATTGGTCATGTCATACGAGGACCGGGCAGGTGGCTAATTGCCCTTTGAAGAAAGAACCATACAGATGTGAGTGGACCAACCAGCAGGGCCCTATTACGAAGCCTCCGCTGTCCGTGTGTCTGTCTGTCGGCGGACTGTATCTCGTGATCCGTAATAGGTAGATGGTTGTAATTTTCACAGAACGTGTATTTCTGTTGCCGCTATAACAGCAAATAGTAAAAATAAATTTGAAATTAAAGGGTTTCTTACTAGAAAAAGAAGCTCGGAAGTCGGATTCGCACTTGGCAAATATTTGTTTATATTTAACCTTACCTCAGACATACTCATATTTTTATATATAATTTACTATACTACTATATAAGCTACTACTAAATAAAAAAGTAGTAGCTTTGCTATGGTAATATAGTATACATTATGGTTTAGATTTAATTTATTACAGAATAATACGAACTATACAAAAATTAAGGAGCGCATCAACCTACCTCAGATATTGGGTTATGAATACAGATAAGTTACACATAGGATTTAGTTTCTAAGTTGTACATATTTTATAGCCTTCGTTATCAATAGCATAAACAGGCCAAGCCCTCTAGCTTGCAAATGTTTCATAACGAATCTTGTTAGCAATTAATACAATTTATGTTACAGCATATCACTTTTATTTTATCCGTCTATAACTCACAATTTATTTATCGTACAAATAATCACTGTTACTTAGTACCTTCACTTAGAACTGAATAGAACTGAATGCCCCGCTTGGTTTTTTTTTTTTTGCGCCCGAAGCAATTAAAGGGCTACCCTGTACGTAGGGAGGCGGAAAATGCATTACGCATACCACGATAGCCGGTCTATCGTGGTTATGAGGGACTCACTGTCCTACCGGGGACCCTAAGTGATACCCTCTAAAAACCGCCTTTGGGGACAGGCAGCCGGCTGATTAAGCTCTATTGTGCCTTATCATGAGCGACCCTCTTTTGGGAAAAGAGGGCGCAGGCGGCTAAGAGCCGCTGAGGGAGTGCCTACGAAGGCAAATTAATATTGGTTAATGCAATAATTTAAACTAATTAATTAGAGTTGGCCTGAGCCGCCAGGAGGCAGTTCAGGTCGTTTGACAGTTTATTAGGCGGGTCCGAGAGAGAGTTTCTCGGCCTGCGGACACGATAGCGAGAGGGGGGTGGGGCTGCATAGGAAGCCACCTCACGAATTAAATTGTTTGGGTGCGACTCTGAGGCTTTGAAGAAGTTCTCAGAGAGTTTTTAGAGGAATTGTTGAATTGTTGGGAGCTCTAAGTCCCGATGAAGGTCGGCATTACGGACGTACCAAGGTGCGTTCGCAGCTCGACGACAGAAGAGGTTTTGAACTATTTGGAGTTCATTTAAAATATTGGGGTTTGCGTGGGCAAAGACGGGGCCCGCGTAGGACATGACGGGTCGTATACAGACCTTATAAAGGGTTCGCTTGTTTCGAAGGGGCCCCGCTTGGGTCGTGACGGCCATATTTATACTCTTTTGTTAGGAGTCAAATCCGAAACTATTACAATAAAAATCTTACCGGAAATTCAAAGCCACAAAAGCGGAAATCCGATTTACATTTATTTAATTTGGATGGATATTTCAAGAGATAACTACATTAAAATTAGGATCATTCGATATGTTATGCTTAATTGTTCTTTATACTTAATTGCTAACAATCGGCCTTTCCTGACATTTTCACGTCCCGTGAAAGGAAAGTATAAAATGTATTATCATAGTAAGTTAATATTATTTGTAATTTTACAGTTTATTTTAAATTAATGAAATTACAATGCAAATAATATTGAAGCCCAATTCATGTCTTCAATATTTACCTGCATGAGACCCCTTCATGTTCTCAACAGGTAAGAAGGAAGTATAGAATACTGAAGCCCCATTCATGTCTTCAATATTCACCTGCATGAGACCCCTTCATGTTCTCAACAGGCAAGAAGTAAGTAAAGAATACTGAAGCCCCATTCATGTCTACAATATTCACCTGCATGAGACCCCTTCATGTTCTCAACAGGCAAGAAGTAAGTAAAGAATACTGAAGCTCCATTCATGTCTTCAATTTGTAATTTAATATTTGATTGCAATTGTGCTTTCTTTTCATTAACATCATCATTTAATTTGTTTTAATGGATCATTAAGTGCATTTTCTGATTCCTTTACTTTATCTTCAATAGTCGACTTTAAATCATTACTTTTATCTCTGAGATCTTTTGTAACGGCTTCAGTTCTGACAATCAAGTCCTTTTTTCATTAACATCATCATTTAATTTGTTTAATTGATCATTAAGTGCATTTTCTGATTCCTTTACTTTATCTTCAATAGTCGACTTTAAATCATTACTTTTATCTCGGAGGTCTTTTGTAACGGCTTCAGTTCTGACAATCAAGTCCTTAGTCCCCTCTTTAGACTTTTGTTTAATATCGTTCTTCTCCTTTTCGAGCTTATCCAAACAATCTATCTCAAGTTTTTCATTTGCCGTAAAATTGATTTGTTCAACCCTATCAATCAAATTAGAAGTTTCATCGTGTCGGTGTTTTAATTTGTTTTCGATAGCCTTCGTTAATTTTTGCTTTTTGCCATCAACGACGGCATTAGCTTCTTTTCTCTTATCAATAATAGCTTTCTCTGCTTCATCTTTCTTTTGTTTTACTTCATGTTCCACATCAGCCGTTTTATCTTTAGTAGTTTGTATAGCATGTTCAATATGTTATGCTTAATTCGTCCTTCTTCCCTTTAAGATTTTCTTCAATTTGATCCTTTTTACATGATGCCTTTTGTATTAACTGATTAGCTGATTCCTTCATTCCTGAAGACTTTTCTTTGACGTTATCTTTTTCTTCCTGTGCTATCCTTTCAGCAGCTTTCTTCCCGTCTTCTAATTTGTCACATATTTTATCTTTCTTGTCCGAAGTTTGTTTTATAAGTTGATCTGCATATTCTTGTGTTTCAGATGACTTTTCTTTTACTTCGTTTTCAATTTTGTCTTTCTCTCCAAATATATTGTGTACTAACTTTAGAGGTGATTTGCTGCCTGATGTACGAGTAAAATTTCTTTGGTCCTAGATCTAATAGTTGATTTTCATAAACTGCCCTTGCTGTGCGCCTTAAATTAGTCAGTTTGTTATTTAGCTTCCTGTATTCCTTATAGATTTTATCTGACCCTGTTACAGTATATCTCTTCCAAAGAATTTTTTTTTCTCTTATTAACTCAGATATTTCATTTTTTTATCCATGGTTTATTTACTTTGTTAACTGTTTTTACAAGAGGAACATGTGTATCTATGGCATTAGTTATTGCTTTTTGTATTATTCTAGACTGTTCAACTGGACAAAGTGTATCTTTAAACATTTTTTTCTTTTAAGCCGGAGTGAATTTCTTCTTTGATCTTGTTGTAGTCTCCTTTACTAAAGTTCTTTTTAGATTTAGATTGCTGCCTATTCTGTTGTTGTGTTTGTAACTGTTAAAAATTTATGCATTATATTTATATTTGGGCTTCGCAAATATGATCATATCTCCGAATTTCGCAAACAGCTCAAATGGCTCCCGATCCGTCTTCGCAGGAATACTCACATTCTCTCCGTGTTGTATAGTGTGCTCTTTAATCCTTCTACTCCTCTTTATTTAAAAAACCGTTTCTAGTATCTTTCTCTTACCCATAATCGGTTCCTTCTATCCTCCATCAATCTTTCTCTCTCTACATCTTTGCACTCATCTTCCTTTTTCAAGAAATCCTTCACCGTAACCGCTGTGCGATTGTGGAACTCCTTACCTCTCCATATTCGTCGTGCTAAATCTCTTCACTCTTTCAAAATTCTTGTTAAATCGTATTATTTAGAACGCTATTACATAAATTACTTTACCTTTCTCTTACTCTTTTCATTTAATCTATTATATGATATTTTATATATAACTTTCACTTACTTTTATTTGTATGTGTTATTGTATTTTTTTCATTATTATTATTTTGTATGCCCCCCCTCTATTTGTAACTTTTGTTTGCATCATTCCTCTACGCAAAGGTTGTCCTCTATATAATCCACATAACAGTATTCTTTGAAAACCTACTTCAATGTCTACCCATAAACATTCCCAAGAGTCATACTTCGTATTATACTGACTATTTCGCTTTGATGTCATATATATAATATTGTTCAATACATAAATAGCGACTCCTCCACTCCGTTTATCAATACGATCGTCTCTGTATAAGTCGTAACCCGGAATCTTTATCAGTGAGTCAGGTATATTTGGTTTTAGCCATGTTTCTGAGAGGACTATAATTGATGGTTTTAGTTGATCAACTTTTGCAATGAATAAATCCAGTTTAGATGTTATCGATTGTATATTTGTGTATAAGATTATTAATGTTGAGTGTGCGGAAGGTATCGAAGGTCGCGTTTTTTTTTGTTAAAAATATTTACTGGTGAGGGTTGGTGAATTTGGACTAGTTTTTTTTTCTATCTCCTGCTTACAGATAATTTTAGGCTGCCCTTGCATATACTTGATAGTCAAGCCTTGTTCTCCATTATTAGTACGTTTCTCTAATTCATCACGGAGGTATTTTAAGTGCTCGCGTTGCATGGCAGTTTGGTCTGATTTAATAATTGACGGTTTATCCAGTTTAGTTTTGTTACGAAGTATCTTAATAGCATCATTCTTAGACTTCATTACCATTTTAATGGGACGAGGAGGAGCCCCAGCTTGAAACTTACGAAGACGAAACAGTTTCACATTATCACAGCTAACTTTTTTGCACGCACACTTTATTATTTTCCTGCACTCCTGCCTTTGTAAAGGTTTATCCGAGGTTGATTCTGGTACGTCGTAAATTATTATATTGTTAGCTCTCTTAGTGCGCTCAGCCAATCCTTGTATTGCTCCTTCAGTTACCAGCATGTTTTGACGTAATCGCAAGTGGTGTACTTCTTTAGTAAGTTCCTCCAGTTATTTCATTATATTTGGTATTTGTGCCATTAGTGACAAGTACAATCGACACATAAGAAAGAAACCACTCGAGCTATTGTCTTTAACTCGAACACTCTTACTTCAGTTGGTGACATTCCATGACAATCACCACATAAAATTCTCTTGCAGGAGTCACAACTTACTGATAGCTTCTTATTGTTTTGGTTTTGCTACATTTAGAACATTTAAAGCTTTTTGGACTCATTTTTTTTAACTGATTTAGTAGAAAATTTCTTGTAATGGCAACACTATTGTCTATAGGTCGCTTCCATTGACAGAACCGGAAATCAATGATGTAAACTTACTTACTTACTTACTTATCGTCACGCACAATCCCTAACGGGGTAGCCAGAGAGAACAGATCGCCAAGTGTCACGATCCTTACATACCTCTTTCGCTTCTTTCAGGTTCATTAACTTCTTCATACATGCACGTCTAGGTATCCGAGTACTCTTGACCCTCCCCTCTTCGAGCAATTTGCTCACATGGTCTTCGAAAGTTAGTCTCGGTCTACCTCGACACCTTTTAATATTTACTTTCGCTCTATATATTTTCTTCACCATTCGGTCTTCACTCATTCGTTCAACGTGCCCAAACCATTGGAGTACGCCCCTATCAATTTTTGTGATAAGGTCATCTTTCAATCGTCATCATCATCAATGATGTAAAAGAAATATAAAATTATGAAGGTAGATTTTAAAAGTTCGTAATTCACGCGAATAGTTTCTTTTCAAAGTTTTGCACTTTAAGTTTATAATTACAGTGAGAACACACCACTAAACATCTTTAGCCTGCCTCATATCTTGATTGTACTTTTATAACATGGAACACACTATTTGAATTTATTGGTACTAAATCATCAACAGCACTTGTGCACACAACCACTTCAATTTGACACTTCAAATCATTCATCAACAGTTTAATTATTTGTAATCATATACTTATTCATTCATCGGTATTACTATTTGGACTGTATTAGTATTTTATATTAGTATCAGACTCATAGTTTCGTTGATAAACCAACCAAGGATGAATTTAATCAACGGAAAATATGCCACTAAAACGTCTACCCCTGCGTGATATAGGTGTATCTTCGACTATGTTGAAGGAATCTCTCTCTCTATTCTAACCAAATCACCTACAACGAACTTTAAGATTTTCCGCTTCTTTTGTTTTGTTTAATGCCCGAAAATCTATACAAAGACGATAATCTCGTGTTTTCTTCTTAATAAGGATAATAGGTGACGCGAATTCTGAAGTAGACTGATAATTCCACACTTTTCCAATTCTTCTACCATAGCTCTAACACGCTCGCGTTCTATTTATGTTTTGCCCAATGAGTCCGAAATACCGAGTTATCTTAGCTCGATATAATCCCACTTCTGATTTGTTAGCAATTAATACAATTTATGTTACAGCATATCACTTTTATTTTATCCGTCTATAACTCACAATTTATTTATCGTACGAATAATCACTGTTACTTAGTACCTTCACTTAGAACTGAATAGAACTGAATGCCCCGCTTGAACAGAACACTATTACTCCTATCGGAGAAGAACGACAACTTCATACAAAATTTAAGAAATGAAACATATAACCACTAGCTCCATCTATCGTCAGCCTCCTGCACTTCTCGTGTGGCGGGAAAATTTGAATGTGGTCTTTTTGTTTTTTTTATTTGAGGTATTTTGGGGTTGCCTATCCCAGCGCTAAATAAAAGAACAAGAATTACAAAATTTCTATTTATTTATTCAAAATAAAAATACAAATTAAAATAAAAAACAAACATAACTTAAGAAACAAAATTTCTCCAGCAGCTCAGTTCTTTCAATAAAGACATTTGATGGTTTTAAACATAAAAAGAAAATCAATATTGATTACAACATTTCAATTACTTAAGTCATCGATGATAAACAATTTAAATAAGATTAACAATCATGGATGAATTGATAATATGCACAATCACAAATCACAGAACGTCTACAATAACCAAAATATCAATATTTTAATCAAAAACAAGTTAATTAATAAATGAGCTCCTACACACAAGTGCAAAGTGCAACATTCACAAATAATAATTTTATTTTGATAATATTTGGTTGTCTATCTATTTCCCTGAATTGACACTAAAAATTTTGTCTCTATATTATATGCAATGTGTATTAAGTATTGAATGCAGCTTATAAATAGAATAATTTTAATTCAAAATTATAAAACATATTAAATATTAGATTACAAAAATATTCCTTATTTCATTTTAAACATTTTCGTATAGAGTACTTTCTTTTTCAGGTTCAACCTTATGTGTTATGCTTTGATGTTTGTGGTTGTTCTTCAGTGGATATAATGTTGTCCTTTTTGAAGATCCTGCTTGTATGGTTTTGCAGAAATAATTTGCGAGGGACCAGCTTGTGATTCCACAAAATAAAATGGGAATACACTTTGTTAGTCTGGAAATAAATAAAAACTTAAATAAATTATAGTATCATAAAATTATTATATAAAATTAAATTAATATTATATTCATTGACATTACTTTCATAGTAAACCAGTCCCTACTCATGGCATTACATTACCCTTCTACCAATATAAAATAAAATCTTGTTCATCCAACTTGCTCTATAATACACCCTCAATTACAATTAATATAACAAAATAAGATAGTAAATACAATAACTATGTGAAAAGAAATCTTGTGTTTATCTATTGTTTGAGAACCATTTGATGCATGTATTTCTACTGTGTTGTACAAGTTGTGCCTTTAAATTTGATAGGTTTAGGACCAAATGTAATTATTCATATATTGTGATGCCAGAACTTTCTTAATGTTTGTTGTTGTTTTAAAATAAAATTTGATTGTTAAAAATAATATGCAGTGTGTTGCACTTTTAATAATGTAAGGAAAGGCTTGTGCTAACTTTATAGACTTCAATCCTTTGGATGCTTTGTCCAATCCAATTATCATAAATTAGTTGAAAGAATTAACATGATTCAAACTACTGTATGTAGTCTGTCCATCCCTGTTAGATCCAGATGATGGTCATATATCATTATCATCTTCATTACAGTCTATCAAAGTCCACTCCTGAATATAGTAATCCCCATATAAAATATCTGAGTAATCCTTAAAGTAAACTATATACATACCGTATTACCATATACATTATACACTTTACTTACATCACATGGGACTGCAGTTCTTAAGAGCTTTTTCTTGGTTGCATCATTAAATTAACCATCATGAAAATGTTTTTCACACATCATTCTGGGCTTATTATGTAGCTTTGTCTGGAAAGTGAAAGTGGTATACTGCTCTTGGGAAGGAATATAATATTTCGCACATAATTTACAGCTGAAAACAAAAGATATAATTATTAAATACAAATATTATCAAAGTAGGTCCAATGGTTTACAAACCAATAATTTGTTTTTAAATGGTAAAAGAGAAACAATAAGTTGGACAAGAGATTTATATACGTATTTGTATACGTACCGCAAAATATACTTTACTGCGAATTTCGGAAACCTAAATAATTTAATGTTGTCAATGGTTGGTATGCTGTTGTACTTAGAACACTTTTTCTATTTTCTTTATCCGCCATTGCAGCGTAGTTTTTAAGTCACTATTTCGTATTTCACTACGAATCATTGACTAACACATTGCACATCATATAAACGAAGGACATTAATCTCAACTCAACATCGTAAACTTGCAAAATCTTAGAAAAAGACACAAGCAAAACAAACATAACAACCAATCATGAACACAATAATTTATACGGCGGCGCCATATTATGAGAAATGAGAATTATATACTCATTTAGGTATTTTGGTGCTACCAGTAAAAAATATAATTTTCTACGAATTGAAAATCGAAACAAAAAGAAAAAATTTATTTTTCTTTTACTGTCAAGGATATGCTAATATAATAATGTAGAAAAATACGACAGGCATAGTTATCTTCCTATGGATTATTATTTCTGTATTCAAAATTTTTGATTGTAATTTATCTTTAGCAAAATCTTACTATTTATGAAACAAGACATTTATCTGACAAATGGCAATAATAAAATTCAGCCCCCGTAGGTATTTCATTCTGTCCATACAGAGTTGACCAGGCCTGCCCGCTTGGGTCGTGACGGCCATATTTATACTCTTTTGTTAAGAGTCAAATCCGAAACTATTACAATAAAAATCTTACCGGAAATTCAAAGCCACAAAAGCGGAAATCCGATTTACATTTATTTAATTTAGATGGATATTTCAAGAGATAACTACATTAAAATTAGGATCATTCGATATGTTATGCTTAATTGTTCTTTATACTTAATTGCTAACAATCTCTTTCAACAATCGCGCCTTTTATTTGCTTGGACTCACCACCTGACTAGTTCAGTGATGTTTCCCATACAGTGTTTAGTTTTCAACTAGCGTTATCCACTATCATAAAAAAAATTCAAAATTTTATGTCAAAAATCTCTTGTCCAACTTATTGTTTCTCTTTTACCATTTAAAAACAAATTATTGGTTTGTAAACCATTGGACCTACTTTGATAATATTTGT
This sequence comes from Parnassius smintheus behrii, assembly GCA_036936625.1. Taxonomy (NCBI): domain Eukaryota; kingdom Metazoa; phylum Arthropoda; class Insecta; order Lepidoptera; family Papilionidae; genus Parnassius; species Parnassius smintheus. The sequence continues at coordinate 32,620,292 of JAUPFT010000005.1, read as the reverse complement.
ATTTAATAATTATATCTTTTGTTTTCAGCTGTAAATTATGTGCGAAATATTATATTCCTTCCCAAGAGCAGTATACCACTTTCACTTTCCAGACAAAGCTACATAATAAGCCCAGAATGATGTGTGAAAAACATTTTCATGATGGTTAATTTAATGATGCAACCAAGAAAAAGCTCTTAAGAACTGCAGTCCCATGTGATGTAAGTAAAGTGTATAATGTATATGGTAATACGGTATGTATATAGTTTACTTTAAGGATTACTCAGATATTTTATATGGGGATTACTATATTCAGGAGTGGACTTTGATAGACTGTAATGAAGATGATAATGATATATGACCATCATCTGGATCTAACAGGGATGGACAGACTACATACAGTAGTTTGAATCATGTTAATTCTTTCAACTAATTTATGATAATTGGATTGGACAAAGCATCCAAAGGATTGAAGTCTATAAAGTTAGCACAAGCCTTTCCTTACATTATTAAAAGTGCAACACACTGCATATTATTTTTAACAATCAAATTTTATTTTAAAACAACAACAAACATTAAGAAAGTTCTGGCATCACAATATATGAATAATTACATTTGGTCCTAAACCTATCAAATTTAAAGGCACAACTTGTACAACACAGTAGAAATACATGCATCAAATGGTTCTCAAACAATAGATAAACACAAGATTTCTTTTCACATAGTTATTGTATTTACCATCTTATTTTGTTATATTTTTGTTATATCTCTATATACTAATTTCGTAGTTCTTATAATGTCATAGCAATAATTTTTAAATAAGAAAGTATCCCCACAGACTATAGCTTGTTTAGCAAGTTTGTCAGCATATTCATTACCAGATATACCAATATGACTCGGAATCCAAACGAGAGAAATGTTGATGTTTTGGAATTGGTATAAAAATAGAAGTTTCTCAATTTCAAATATCAAAGGATTGCGGTAAATGTCATAGAAAGGATTACATAACAATGCTTGTAAAGAACTAAGAGAATCTGAAAATATCACGCTTGATTTTAATTTAAAAAGATAGCAATATTTTATTGATTGTAAAATGGCTAACATTTCTCCAGTAAAAACTGAAGATTCGGGAGGACTTTTCATTTTTTGAACTATTCTCCAATTTTGATGGTATATTGCATATCCAGTACAACCTTTTGAGTTAATCTTAGAAGCATCTGCAAAAATATAATGACAATCTGGGAAATTCTTGTCCAACGTAAATACAAATCTTTTGATTCAATAGAAAATTTATTTAATCCTATATCTAATATAACATTGGGTTTGAAAAGTGCAACTTCAAACGAATTGGAGAAAAGAGGCAGAGTCGCCGACCTATAAATAGGATCTAGTAAGGAATCATAATGGTCACAGCTTTTAACTAGATTAGGAGTTTCTTTATTACGCCAGTATTTTCCTGAATTAATTGAAATGTACTGAGAAAGCAAACGAATTTTAGGGAGTAATGGATGGTTTGAAAATTGAAGAAATGATTTGAAAAAGTGGAGGATCACCGCATTCAATCTGCAAGGCGTTGATAGGCGACGAATTCATAGCGCCTATAATTAATCTTAAAGACTTGTGTTGAATGATATCTAATATTTTTAATCCTTTTTTACTAACTGGTTCAAGAAGAAATGAGGCATAATCTAATCGGCTTCTTATAATTGCATTATAAATTAATTTTAAATAATATGGATGAGCGCCCCACCATACCCCGCACAAAGCTCTAAGAATGTTTATATTTTTTTCGCATTTTTTTGGATGTAAATTATATGAGGCATGCCGGATAATTTATTATCAAGAATTACACCAAGGAATTTAACTTGTTGAATATTTATGAGCCGATAATCAAAAAGGCGAACTTGGATTTCAGGTAAAACTCTTTTGCGCAAAAAAATTACTGTATTACTTTTATTTGGGGAAAGTTCTAGTCCATGATCATCTAACCAAGAGGCCATAGAGAGGAGATCTTGTTCTATTGCATTAGCACAAGATTCTATACATTTATCATTAACATAAACTAAGATATCATCAGCATATTGCAAAATTCTACACTTTGAAATAGACTGGTCCAAATCTGACGTATAAATATTGTATAATAAAGGACTCAAAACAGAGCCTTGTGGAAGGCTTTTGAAAACCTTTCGAGTATATTTTAGATGATCATAAATTTTATATGTATATATCGATCTGGAAATAAATTGATAATCAAATTTGTAAGTTTTTTGGATATATTAAGCTTAAACATCTTTTCTCTAAGGATGTTGAGTCTGACATTATCGTAAGCAGAAGAAATGTCAAGGAAAGCAGCAAGGACCGATTCATTTCTCGAAAATGCTAGTCTAATATCTGTGGTGAAGATAGAAAGACTGTCATATGTGCTTTTACCTTTTCTGAATCCATATTGGGAATTTGATAACAATCCATGACTTTCTACATACCATTCAAGACGGTTCTTGATCATATGTTCAAAGGTTTTAATTAGAGTTGAGGATAGAGCGATCGGTCTATAAGAAGAGCCGTCGTTAGGATTTTTGTCAGGTTTCAAGATAGGAATAATTACTTGAGTCCGCCAACAGTCAGGAACAAAGCCTATGTCAAACAAAACGTTAATGATATTTAAATAGTAGGATAAAATTTGATCATTACATTTGGCAAGTAGTGAATATGGAATACCGTCTAAACCAAGAGCTGAATCTTGAACGTGAGAAAGGACGAGCTTTAATTCATATAAAGAAAATGGATGTTCTAAGGGATCAAAAAAAGAATCACATGGAATACTTTGAGGTAGCTCCTCTCTCAAAGGAGCAGAAGAGGGGGCAAGTTTATCTAGAAAAGTGTTTATAGATTGAGAGGGAATGGCACTACTGTAAGAACAAGATGAAAAACAACAGCGAAATTTTCTAATATTACGTCAAACAACTGATGAAGGTATTGAAGGAGAAATTGAGGAACAAAAGGCATGCCGACGTGTTTGTTTTTTTGTGCGAAGAGTATTTTTAGTCACTTCTTGTACACGTTGAAGGTATTAATAGTTTTCCGAACTCATGTCTAATTTATATTGTTTTTCGGCTTTTTTCCTATTACGAATGGCCTCAGTACATTCAGAATCCCACCATGGAGGGGAGGGCCTACATTTATTATTTAGAGTTTTAACAGGAATTGTTTGATCTGCTGCATTTATAACTGCGTTTGTAAATGCTTCAACAATAGAAGTTATATTATTTTCAGAAATAGGAGCGATTTTTAGAATTTCATTGTAAAGAAAAATATTGTACAAGTTCCAGTCTGCTCTGTCTAATTTGTATTTAATACATGGTTTTTTGTTAATTTCTGCCAATTCTTTGTTTGGAAAGGAAAAAAGAATGGGAAAATGGTCACTGCCGTGAGAGCTATCTAGAAATGACCAATTTAGAAGAGTGGTTAAATCAGGAGTACAAATTGATAAATCTACAGCACTTCTAGACTCATTAGGACGAGAGCGTTTGTTAATTTTACCAGTATTAAGGACACCAATATTAAGTTCGTCAATAATTTCAACTAATAAACTACCGTATTTATCAGTATTATCACCCCATAAATAATGATGACAATGAAAGTCACCAAGAATTATAAATGGTTTGGGTAAGGAGGCTATTAAAGATTTTATTCTGCGAAACGTATGGACGGAAGGGGAGGAACATAAATAGAAACGAAAGTTATATTTTGAATTCTTACTGCTACAATATTAAAGTCAAATATTTCATCATAAACATCTATAATGGAATAAGTTATATCATTTTTTATAAGCAAAGCACATCTGCCATAACCATCAGATCTGTCACTTCGAACAAGACTAAAACCAGGTACTCTGATATTCGAATCCGGTTTAAGCCATGTCTCTGAAATAGCAGCGATACACACATTGTATTTTTTTTAATAAATAGATTATTTCAGTACGTTTATCTAAAATGCTTCTACAATTCCATTGAAGGATCTTCGTGAGAGTGAATGTCTTGGAGAATTTTAGGTATAGAATTTAGTAAGCGAGCAACGTGGGACGGTAGCTTCGACGAATATGAAGATATGATTATGTTAATAAGGAAACTTATAATGCTTTCTACAGAATCAAAATTACCCTGTGAAGTAACTGGTGAAACCCGAAGAGCACAACCATCCTCAGGTTGCGGAATTGAAAAATCTTCAATAATTTTTTGATGACTTTTTTTGTCGTATCCTGTTTGTGAATGGTGACGTAATGGTTTAGGAATATATAATGATTTCTTATAAGAAGTTTTATTAGATGTAGCGGGGTTGGAAGGAAAACTACCCACTGTAGGATTAGTAGAAAGCGAAGAATTTTCAGGGAATTTAGAAATCAAAACATCAGCATATGATTTTGAAGAAACTTGTGGATATTTCTGAGATGCTTCTAGGTATGAGATAGACTTTTGTGCCATTTCAATTTTAACATTATTTTGTCTTGTGTGTTCAGGACATTTAGAATCTATGGCTTTGTGGTTACCTGAGCAAAATAAGTAACGAAAAGATCCATTATCTTTGTCGCAAGAAGAAGAGGAGTGATCACCTCCACATTTTGAGCATCTTGGCTTGGAACGACATAAATCTTTAGTATGTCCAAATCTGCAGCACTGAAAGCATTGGATCGTTGGAAGCTTATAAATTTCAACAGCAATGGAAGAATAGCATAGATAAACCCTCGAGGGAAGAATTTGACCGTCAAATGTGATTACGACACTTTCAGAGCTTTCATATCTGACTTTGTCCTCGTTGCGAACTCGGTAATTTAATCTTCTAAAAGAATTTAAGTAGATGTTGTTATTATATAATAATTTCATTCATTTGTTTTTACCTACTTTTTAACCGACTTCGAAAGAAGGAGCCGGTTCTCAATTCGTTATTTTATGGTTATGTATGTTCTGTTCCCCGATTTCTCGAAGATGCCTGAACCGATTTGGAAAATTATTTTTTGGTTTGAAAGAATATATACTTTCCAGATGATCTCATGGTAATCAATGATGGTCAGATCGGGATCTGATGATGGGATCTTGGAGAAATCGAGGGAACTCTTCAATAAATGACAGCAAATCAACCGCGATTGCTGCTATCGCGACCTATGCATTCTTTAGGCAACCACACAGTATAATATCACGCCTGTACCCACTAAAGGGACATAACTCTCAACAAAAATGAGTAACATTTAAAAAAATTTGAAAAAAATATAACCGACTTCTAAAACAGAAAAAAGTGTAATATAATTATGTTTTTTTATGTTTTTGTATTTTATTGTAGGTTGTGCAAACATTACTGTAGTTACTATGAATTCTAAATAGGTATTTACTTACCATAGCTAGTTAGCTATAATAGCCCACAGCCCACAGGTAACTCCCCGAAGTATATGCCAGCCAGTGTCAGGATAACTGCTTTTTTGACAGCGCGACTTATGTGAATGGGGCTTTTATGTAGGTTAATTAAATAAATAAAAATGTTAGTTTGTAAATTGTTTATTGATTGTTTGTGATCAATAGCGGTTTGCAATATTCTCTTAATACTTAGAAAGTTATCAACAATAGGAATTGGGTCACTGCAGGGACAAGCACAAACGTCTATCAAAATAGTAACGTATCTAAACGGAATAGGACTAACAGCACAGAATTCCAAAGAACACGTCTAGACAAGGTAAGTAATTAGAAGAAAACTACAATTTAGAGATCGATTGTAAATCAAATTAACAGTACAGACACAATTAGCGAAATATAAATAAAATTTTGAATTTTTTTTATGATAGTGGATAACGCTAGTTGAAAACTAAACACTGTATGGGAAACATCACTGAACTAGTCAGGTGGTGAGTCCAAGCAAATAAAAGGCGCGATTGTTGAAAGAGATTGTTAGCAATTAAGTATAAAGAACAATTAAGCATAACATATCGAATGATCCTAATTTTAATGTAGTTATCTCTTGAAATATCCATCTAAATTAAATAAATGTAAATCGGATTTCCGCTTTTGTGGCTTTGAATTTCCGGTAAGATTTTTATTGTAATAGTTTCGGATTTGACTCCTAACAAAAGAGTATAAATATGGCCGTCACGACCCAAGCGGGCAGGCCTGGTCAACTCTGTATGGACAGAATGAAATACCTACGGGGGCTGAATTTTATTATTGCCATTTGTCAGATAAATGTCTTGTTTCATAAATAGTAAGATTTTGCTAAAGATAAATTACAATCAAAAATTTTGAATACAGAAATAATAATCCATAGGAAGATAACTATGCCTGTCGTATTTTTCTACATTATTATATTAGCATATCCTTGACAGTAAAAGAAAAATAAATTTTTTCTTTTTGTTTCGATTTTCAATTAGTAGAAAATTATATTTTTTACTGGTAGCACCAAAATACCTAAATGAGTATATAATTCTCATTTCTCATAATATGGCGCCGCCGTATAAATTATTGTGTTCATGATTGGTTGTTATGTTTGTTTTGCTTGTGTCTTTTTCTAAGATTTTGCAAGTTTACGATGTTGAGTTGAGATTAATGTCCTTCGTTTATATGATGTGCAATGTGTTAGTCAATGATTCGTAGTGAAATACGAAATAGTGACTTAAAAACTACGCTGCAATGGCGGATAAAGAAAATAGAAAAAGTGTTCTAAGTACAACAGCATACCAACCATTGACAACATTAAATTATTTAGGTTTCCGAAATTCGCAGTAAAGTATATTTTGCGGTACGTATACAAATACGTATATAAATCTCTTGTCCAACTTATTGTTTCTCTTTTACCATTTACATAACATACATAAAAAAACATAATTATATTACACTTTTTTCTGTTTTAGAAGTCGGTTATATTTTTTTCAAATTTTTTTAAATGTTACTCATTTTTGTTGAGAGTTATGTCCCTTTAGTGGGTACAGGCGTGATATTATACTGTGTGGTTGCCTAAAGAATGCATAGGTCGCGATAGCAGCAATCGCGGTTGATTTGCTGTCATTTATTGAAGAGTTCCCTCGATTTCTCCAAGATCCCATCATCAGATCCCGATCTGACCATCATTGATTACCATGAGATCATCTGGAAAGTATATATTCTTTCAAACCAAAAAATAATTTTCCAAATCGGTTCAGGCATCTTCGAGAAATCGGGGAACAGAACATACATAACCATAAAATAACGAATTGAGAACCGGCTCCTTCTTTCGAAGTCGGTTAAAAAGTAGGTAAAAACAAATGAATGAAATTATTATATAATAACAACATCTACTTAAATTCACATAAGAACTTTCATAAATGCAACTAAATTGGGTTCATAATAATAACATCAATTTGTTTCCTCTCTCTTTTCTCTTTTTAAAATACGTTACCCCAACAGTAGGATTTTCTCCTGTATCGTGGAGGCAGTTACCAACATAAATTGCACAAGGACAAACATCCAGACCTGGAACAACTATTTGTAGGCCATACATATATTTGTTCCGTGTGGGATTCGAACCCGCGGCCTCCAGCGCAGCCACTGCGCCAGAGAGCTCTCAATTGCGGTTTGAGTTTATGTTGTCATTCAAAAAAGAATCGCAATATGTAGGTACGCGATGACGCCGTCGCTTTGCGTCACTCAGGGGTGCGCACGTGTGTGCCCACTAGCTTCTTACTGCTCATCACAGCGTCTATCCCTTTCGCACGTGATGTCGGTTAGAAACCAGAACCGTAAAGCCAGTTAAATAAAAAAATACATAATGATGAAAATTGAAAATATATAGGGTATGTTCCGAAATACAACGCAGTGTACTGTGCAATGCAAATGACGTCATGAATCGACGCTATGATTCGTTCCAATATATTGGACAGCATATGACGTCATTCTTTTGCGCCATTTAGAAAAGTGTTGGCGATTATTTTGTCATTTTGTGATCCAAAAATCATTATATCCTCCTAATGGATATGCCAGCAATTATTCTATAATTTTTTGTATTTGAATAAATAGAAACAAATTCTGGCATGCTTCATTCAGCGCACGTAAAAGAAGATTCTCCTAATTCTGGTAAAACTTTAAATGCCATTTCATTTGGTCACTTTTTGAAAAAATTAAATGTACAAAATGTAGTTAATGGAGGCCTAAAACGTATCGGGAGAAATAGAATAACGGTTGAATTCTCTAAATTTATTGATGCAAATCTATTTTTAGAAAATCCATCCGTAAATGATAAATATAAAACCTTTATTCCATCATTTCACGTATCTCGTATGGGAGTTATAAAAGGTGTACCAAAAGATTGGACACCAGAAGAGATTATTTCCGAATTATCTTCGTATCCAAATACCATTCCTGTATTAAAAGTAAGAAGATTAAATTACCGAGTTCGCAACGAGGACAAAGTCAGATATGAAAGCTCTGAAAGTGTCGTAATCACATTTGACGGTCAAATTCTTCCCTCGAGGGTTTATCTATGCTATTCTTCCATTGCTGTTGAAATTTATAAGCTTCCAACGATCCAATGCTTTCAGTGCTGCAGATTTGGACATACTAAAGATTTATGTCGTTCCAAGCCAAGATGCTCAAAATGTGGAGGTGATCACTCCTCTTCTTCTTGCGACAAAGATAATGGATCTTTTCGTTACTTATTTTGCTCAGGTAACCACAAAGCCATAGATTCTAAATGTCCTGAACACACAAGACAAAATAATGTTAAAATTGAAATGGCACAAAAGTCTATCTCATACCTAGAAGCATCTCAGAAATATCCACAAGTTTCTTCAAAATCATATGCTGATGTTTTGATTTCTAAATTCCCTGAAAATTCTTCGCTTTCTACTAATCCTACAGTGGGTAGTTTTCCTTCCAACCCCGCTACATCTAATAAAACTTCTTATAAGAAATCATTATATATTCCTAAACCATTACGTCACCATTCACAAACAGGATACGACAAAAAAAGTCATCAAAAAATTATTGAAGATTTTTCAATTCCGCAACCTGAGGATGGTTGTGCTCTTCGGGTTTCACCAGTTACTTCACAGGGTAATTTTGATTCTGTAGAAAGCATTATAAGTTTCCTTATTAACATAATCATATCTTCATATTCGTCGAAGCTACCGTCCCACGTTGCTCGCTTACTAAATTCTATACCTAAAATTCTCCAAGACATTCACTCTCACGAAGATCCTTCAATGGAATTGTAGAAGCATTTTAGATAAACGTACTGAAATAATCTATTTATTAAAAAAAATACAATGTGTGTATCGCTGCTATTTCAGAGACATGGCTTAAACCGGATTCGAATATCAGAGTACCTGGTTTTAGTCTTGTTCGAAGTGACAGATCTGATGGTTATGGCAGATGTGCTTTGCTTATAAAAAATGATATAACTTATTCCATTATAGATGTTTATGATGAAATATTTGACTTTAATATTGTAGCAGTAAGAATTCAAAATATAACTTTCGTTTCTATTTATGTTCCTCCCCTTCCGTCCATACGTTTCGCAGAATAAAATCTTTAATAGCCTCCTTACCCAAACCATTTATAATTCTTGGTGACTTTCATTGTCATCATTATTTATGGGGTGATAATACTGATAAATACGGTAGTTTATTAGTTGAAATTATTGACGAACTTAATATTGGTGTCCTTAATACTGGTAAAATTAACAAACGCTCTCGTCCTAATGAGTCTAGAAGTGCTGTAGATTTATCAATTTGTACTCCTGATTTAACCACTCTTCTAAATTGGTCATTTCTAGATAGCTCTCACGGCAGTGACCATTTTCCCATTCTTTTTTCCTTTCCAAACAAAGAATTGGCAGAAATTAACAAAAAACCATGTATTAAATACAAATTAGACAGAGCAGACTGGAACTTGTACAATATTTTTCTTTACAATGAAATTCTAAAAATCGCTCCTATTTCTGAAAATAATATAACTTCTATTGTTGAAGCATTTACAAACGCAGTTATAAATGCAGCAGATCAAACAATTCCTGTTAAAACTCTAAATAATAAATGTAGGCCCTCCCCTCCATGGTGGGATTCTGAATGTACTGAGGCCATTCGTAATAGGAAAAAAGCCGAAAAACAATATAAATTAGACATGAGTTCGGAAAACTATTAATACCTTCAACGTGTACAAGAAGTGACTAAAAATACTCTTCGCACAAAAAAACAAACACGTCGGCATGCCTTTTGTTCCTCAATTTCTCCTTCAATACCTTCATCAGTTGTTTGACGTAATATTAGAAAATTTCGCTGTTGTTTTTCATCTTGTTCTTACAGTAGTGCCATTCCCTCTCAATCTATAAACACTTTTCTAGATAAACTTGCCCCCTCTTCTGCTCCTTTGAGAGAGGAGCTACCTCAAAGTATTCCATGTGATTCTTTTTTTGATCCCTTAGAACATCCATTTTCTTTATATGAATTAAAGCTCGTCCTTTCTCACGTTCAAGATTCAGCTCTTGGTTTAGACGGTATTCCATATTCACTACTTGCCAAATGTAATGATCAAATTTTATCCTACTATTTAAATATCATTAACGTTTTGTTTGACATAGGCTTTGTTCCTGACTGTTGGCGGACTCAAGTAATTATTCCTATCTTGAAACCTGACAAAAATCCTAACGACGGCTCTTCTTATAGACCGATCGCTCTATCCTCAACTCTAATTAAAACCTTTGAACATATGATCAAGAACCGTCTTGAATGGTATGTAGAAAGTCATGGATTGTTATCAAATTCCCAATATGGATTCAGAAAAGGTAAAAGCACATATGACAGTCTTTCTATCTTCACCACAGATATTAGACTAGCATTTTCGAGAAATGAATCGGTCCTTGCTGCTTTCCTTGACATTTCTTCTGCTTACGATAATGTCAGACTCAACATCCTTAGAGAAAAGATGTTTAAGCTTAATATATCCAAAAAACTTACAAATTTGATTATCAATTTATTTCCAGATCGATATATACATATAAAATTTATGATCATCTAAAATATACTCGAAAGGTTTTCAAAAGCCTTCCACAAGGCTCTGTTTTGAGTCCTTTATTATACAATATTTATACGTCAGATTTGGACCAGTCTATTTCAAAGTGTAGAATTTTGCAATATGCTGATGATATCTTAGTTTATGTTAATGATAAATGTATAGAATCTTGTGCTAATGCAATAGAACAAGATCTCCTCTCTATGGCCTCTTGGTTAGATGATCATGGACTAGAACTTTCCCCAAATAAAAGTAATACAGTAATTTTTTTGCGCAAAAGAGTTTTACCTGAAATCCAAGTTCGCCTTTTTGATTATCCGCTCGTAAATATTCAACAAGTTAAATTCCTTGGTGTAATTCTTGATAATAAATTATCCGGCATGCCTCATATAATTTACATCCAAAAAAATGCGAAAAAAATATAAACATTCTTAGAGCTTTGTGCGGGGTATGGTGGGGCGCTCATCCATATTATTTAAAATTAATTTATAATGCAATTATAAGAAGCCGATTAGATTATGCCTCATTTCTTCTTGAACCAGTTAGTAAAAAAGGATTAAAAATATTAGATATCATTCAACACAAGTCTTTAAGATTAATTATAGGCGCTATGAATTCGTCGCCTATCAACGCCTTGCAGATTGAATGCGGTGATCCTCCACTTTTTCAAATCATTTCTTCAATTTTCAAACCATCCATTACTCCCTAAAATTCGTTTGCTTTCTCAGTACATTTCAATTAATTCAGGAAAATACTGGCGTAATAAAGAAACTCCTAATCTAGTTAAAAGCTGTGACCATTATGATTCCTTACTAGATCCTATTTATAGGTCGGCGACTCTGCCTCTTTTCTCCAATTCGTTTGAAGTTGCACTTTTCAAACCCAATGTTATATTAGATATAGGATTAAATAAATTTTCTATTGAATCAAAAGATTTGTATTTACGTTGGACAAGAATTTCCCAGATTGTCATTATATTTTTGCAGATGCTTCTAAGATTAACTCAAAAGGTTGTACTGGATATGCAATATACCATCAAAATTGGAGAATAGTTCAAAAAATGAAAAGTCCTCCCGAATCTTCAGTTTTTACTGGAGAAATGTTAGCCATTTTACAATCAATAAAATATTGCTATCTTTTTAAATTAAAATCAAGCGTGATATTTTCAGATTCTCTTAGTTCTTTACAAGCATTGTTATGTAATCCTTTCTATGACATTTACCGCAATCCTTTGATATTTGAAATTGAGAAACTTCTATTTTTATACCAATTCCAAAACATCAACATTTCTCTCGTTTGGATTCCGAGTCATATTGGTATATCTGGTAATGAATATGCTGACAAACTTGCTAAACAAGCTATAGTCTGTGGGGATACTTTCTTATTTAAAAATTATTGCTATGACATTATAAGAACTACGAAATTAGTATATAGAGATATAACAAAAATATAACAAAATAAGATAGTAAATACAATAACTATGTGAAAAGAAATCTTGTGTTTATCTATTGTTTGAGAACCATTTGATGCATGTATTTCTACTGTGTTGTACAAGTTGTGCCTTTAAATTTGATAGGTTTAGGACCAAATGTAATTATTCATATATTGTGATGCCAGAACTTTCTTAATGTTTGTTGTTGTTTTAAAATAAAATTTGATTGTTAAAAATAATATGCAGTGTGTTGCACTTTTAATAATGTAAGGAAAGGCTTGTGCTAACTTTATAGACTTCAATCCTTTGGATGCTTTGTCCAATCCAATTATCATAAATTAGTTGAAAGAATTAACATGATTCAAACTACTGTATGTAGTCTGTCCATCCCTGTTAGATCCAGATGATGGTCATATATCATTATCATCTTCATTACAGTCTATCAAAGTCCACTCCTGAATATAGTAATCCCCATATAAAATATCTGAGTAATCCTTAAAGTAAACTATATACATACCGTATTACCATATACATTATACACTTTACTTACATCACATGGGACTGCAGTTCTTAAGAGCTTTTTCTTGGTTGCATCATTAAATTAACCATCATGAAAATGTTTTTCACACATCATTCTGGGCTTATTATGTAGCTTTGTCTGGAAAGTGAAAGTGGTATACTGCTCTTGGGAAGGAATATAATATTTCGCACATAATTTACAGCTGAAAACAAAAGATATAATTATTAAATACAAATATTATCAAAGTAGGTCCAATGGTTTACAAACCAATAATTTGTTTTTAAATGGTAAAAGAGAAACAATAAGTTGGACAAGAGATTTATATACGTATTTGTATACGTACCGCAAAATATACTTTACTGCGAATTTCGGAAACCTAAATAATTTAATGTTGTCAATGGTTGGTATGCTGTTGTACTTAGAACACTTTTTCTATTTTCTTTATCCGCCATTGCAGCGTAGTTTTTAAGTCACTATTTCGTATTTCACTACGAATCATTGACTAACACATTGCACATCATATAAACGAAGGACATTAATCTCAACTCAACATCGTAAACTTGCAAAATCTTAGAAAAAGACACAAGCAAAACAAACATAACAACCAATCATGAACACAATAATTTATACGGCGGCGCCATATTATGAGAAATGAGAATTATATACTCATTTAGGTATTTTGGTGCTACCAGTAAAAAATATAATTTTCTACTAATTGAAAATCGAAACAAAAAGAAAAAATTTATTTTTCTTTTACTGTCAAGGATATGCTAATATAATAATGTAGAAAAATACGACAGGCATAGTTATCTTCCTATGGATTATTATTTCTGTATTCAAAATTTTTGATTGTAATTTATCTTTAGCAAAATCTTACTATTTATGAAACAAGACATTTATCTGACAAATGGCAATAATAAAATTCAGCCCCCGTAGGTATTTCATTCTGTCCATACAGAGTTGACCAGGCCTGCCCGCTTGGGTCGTGACGGCCATATTTATACTCTTTTGTTAGGAGTCAAATCCGAAACTATTACAATAAAAATCTTACCGGAAATTCAAAGCCACAAAAGCGGAAATCCGATTTACATTTATTTAATTTAGATGGATATTTCAAGAGATAACTACATTAAAATTAGGATCATTCGATATGTTATGCTTAATTGTTCTTTATACTTAATTGCTAACAATCTCTTTCAACAATCGCGCCTTTTATTTGCTTGGACTCACCACCTGACTAGTTCAGTGATGTTTCCCATACAGTGTTTAGTTTTCAACTAGCGTTATCCACTATCATAAAAAAAATTCAAAATTTTATTTATATTTCGCTAATTGTGTCTGTACTGTTAATTTGATTTACAATCGATCTCTAAATTGTAGTTTTCTTCTAATTACTTACCTTGTCTAGACGTGTTCTTTGGAATTCTGTGCTGTTAGTCCTATTCCGTTTAGATACGTTACTATTTTGATAGACGTTTGTGCTTGTCCCTGCAGTGACCCAATTCCTATTGTTGATAACTTTCTAAGTATTAAGAGAATATTGCAAACCGCTATTGATCACAAACAATCAATAAACAATTTACAAACTAACATTTTTATTTATTTAATTAACCTACATAAAAGCCCCATTCACATAAGTCGCGCTGTCAAAAAAGCAGTTATCCTGACACTGGCTGGCATATACTTCGGGGAGTTACCTGTGGGCTGTGGGCTATTATAGCTAACTAGCTATGGTAAGTAAATACCTATTTAGAATTCATAGTAACTACAGTAATGTTTGCACAACCTACAATAAAATACAAAAACATAAAAAAACATAATTATATTACACTTTTTTCTGTTTTAGAAGTCGGTTATATTTTTTTCAAATTTTTTTAAATGTTACTCATTTTTGTTGAGAGTTATGTCCCTTTAGTGGGTACAGGCGTGATATTATACTGTGTGGTTGCCTAAAGAATGCATAGGTCGCGATAGCAGCAATCGCGGTTGATTTGCTGTCATTTATTGAAGAGTTCCCTCGATTTCTCCAAGATCCCATCATCAGATCCCGATCTGACCATCATTGATTACCATGAGATCATCTGGAAAGTATATATTCTTTCAAACCAAAAAATAATTTTCCAAATCGGTTCAGGCATCTTCGAGAAATCGGGGAACAGAACATACATAACCATAAAATAACGAATTGAGAACCGGCTCCTTCTTTCGAAGTCGGTTAAAAAGTAGGTAAAAACAAATGAATGAAATTATTATATAATAACAACATCTACTTAAATTCACATAAGAACTTTCATAAATGCAACTAAATTGGGTTCATAATAATAACATCAATTTGTTTCCTCTCTCTTTTCTCTTTTTAAAATACGTTACCCCAACAGTAGGATTTTCTCCTGTATCGTGGAGGCAGTTACCAACATAAATTGCACAAGGACAAACATCCAGACCTGGAACAACTATTTGTAGGCCATACATATATTTGTTCCGTGTGGGATTCGAACCCGCGGCCTCCAGCGCAGCCACTGCGCCAGAGAGCTCTCAATTGCGGTTTGAGTTTATGTTGTCATTCAAAAAAGAATCGCAATATGTAGGTACGCGATGACGCCGTCGCTTTGCGTCACTCAGGGGTGCGCACGTGTGTGCCCACTAGCTTCTTACTGCTCATCACAGCGTCTATCCCTTTCGCACGTGATGTCGGTTAGAAACCAGAACCGTAAAGCCAGTTAAATAAAAAAATACATAATGATGAAAATTGAAAATATATAGGGTATGTTCCGAAATACAACGCAGTGTACTGTGCAATGCAAATGACGTCATGAATCGACGCTATGATTCGTTCCAATATATTGGACAGCATATGACGTCATTCTTTTGCGCCATTTAGAAAAGTGTTGGCGATTATTTTGTCATTTTGTGATCCAAAAATCATTATATCCTCCTAATGGATATGCCAGCAATTATTCTATAATTTTTTGTATTTGAATAAATAGAAACAAATTCTGGCATGCTTCATTCAGCGCACATATAATTAAAAATTGTTTTATTGTGGCCGGATATGCGACGCAATATGGCGGCGGCACGCCAGTACAATATAGTGTCAATTGATGACGTCATTAGCATTTAAAAGTGTACTGGGTTGTATTTCGGAACATACCCATAATCACAAACTAATAAGTACATAATAGAAAGATTCTCTTAGGATTGTCAACTGAACGTCAATAACGGTTTTACGCGTTTTTGGTGTCATTTTAATTATTTTAAGTTTTCTTGTAATATTCTGATTACATTCCTTATATATTTTAGTATATATTAATAATATTTATTTGCATTTTCATATTGTATCTCATTTAGCGACAATTTCATACTATCACAAAATAGTTTAACGTAGCCTTAGTCTCTCGGTCGCCATGTCTAATCCAATTCCGCCTAAGCCACCGGATCCGAATTATTCTGACACTAACATTATGTCCTCACCAGCTGCTTATGTGGAAATTGAAAATGATTTAGAAGGTTCATTTAAAAAACCACGGCAGTCATTATCGCAAGAAATTTTTGATGACAACTTCAAAATTATTTCAAACAAAAAGAAAAGAAAATATAAAACGAAGGAAAGGAAGAAGAGCATTCTAATCGGGTTGACATAAATAGAAGAATTTCAGCTTTTTCCACCAATTCCTCATTCTCAGAATCGGACTGCGATACTGGTAATACTTCATCATCTAAAATTAAAATTGTAGGCTCTAACTCTATCAAAAGCAATATGTCAGGACAACGTGCTTATGAATCTCCCATGTCTTTATCATCCAATATTGCTTGTACACAATCATCTGAAATCCCTCTTTCACAATCATCTGAAATCCCTCTTTCACAATCATCTGGCATTCCTCTATCGCAAACATTAAATTCTGCCAATAGTTATATCTCTTCTAAATCTCTTAACAAGCATATTGATAGTGATAATAAAAAAATAGAGTCACAAAGATTTCAATCTCTTCGTTCTTATAATTCTACAGATTCAGGTCCTTTTATCGTTCATGTTCAAGTAAAAGAAGATTCTCCTAATTCTGGTAAAACTTTAAATGCCATTTCATTTGGTCACTTTTTGAAAAAATTAAATGTACAAAATGTAGTTAATGGAGGCCTAAAACGTATCGGGAGAAATAGAATAACGGTTGAATTCTCTAAATTTATTGATGCAAATCTATTTTTAGAAAATCCATCCGTAAATGATAAATATAAAACCTTTATTCCATCATTTCACGTATCTCGTATGGGAGTTATAAAAGGTGTACCAAAAGATTGGACACCAGAAGAGATTATTTCCGAATTATCTTCGTATCCAAATACCATTCCTGTATTAAAAGTAAGAAGATTAAATTACCGAGTTCGCAACGAGGACAAAGTCAGATATGAAAGCTCTGAAAGTGTCGTAATCACATTTGACGGTCAAATTCTTCCCTCGAGGGTTTATCTATGCTATTCTTCCATTGCTGTTGAAATTTATAAGCTTCCAACGATCCAATGCTTTCAGTGCTGCAGATTTGGACATACTAAAGATTTATGTCGTTCCAAGCCAAGATGCTCAAAATGTGGAGGTGATCACTCCTCTTCTTCTTGCGACAAAGATAATGGATCTTTTCGTTACTTATTTTGCTCAGGTAACCACAAAGCCATAGATTCTAAATGTCCTGAACACACAAGACAAAATAATGTTAAAATTGAAATGGCACAAAAGTCTATCTCATACCTAGAAGCATCTCAGAAATATCCACAAGTTTCTTCAAAATCATATGCTGATGTTTTGATTTCTAAATTCCCTGAAAATTCTTCGCTTTCTACTAATCCTACAGTGGGTAGTTTTCCTTCCAACCCCGCTACATCTAATAAAACTTCTTATAAGAAATCATTATATATTCCTAAACCATTACGTCACCATTCACAAACAGGATACGACAAAAAAAGTCATCAAAAAGTTATTGAAGATTTTTCAATTCCGCAACCTGAGGATGGTTGTGCTCTTCGGGTTTCACCAGTTACTTCACAGGGTAATTTTGATTCTGTAGAAAGCATTATAAGTTTCCTTATTAACATAATCATATCTTCATATTCGTCGAAGCTACCGTCCCACGTTGCTCGCTTACTAAATTCTATACCTAAAATTCTCCAAGACATTCACTCTCACGAAGATCCTTCAATGGAATTGTAGAAGCATTTTAGATAAACGTACTGAAATAATCTATTTATTAAAAAAAATACAATGTGTGTATCGCTGCTATTTCAGAGACATGGCTTAAACCGGATTCGAATATCAGAGTACCTGGTTTTAGTCTTGTTCGAAGTGACAGATCTGATGGTTATGGCAGATGTGCTTTGCTTATAAAAAATGATATAACTTATTCCATTATAGATGTTTATGATGAAATATTTGACTTTAATATTGTAGCAGTAAGAATTCAAAATATAACTTTCGTTTCTATTTATGTTCCTCCCCTTCCGTCCATACGTTTCGCAGAATAAAATCTTTAATAGCCTCCTTACCCAAACCATTTATAATTCTTGGTGACTTTCATTGTCATCATTATTTATGGGGTGATAATACTGATAAATACGGTAGTTTATTAGTTGAAATTATTGACGAACTTAATATTGGTGTCCTTAATACTGGTAAAATTAACAAACGCTCTCGTCCTAATGAGTCTAGAAGTGCTGTAGATTTATCAATTTGTACTCCTGATTTAACCACTCTTCTAAATTGGTCATTTCTAGATAGCTCTCACGGCAGTGACCATTTTCCCATTCTTTTTTCCTTTCCAAACAAAGAATTGGCAGAAATTAACAAAAAACCATGTATTAAATACAAATTAGACAGAGCAGACTGGAACTTGTACAATATTTTTCTTTACAATGAAATTCTAAAAATCGCTCCTATTTCTGAAAATAATATAACTTCTATTGTTGAAGCATTTACAAACGCAGTTATAAATGCAGCAGATCAAACAATTCCTGTTAAAACTCTAAATAATAAATGTAGGCCCTCCCCTCCATGGTGGGATTCTGAATGTACTGAGGCCATTCGTAATAGGAAAAAAGCCGAAAAACAATATAAATTAGACATGAGTTCGGAAAACTATTAATACCTTCAACGTGTACAAGAAGTGACTAAAAATACTCTTCGCACAAAAAAACAAACACGTCGGCATGCCTTTTGTTCCTCAATTTCTCCTTCAATACCTTCATCAGTTGTTTGACGTAATATTAGAAAATTTCGCTGTTGTTTTTCATCTTGTTCTTACAGTAGTGCCATTCCCTCTCAATCTATAAACACTTTTCTAGATAAACTTGCCCCCTCTTCTGCTCCTTTGAGAGAGGAGCTACCTCAAAGTATTCCATGTGATTCTTTTTTTGATCCCTTAGAACATCCATTTTCTTTATATGAATTAAAGCTCGTCCTTTCTCACGTTCAAGATTCAGCTCTTGGTTTAGACGGTATTCCATATTCACTACTTGCCAAATGTAATGATCAAATTTTATCCTACTATTTAAATATCATTAACGTTTTGTTTGACATAGGCTTTGTTCCTGACTGTTGGCGGACTCAAGTAATTATTCCTATCTTGAAACCTGACAAAAATCCTAACGACGGCTCTTCTTATAGACCGATCGCTCTATCCTCAACTCTAATTAAAACCTTTGAACATATGATCAAGAACCGTCTTGAATGGTATGTAGAAAGTCATGGATTGTTATCAAATTCCCAATATGGATTCAGAAAAGGTAAAAGCACATATGACAGTCTTTCTATCTTCACCACAGATATTAGACTAGCATTTTCGAGAAATGAATCGGTCCTTGCTGCTTTCCTTGACATTTCTTCTGCTTACGATAATGTCAGACTCAACATCCTTAGAGAAAAGATGTTTAAGCTTAATATATCCAAAAAACTTACAAATTTGATTATCAATTTATTTCCAGATCGATATATACATATAAAATTTATGATCATCTAAAATATACTCGAAAGGTTTTCAAAAGCCTTCCACAAGGCTCTGTTTTGAGTCCTTTATTATACAATATTTATACGTCAGATTTGGACCAGTCTATTTCAAAGTGTAGAATTTTGCAATATGCTGATGATATCTTAGTTTATGTTAATGATAAATGTATAGAATCTTGTGCTAATGCAATAGAACAAGATCTCCTCTCTATGGCCTCTTGGTTAGATGATCATGGACTAGAACTTTCCCCAAATAAAAGTAATACAGTAATTTTTTTGCGCAAAAGAGTTTTACCTGAAATCCAAGTTCGCCTTTTTGATTATCCGCTCGTAAATATTCAACAAGTTAAATTCCTTGGTGTAATTCTTGATAATAAATTATCCGGCATGCCTCATATAATTTACATCCAAAAAAATGCGAAAAAAATATAAACATTCTTAGAGCTTTGTGCGGGGTATGGTGGGGCGCTCATCCATATTATTTAAAATTAATTTATAATGCAATTATAAGAAGCCGATTAGATTATGCCTCATTTCTTCTTGAACCAGTTAGTAAAAAAGGATTAAAAATATTAGATATCATTCAACACAAGTCTTTAAGATTAATTATAGGCGCTATGAATTCGTCGCCTATCAACGCCTTGCAGATTGAATGCGGTGATCCTCCACTTTTTCAAATCATTTCTTCAATTTTCAAACCATCCATTACTCCCTAAAATTCGTTTGCTTTCTCAGTACATTTCAATTAATTCAGGAAAATACTGGCGTAATAAAGAAACTCCTAATCTAGTTAAAAGCTGTGACCATTATGATTCCTTACTAGATCCTATTTATAGGTCGGCGACTCTGCCTCTTTTCTCCAATTCGTTTGAAGTTGCACTTTTCAAACCCAATGTTATATTAGATATAGGATTAAATAAATTTTCTATTGAATCAAAAGATTTGTATTTACGTTGGACAAGAATTTCCCAGATTGTCATTATATTTTTGCAGATGCTTCTAAGATTAACTCAAAAGGTTGTACTGGATATGCAATATACCATCAAAATTGGAGAATAGTTCAAAAAATGAAAAGTCCTCCCGAATCTTCAGTTTTTACTGGAGAAATGTTAGCCATTTTACAATCAATAAAATATTGCTATCTTTTTAAATTAAAATCAAGCGTGATATTTTCAGATTCTCTTAGTTCTTTACAAGCATTGTTATGTAATCCTTTCTATGACATTTACCGCAATCCTTTGATATTTGAAATTGAGAAACTTCTATTTTTATACCAATTCCAAAACATCAACATTTCTCTCGTTTGGATTCCGAGTCATATTGGTATATCTGGTAATGAATATGCTGACAAACTTGCTAAACAAGCTATAGTCTGTGGGGATACTTTCTTATTTAAAAATTATTGCTATGACATTATAAGAACTACGAAATTAGTATATAGAGATAGATGGTCAAAACATTGGAACAAAACCAAAACGACAAAAGGCTGTCACTATGCCAAAATTAAACCCATCATTCCTTCTAAGCCTTGGTTTTATAAATTATCCTTAAATAAGAAACATACATCAATGTTATGTAGAATGCGCTTGGGTCACTGCTGTAATACGGTTCACCTTGCTAGGCTTCATATTAAAAATTCTTCAATATGTGAATGTGGTTTGGATATTGGTGACCTCAACCATATTTTCTTCTCGTGTCCTTTATATGATCATACTTCATTATTTAACCCTTTGGTAAATCTTAAAATTCCTCTTCCTCCTTTCCAGAAATTTGTTCTCTTTTAATTTTTTCTAAAAAAAGTAAAAATGTTTTCAATTGTCTTATGGAATTTTTAGATTTAAATAATATTAGATTATAAAATTTTATTCATTATTTAGCTATCAATCGTCTTTATTAAGTAATATTTATTATTTTTAATGTGGTATTGAGTTTAGTATTATTTTAATTCAACCTAACATCCATCATTTATTTAATATACTTCAGTACAAGTCATTTCATGATTCATTATTATAGTATTCTATGGTTCTTAACATTATGATTTTCGTTTTTTATCAGAATCGTAGTTTCTCTTTAGATTGTCCGCCGTTTCGTTTCAAGTTACAAGTATTTTTATTGACTGGAGGTTGGCAGTAATTGTTAGATTGCCATTTAAAAAAAAAAGTATTTTTATTGACTGGAGGTTGGCAGTAATTGTTAGATTGCCATATTAAAAAAAAAGTACATAATGGGTGCGTTTGGCAGAAAAAAGCGCCAGCAAGCGCTTACTAGCGTTAAAATAGTTTTCGGCCAGGACACGATTACTACTTCAGTAGCGCTGACACAACCCGCCATTTTGCTTATTTAATTTGTTTGTTTTGAATTAGAGTTTATAAGTTGTTTTTTTGCAATATTAGTTTTAAGTAATATTATGACATGAATAGACATTTAATGTTATTAAAAATTCATGATTGGTAAGTTTTTAATATGAATACTTCACAAACATATATTTAAATTAGGTTAGGTTCCCCGATTGAAACTAACATCGTGTCCTAGAGGAAAATAGCTACTTACGATTTGATAGCGCTTACCGCTTACGATCGCCATTTTGCTTACAAGCGCTTGCTAGCGCTTTTTTCTGCCAAACGCACCCAATATTTATTTATTCATAGAGGAAAGTAATATTTATTTAAGTAAGTGCTAAAGCAGATAGAACATTGATTGTATATCGGAGAAATAAAAACAGAAGAAGCATGTTGTTATTATTTATTTTACAATTAAATTTCGTTACATCTTTTACTTACGACGGTGGTTATATGGTGTATTGTCCATGTATGGGTAAGTTGCTTAGCAAACATACACAAAAAATTTATCATATCTAAACAAAAATTACTGCATTAAAAAGTAGTTAGTAATGGTATTTATTATTAAATTGTTTAAAGCGATATGACCACCGGTTGTAGTTCATACGTTTTCCCTTATTGTAACAACTTTGTTTTAATGCAGAGTCATATTATATCTATCTATCCATCTACTTTACGTTGAAATATTGATTTGTTTTCTTTTACAGGCAGATTTGGAAATCAAGCAGATCATTTTTTAGGTGCATTAGCATTTAGCAAAGGTGTAAATCGTACCCTTGTTTTGCCCCCATGGGTTGAATATCGGTTTGGAGAAGCAAAATCAATTCAAGTGCCATTCGACACTTATTTTGAAGTAGAATCTTTAAATTTATATCACCATGTTATCACTATGGAAGAGTTCATGAAAGATATAGCTCCTGTTGTGTGGCCGCCACATAAAAGAATATCTTTTTGTTATGTTGAGAGAAATGGTGAAAAACTAAATAGTTGTAATGCAAAGTCGGGAAACCCTTTTGGGCCATTTTGGGATACATTCAATATAGACTTTAAAGGTTCTGAATTCTATGGACCTTTAAATTATGATGCTCATAACAAAGAAATGATGAATAAATGGAAACAAAAGTATTCACTGAATAATTGGCCGGTCTTAGCATTTACAGGTCAGTAAATTCCTACCAGATAGCATTAAGAGGTTCAAAATTTATTCATTAAGACTACAAATTATTGTCATAAAGCAACACGGGCTGCCGACGTACCTGACTGGATTAGCCATACGTAGGCGTTCCCCTGTATGTGACGCAGCGGTCCTATGTGTAGAATAAAACTAGTTTGAACTCTACTGCTGACTAGTCTAAATTTAGTTGCGCAACTGAATCAAGGTCCTTCATAAATGCCAAATTGTTCAGGTTTTTGCAGCAAAAAGAGATTTTCCACATCAAATTTACAAAAAGATAGAGTTACCTTTTATATATGTTATGAGTTACCTTTTATGTATATATGTAAGTAACTCTTAACGAAATTAGTATTATTTATTTCTTTTTAATTTAAAAATTACAATAATAACTTTGTTTCCATAGTAACGGTTGTGTTGTTTCGGATTTGTTATCCAACCCATGCCGCTCACTCTCATACAATATGCCATTTGGTTGAATGTTGAATTTAAATTTTATGTGTGAGTTTTGTAGTAACGGGATTTTTTTTGTGTAAGAGTCCGAAAAAGTATGTGTGGCACAGATTTTTCCCAGCAAATAATGACAGAGAGTTTGGTATCGGAAAATAACACTATAGCTTCTCACCTCCTGTGTTGCTGTATGTATCATGTCAGCGATGATGACCTCCCATTTTCTAAATAATTTGCATGCGAAATTTGGAAACAATTGTAATGTCAAAACACATCTCGTTGACATTTATACGTGTGAATTGACGTGTTGGTGGTATTTTAGTGGCTACACGGGCTCCGTCCCCTCCCCTGTTCTATCATGTATGTATTATAGTATTCTATGGCTTACATACATAAATAACACAAGGACTCACATCCAGAACCGGAACTATTATTTGTAGGCCATACAAATATTTGTTCTGTGCAGGTTCACGGTCAAGTTATTAAATAAAAATCTTGTACCTGATTCATTGAGCTATTACGTACTACGTACTAGAGGCGACACTGCATTCAGCTACTATGTTCCACTCAACTGCGGTGCATACACCGCACTTTAATCAGTCACTCGCTAGGCGCTTGTAGAGTTGTCACGTGTTGTGTTGATTTAAAAAAAATCTCTTGATAAAAATATGCCGTCGTGTATACTTAGATATTGCACAAATAATTCAAGAAATGTCAGTAAAAACCAAGGAATTACTTTTCATCGGTTAATAAGATACTTAATAAAAAAGTATTATAGATTAATAATAAAACAAATTATTCCTAAGACGCCATCTCGTGTCATGAAATATAGATTATGAAATTAATATGTTCAGATGCGAAATTTCTGTGGGTACTTAAATATAAGACGAATATATTATTATACACATTTTTTTTTGTAGAAACATAGATAAGTTATTATAATTGGGCAAAATTTTTCATGTTTAAATCTGCTTATTATTCTTTTATTTTATTTTTAGGTTTTCATATCAAAGTCAAAGTGGAATAAATTCGTCCATTTTTAAATCTCGCGTGCCCAGCATTTATGAACGAATCTTATTTTAATTTAAATAAATATATTTGTAATTTAAATGTTATGTTAATAAGTTTTGTTAAACACACATTTAGTATGTTTTTTACATAGACATAGATACCTTTTAGCAGGGATGGAAGATGTGATAAGGATATAGAACGACGAGTGAATGCAGGAAATAGAATAAATGGGGCCCTACACTCTATTGTGAAGAGTCAAAATGTGTCGAAAAAGGCACGTATGGCAATTCACAATGCTGTGTTGGTCCCTACTTTAACATATGGTAGTGAAAGTTGGGTGTGGCAAAAGAAGCACGAGAGTAGAATGAACGCAGTAGAAATGCGGTCGTTAAGGACTATGTTAGAGCTGAATCTGAATGACAGGGTAAGTGATTGTGTAATAAGAGAAGAGTGTGGTTTGCAAGATGATGTTGTGACCAGGATTAAGAAAGGAATGCTTCGGTGGTTTGGTCATCTGGAAAGAATGAATGAGGAAAGAGTGACAAAGAAAATTTAGTAGTCTCTGCCTACCCCTCTGGGTGACAGGCGTGAGTGTTTATGTATGTATGTGTGTATACCTTTTAAAATATTCAGATAAAAATGTTATTAAAATGTAATTGTGATATAATATTATGTAATATGATATAAAATAAGCAAATATAATATACAAAATAAATGACAAAATTTAAATATTGTTCTCGATATAATTTACCTATTTAACAATACAATCTACTATTGCCTACGGATCATTCTACTTATGTTTATTCTATGATGAAAAACCAACCGCGCGAACACAGAGTAGCGCACATTTTTTGTTTGAGATAGCTGTTCTAGTACGTAAGTACATATTACTTCAATGACCTGGTTAGAATAAAAAAAGCAGTGAAGCATTCATGCAAGAAAAACCAAAGGCCATATATTAAAATGAGGCCATATAATGAGGCTTTCGTTCAAACGTAAACTCTTTTGTCAAACCCAACCATCGTTTATTTCTAGTTTGTAGCGAACTTGGCGCTTTTTTCACATGTAGTGTATGTTCTTGGTGGGATTATAATATTTATAAAACATTTTCGATTAATTACTCTTTCGATTACTACAGGTCAATAAACTACCTGCTTTTGTCAAGACATAAATAAATAATAAATAAATAAATAAAAAGTATTTATTTGCCACACAAAAATACAATGTTAAAATTTAAATAGAGAGATAATAATAACTTTTTAGTTGTGACAAAACGGTCTGTGACTCAGTTGTAACGGGAAACCCATTACTCCTGCTATTCTGCCACAGCCTTTGCGCATAATTCATACAGGGTCTTAGGCAATTGATGAAACACACATATCAACAATAAAAAAGTAAAAATAAAAATAAAATAACTAATAAGTTCTAAATACAAAAAAAAGTTGTCTAATTTGAGGGGGTATCAAAGCCACATAGAGCCAGGGACTGTCTTTGAATAAGCCACTTGCGGCATCTTTGTCGGAAGGTAGACGGAAATAGGGTAGATCGGACCGGTGGTGGCAAATCGTTCCAAATTTTAGCAGCGGCAAATTTAAAACACCCCCTGGCTCCAGCGAGGCTAATCCTGGGTAGTGGAAGCCGATGGCTATTTTCTCTGACTGAAAGCAAACTTTTTTTCAACGGCTATCTTATCATACAGATATCTTGGAGACTTTGCGTGATGCAGAGTGTGCAGAAAGCATGCATATTTTAATTTAGTACTATTGCACATATTTAAAATGCCATTACTGACCAAAATAAGGTGAAATCCTATCCCTTTTCGGTATATTAAAACAAAAACGCATACATGCGTTCTGCACTCTCTGCACATTCTTCACAGTTTTTTTTAAATAAGCATGGACCATAAACAATATCACAATAATGAAGGTGGCATAGTACTAAACTGTTACAGAGCAGCAGTCTTATGTCACGTTTTAGAAATAAGCGAATTTTATACAAAGTTTTTAACGAACCATAGCATTTACCGATTTTAGTCTGAACATGTTGCTCAAATTTTAAATTCTCATCAAAGGTGTCAAAGATCTTGGTGATCAGATGCGTATTTTTAATTGAAATATTTCTATATATTTACTGTAATAACATTTTATTTGGCTTGCAGGTGCTCCAGCTAGTTTCCCTGTCCAAAAAGAAAATGTTCATTTACATAAATATTTGAAATGGAATCGTGACATAGAAAACAAGTCGAGGTCTTTCATCAAAAAGAATATGAGTGGTGGTGGTTTCATAGGAATTCATTTAAGAAATGGCCAAGATTGGGTCAAAGCTTGTCATCATGTAAAAGATAGTCCTAGATTATTTGCCGCTCCCCAGTGTGTTGGTTATAAAAATGAAAGGGGGTTATTAACTCAATCAATGTGCCTTCCTGAAAAGTCTGAAATCATAAAGTAAGTCCATTATATTATGCTTAGTCAGGTCATAAGTTCTGTCAAAAACTTTTTATAAAATTGATCATACAATTTTTGATAATTATATAGAAATTATATATGAAATGAAAGGTAATTTAATTTACAAAATAATTCTATTTACATTATTCAAAATGCCCTTCCCTATTTTGAATACATGCCCTTTATCGACGCGGCCAATCATCAATCGCAGCACGCACCACACTCGTATCTATTTCTACCGCTGCTTTAGTCAAAGATGCTCGGAGAGATTCCAAATTCTGATGAGGTTTAGCGCAGACTTTTTCCTCCAAATGTTGCCATAACTTATAATCCAAGGAATATCTTAAATCTGAACTAGAAGAGGGCCAGTCTTCATGTCCGATAAAGTCAATTCCATGGGTGGTCAACCAGTTTTGCGTGCTTCGTACCCTATGAGCTGGTGCAGAGTCCTGTTGGAATATCCAATGTCTGTTTTTGAAAATTTTTTGAGAAAAAGGTTCCACTATGTTTGTTAGGACAGTATTTTGGTACACCTCGGTACTGGTTTTTACACTTTTTTCACAGAAAAATACCTCAGTTAAGCCTGAATATGAGACTCCAAGCCAAACCATGTGTGACGAAGGATAATATGCACGTTGAACCCTCGGAATACGCGTGCGTGCGTCTTCACTACTGTGGGCATACACCTTATCATTTTGTTTATTATAACTCTTCGATGTTAAAAATTTTTTCATCCGAAAACGAAATTTCGCGATATTTTTTTCTATCTATCCAGCCTAATTTTTTTCAAACGCTCGTTCAAAAAATGACCGGTCTTACGATAAGCTTTTGACCGTGGTTCTGCATAGGCCTGTCTGAAGTGCTAAGATTTTTTGTTTACGAACAGGATTTTGTTGGATTCGTGCCTTGCTTTGATGATCGCGGGTGTCCTAACTGTACGAGTTCAGCCGGTCCTCTTACAACCTTCGAAGCTTGAATCTTCAGTGAATCGTTTGATAGTGCGATAAACAAATCGTAGGGCTAAAACGCCTGGGAGGGCTTAATAACTATTGGTAACAATTAAAACCTACAATTTAAGACACAAACTATATAAATATAAGACTTACTATATTGAGTAAGATATTTGTGATTTTATATGAATTTTAGACTTCATTTTATTAAGAACTGTAGCTAAGTTCTATAGGTAATGCGAATATTATACATAATATCGAATATATTTATTATTTCAATATAATATAATTTAAATATAGACAGATAGCTATATGTTGGGGTGTTGTTTATGAGGTCGGACGGTATGCACGGTGAAGTGGGAGAGGGGAGGGGGGGTGTAAAAGGAAAAGCGTTGTGTCTTGCATCAAAAAAATTTATAACCCCACTGTGTCTCGCGCGTCAAGCACGTGTATACGTATAGTGAAGTTTTTGTGTGTGTAATTAGTCTACAATGCAGTAGCGAAGCTAGGGCTCCAAACTAGGGCAAGCCCAAGATATGGTTTTGTTGTTTTTAGCAGTTTAATAAAAATACACCAATCTTGAGCTGTCTCCACTCTTTAGTTTCATATTCAGTGCTGACAAGGACGTGTTTAACAAAGCACACAGAAAGCATACTACCGCTAGATAGATTGTATGATATATGCAATTGCACACCTTCGGTGGTTTTAAAAAGAGCCGTTTGGGTTTGCTTGAGATATTTACAAACAATAGGTACAATACATGAACAAAAGAAAAGCATGAACAAAGTACAAACAAACTATGTACAAAGTTAAAAAAGGGATGCCTGGCAGATGTGAAACCTCGAAATTATATTTTGTTTAAGTTATATGCATAAAAGAACAGATTACGACAGGAATTAGATAGTTATAATGAGAATATAAAGCTTTGCTAATTTTTTACCATAAAATAATGACTATTTATTATAATTATAATTATTCATTTTCAATTCATAATAAAGCCTACAAAATGATATTTTTAAACTCATATATCACTATTAATATAAATATTGAGTTATTAAACCTTTAAATACGCCTAACTTAATTAAACTTTAATACTAGAGTCGTGCCGATCGATCGATGCCGTGTAGTGGCGGTTGAGAATATCCACTGCCCCATATCTTCCCGTGGGTGTCGTAAGAGGAGACAGAGGGACACAGGCAGGAGATGGGCAGCAGCATCTTCCTGATAACAGCAATGATGTAATAAAAAACTGCGGTTGCCAACCCGCTCGCCAAGCGTGGCAACTATGGCACATATCCCCCCATGAGTAACGACGCAAACAAACGGCCCCCAGTCCCCGGCGGCCCCGCTATTCCTGGCTACGGTGGCGACCATGGTAACGGCGGGGCAGAGGGTGCTAAGAATCTCCGGTGGAGGTTCGGTTGCCACCTACGACAACTCGACCTGGCAACATATAACGCACGCACCGTGAGGACTAACGAGTAGATACTGGAGTTGGAAGAAGAGGTAGACAAGTTGCGGTGGCATATTATTGGGTTATCCGAGGTCCGAAGAGAGGGGGAGGACATGGTAATCCTCGAGTCCGGCAACTTGTTCTATCACCGGGAGGGCGACCATCTGTCCCAAGGAGGTGTCGGATTTATCGTCCACAAGTCTCTCGTCAACAACGTTGTAAAGATTGGGAGTGTGTCGACGAGGGTCGCGTACCTGATACTCAGAATCACCAAACGGTATTCGCTGAAGGTCATGCAGGTTTACGCACCAACCTCGGCACATCCCAATGAGGAGGTGGAGGAAATGTATGAGGATATTTCCAGAGCCATGCATTCCTCCAAAACCCACTACACGGTATTGATGGGAGACTTCAACGCGAAACTAGGCACAAGAGAAAGCGGTGAGCTGAAGCTAGGGAAATTTGGAGTAGGGCAACGGAACCGTAGGGGCCAGCAGCTGGCCGACTTTATGGAGAAAGAGGGACTCTTTATGATGAACTCTTTCTTCCAGAAGTGGCCCCACAGGAAATGGACCTGGTCGAGCCCCGACGGTTCAACAAAAAATGAGATTAACTTCATTATGACGACCAGACGCCAACTGTTCAGTGATGTCTCAGTGATCGCAAGGGTGAAAACTGGAAGCGATCACCGAATGGTTAGAGGCACACTAAACCTAAGCGTTAAGTTGGAGAGATCTCGTCTAATGAAGTCAACGCTCCGCCCCCCTCGTGCTCTGATCCAGAATCCCGAAACCTTTCAGCTCGAGTTACGTAACCGCTTTCAGTGCCTACAGGATTGCAATGCAGTGGACGATATGAATGACAAGCTCGTGGAAACTGTCCATGCGGTCGGAGCTAAGTTCTGCAAGACCGGCCGCAGAAGAACACAAAAGCTCTCCGATCACACTCTTAATCTCATGGCTTTTAGACGGGAGATGAGGCTGCAATCGTCAACAGATTTGACAGCATACAGGCAACTGAACAGACAGATCTCCAAATGCATGAGGCGAGACTTACGCAACTTTAATACTGCTCGTATTGAAGAAGCGATTGAGCGGAACCAGGGCTCCAAAATCTTTGCCAGAGATCTGTCTGCCAGTAAGAGCAACTGTCAAAGCTGAAGACTGAGTGTGGCAGCATCGTTTCCGGGACACCTGAGATTCTGAGTGAGATTGAGAGGTTCTATGGGCAGCAACATCATCGTTGGAGCCACGCGCAAGTGTGAGTAACGATCCAAGAGCGGGTCTTATCCGACACTATTCCGATGATATCCCGGACATCAGTCTGAGCGAAATTAGAATGGCTCTCCAGCACCTTAAAAACGGCAGGGCTCCAGGCGAGGATGGAATTACAGCGGAGCTTCTTAAAGCGGGTGGAGCACCAGTACTTAAAGTCCCTTAGAAGCCCTTCAATTTCGCCCTCCATGGTGGCACTACTCCAGAGGCGTGGAGCAGAAGTGCGGTGGTCTTGTTCTTCAAGAAAGGTGTCAACTTGAAGAACTACAGACCGATATCCCTTCTGAGCCGCGTTTACGTGCTGCTTTCGAGTGTCATTACGAATCATCCCGCACGCAGACTCGACGACTTCCAGCCTCCCGAACAAGCCGGTTTCCGAAAAGGCTTTAGTACCATTGACCACATACATACCCTTCGGCAAATTGTACAGAAGTCCGAAGAGTACAATCTGCCACTTTGCCTGGCGTATGTGGACTATGAGAAAGCCTTTGATTCCGTCGAAATTTGGGCGGTGCTACAGTCTCTTCAGCGGTGCCAAGTTGACTGTCGGTATATCGAAGTGCTGAAGTGTTTGTACAGTAGGGCTACGATGGCTATCCGAGTACAGAACCAGAGTACGAAATCTATCCAACTGCAGAGAGGTGTAAGACAGGGTGACGTTATTTCCCCGAAACTCTTCAC
This sequence comes from Parnassius smintheus behrii, assembly GCA_036936625.1. Taxonomy (NCBI): domain Eukaryota; kingdom Metazoa; phylum Arthropoda; class Insecta; order Lepidoptera; family Papilionidae; genus Parnassius; species Parnassius smintheus. The sequence continues at coordinate 32,588,576 of JAUPFT010000005.1, read as the reverse complement.
CGCTGCATTGGAAGACGTTTTCAAGCTACTGGACTGGAAAGGATACGATATTAACATCAATGGCGAGTACATCACTCACCTTCGATTTGCCGACGATATAGTCCTTATGGCAGAATCGCTGGAGGACTTAAGCACTATGCTCAATGACCTCAATAGTGCCTCCCAACGGATAGGTCTTAAGATGAACATGGACAAAACAAAGATCATGTTTAATGTCCATGTCACACCTATGCCGGTAGTTGTTGAGAGCACTAAGCTCGAAGTTGTTGACGAGTACGTTTACCTGGGACAAATAGTCCGGCTAGGTAAGTCCAACTTCGACCGAGAGGTCAATCGACGGATTCAACTCGGCTGGGCAGCGTTCGGGAAATTACAACGCATCTTCTCGTCAGGTATACCTCAAAACCTGAAAACTAAGTTGTACAACCAGTGCGTGTTGCCAGTGATGACATATGGAACTGAGACGTGGTCCTTCACTGCTGGCCGTATGTGGACGCTCAAAGTCGCTCAGCGAGCTATGGAGAGGGCTATGCTCGGAGTTTCTCTGCGTGATAAACTTAGAAATGAGGATATCCGCAGTAGAACCAGAGTGACCGACATAGCCCAACGGATTAGTAAGCTGAAGTGGCAATGGGCCGGCCATATAGCTCGAAGAACCGACAACCGTTGGGGAAAAAAGGTTCTCGAGTGGCAGCCTCGTACCGGTAGACGAAGTGTAGGGCGACCCCCCACTAGATGGAGTGACGACCTGCTAAGACACGCAGGAAGTCGATGGATGCAGGTGGCTCAGGACCGTGCTTTGTGGCATACCTTGGGGGAGGCCTATGTTCAGCAGTGAACTTGTAAAGGGCTGTAATGATGATGATGACTAGAGTCCTGTAAGTACCTATATTTAAAGTGTGAAGAAATGTTTATTGAATATTAAATTTCATTTTTAAAGATTTTTACCTTTCCCTCGCCGATTAGCACTTCAACACACTTATATTCATCGCAATGAACACTATTATCCTTCCATTTTCAATGAAAATCTTCGAAAAAGCATAAATTTTTAACAAACACAACAAAAACAAACATAAACATTGAAATGTGAAGTGAACTTGCATACGAGGGGCCCGCAACCACTTCGCCAGTCGCTAACGCACTCCTAAACAACTTCATGGCAAAGCCAGGCTTGTTGGCTCAATAGTAATTGCTATATAAACATTTCGTAGTTATATATCATTATAGAATATTTTGCCATAGGTTAGAAAGAGAGCGAACGTCTTCTCGAAGGCCTCTTAAAAAGCCCACGCGAGCGAGGGAGACAAGTAATCGCTCTATTAAAACTCACTTTATGATAGCAGTATCGCCACAGAGTATCTTTGTATAAACCGTTACCGTAGACAGAGAATCCTATTCTATAGTACACGTATAAACGTATCGCTAAGGCAATACGAGGTCATCGGTTGACTAGATGTGGTTCGTTACGTCATTTTCAAGAAACGTAACGAAACCAGTGACTTGATCGGCGTCACCTATTTCAAAACTAGTGATTTTTGTAACTGGCTATTTTTAATCGGCTACTGTGATTGTTTGCATAAATATCACCACCAACTATACAGTTACTCACGAAATGAAAAGAAATTTAATCACAATCTGTGTTTGTATTTGTAACTATACAGTAACTATACTGTTAAATCAATAAATTAACTTCCCTTCATACTTTATTCAGGTTTATGACTGACTTAAATGTATTTATGATTGATTTGCGTTTACACTAAGATTTTCATACAACTATTAATGCAGTCATATTTACAAGTAATTTTGATTGTATATATAATGATTATTGATATTTACAGTTTATTTACACTTTTTCAACGTTTTCACTATCATTTGTTTTTTGCACTTTTATTTACATTGTACAATTATTGTAAAAAAAATATATATTTGTTTGTTTGTTTAGCTATTTACACACAGTTTTTAAGTTTTATAATATTATAAACATTTAAATTTTTTAATTTTGTGTACACATTTTTTTAGTTTTATTTTAATTGTATGAATAAACGAGTTCATGACTCCGTCAAAAATGTTTTAAAAATTATTTTAGTTAAATTCAATGTGACTCGCTTCCCGGAATCGCAAACCGTTGAAATAATTTACAAACAGAGATTACTCTATTTTATTGTCTATGTCTATAGTCTCACGTATGAAAATTAAACGTAAAGTAATACTGTTACTTACGATGTTTTGTTTATTGTTGTATGCCACATGTGCGATTTGCACTCGACCGACCGACAGTCGACTCCCGCAATAATCATGGTTAACAGTAATCATAATCACGCATTTACAAAAATCACTACTTGTAACATGACTCGAAACTAGTGATTCGGTTACATGCCGCGTAGCCAGTTACTGTATCTAGTGACGTGAAATAACGCCCACGTCTATGGTCGACATGTGTCGAACAGTGGAGTGCGCGGGAAAATTGAAATAATTTGAAACAGTTTATGAGTTATTTTATTAGTTGATATTATTGATTGATTCAGTTTTAATAAGGCAAGCCCGGCTTTTCGGCTTTAATGGAAGCTTCGCCACTGCTACAATGGCACGTAATAAGCAGACCGCTCGGAAATCCACCGGTGGCAAAGCGCCGCGTAAACAGCTAGCCACCAAAGCGGCATGTAAGAGCGCGCCAGCAACCGGCGGTGTTAAGAAACCCCATCGCTACAGGCCCGGTACCGTCGCTCTCCGTAAGATTCGTCGCTACTAGATCGTTCGGCAAGCGCAAACATTATATTTTTAAAATTAGTAAAGTTCATCTAGCCAGTATTCAAAATTTTTAAATAATAAGGTTTTGACAGAATTTATGACCCAGCTAAGAAGTGTATTTGTATTTCTTCTTCATATATTTAGAGTCTTTTGTCATTTTACGATTTTCTTGGAGCTCAACTCTGACCTCATAAGAAGTTGAAGGCTGGATTAGGACCATACTATTTACAATTTGCTATTCTTCACAGTTTATGCATTTGTGACGTGACAAAGATCACGTATTATTTGACCCACTAAATAGGAAATGTAACGGTTTCCTAGCAAAGTTAAAAGCCTAGTGACGGCTTAAGCCGCTGGAATCTGATGGCATCTTAAGTTCTGTTTATATTGGTTAAAATATTTAAATTAATTCACTTTTCTATATGTGTTAGAGACGTAAGAGAACAATATAATTACCCCAGCTCCTCTTGTCTACTAATGGACGCCCCATTAGTAGACTATGGAAAGTGCTAAAAAGATGCATTGATTAAACAACAAAGGGAATATAATGTTACGAGCTTGAGGTTCGTGACAATAAAAATTGCCGATAAAATTACCTAAATTAACACGTTAATTTACTTTACACAAACTAAAGTTAAAAACACTAATAATTAAAAACACTAATTCACTTAATTCCGCTCCGAAGCTTCGCTTGTGTCGCTGAGTTCAACTCTGCCCTGCCTCGATCGCATCTTGCAGCGCCTATTTATACAATTAGCAAAGAAGCGTCCCGAACATTCACGTAAATGCGCGCCAGGCAACGAGAATTCGAGTATAGATTTTCTAGAAACTTAGTTCTTCGGGTGGCGCTGTCCGTCGAAAGATGTGTGATGTCATTTACTGCAAAACTCCCCTCGCTCTCGTTCCTGACACTAGATGGCGCTAGTGTATCGATTTTAGCGCGTAACACTGCCCTCTCCTAAGACATGCTCGTCCCGAGCATTATCGGTCCCATAATAACGCGCTAGGCGATCCACATGGACGATCTTAGGAGTCCCTCTTGCGCCTTTCTGTATCCGGTAGGTTACATCGTTGATCCTGGTCCCGTGGTGCACCAACATTGTACAATTTCGGTGCTCCTCTACTACGTGTCTGAGGTCCCCGCACGGCCGCACAACTTGTACATGTACGACACCAATCCTCGACATCGTCACGATAATGGACCCAGTAAAACTGTTCTCGGACCTTCAGTAGAGTTCGTTTAACTCCCAGATGGACTCTTGAACGACCAGTATGGCACAGCTGTAGAACATTCGGCACTTTAACTTTAGGGACGACCATTTGCAAACGACAGCTGTCTCCTCGACCATTGTCCCATTTACGGCACAGGACTCCATCCTGAATCAGCAAGCTGTCCCATTGGGCCCAATAGCTTTTCGTGGTTGAACTCATCGCTGAGACGTCCCTCCACTTAGGCTTGGTAGCACGGGCCTTCATCCATCCCAGAATCGGCTTGATGTCCGGATCTTCCTGCTGTGCATGTCGTAGGCTGTCCTTCCACCCGTTGCTGAGGTGGTCTGTCCTGAGCATCCTCACGGATACCACTTCCTTACCTTGCCTACTACAATAGTTGCTATCCTCAGGACAAGGTCTTCTTGACAATACATCTGTGCTGCCGTGAGATTTCCCGCTGCAGTGTTTGATAGTAAAGTCGTATTCCTGCTGCTGCTGGGCGGTGCTGTTAGCCGCACTTCCTTTCTGAGACCGTTCACCTTCCCTTCCTAGGGTGTGCTTAGGGCAGCTGGACCGAAGATGGCCACTTTCCCCACAGCCATAGCACCTAGGGCTGTATCTTCTACTGTGGTCGCGAACCGTAACTGCTGTAACCTCCCTAGCGTGAGGTGAACGATGATCCTGTCGCCGCCAGGCAGTGCCGTTAGCTGCACTACCCTCTCGAGGTCGATCAACTCTCCTTTCCACGGTTCGCTTAGGGCAGCTGGATCGAAGGTGGCCCTTTTCCCCACAGCCATAGCACCTAGGGCTGTATCCTTTGTTGCGGTCGCGAACTGTAGCTGCTGCAACCTCCCTGACGCGATGGGAACGGTGATCCTGCCGCACGGCTTCCACTTCCAGTGCATGGGCCAAGGCGTCCTTAAGCGTCTCGTGGTGCCCGAGCCTCACAGCAGCTCTGACTTCCAGGTCGCGGATGCCGTCGATGAATGTCTGCACCAGGTTCCCTTCAATGAGCGTAGGTACAGACCGGTATGCTTTTCGCACCAGCTTCTCCACTTCTAGAGCCCACTGCTGCAGGTTTTCGTTGCTGCGCTGCACACGATCTTTAAGCTGCGCACGAAAGACGTGTTCCAGGTGAGCGTCGCCATATCTCGCCTCCAATGCCTCAAGGAGTTGCTCATAAGTCACTTCCTCACCGAGAGCTTCCAGAACTGTTAAGGCCTGGTCGCGCAGGCCTAGTGTGAGAGCAGTCATGGCCTGGCTTTTATTCTAGCCGTTCGCCTTCATAACAGCCTCGAACTGGATCTTGTAGGCTGACCAGGAAGAGGTACCGTCGAACGGCGGCACTTTGAATCCACGTAGCGAAGGTGTTGTAACTACTACGGGAGCTGTTGTTCCATCACCCAGTTTGAGGTCGTCCAGTGTTTTCTTCACATCAGCCACCACGTAATCAACCCGATTGTTCACTTGGTCGATTTGGGTTTTAGCTTCCTTGATTTGGGTTTCAGCTTCCGACAGGCGGTTGTCATGTTGAGCAACCCTATCCTTCACCTCCTTTATCTCTTTCCCAAAGGTAGCATGAAGGTCCTTAATGAGGAGCATCTGCTCTTCCGACCGACGGGCCTGTTCCTCCTGTCCGCTCTGCAGCTGCTCTTTCAACTGACGGACCTGTTCCTCCTGTCCGCTCTGCAGCTGCTCTTTCAACTGACGGACCTGTTCCTCCTGTCGGCGGCTCTGTTCGTCCTGTCCGCCCCGCAGCTGTTCTTCCAACCGACGGACCTGTTCCTCCTGTCGGCGAGCCTGCTCCTGCAGCATCACCATCAGAGCACCTAAGTCAGGTGCCACAGACGTAGAAGCTGCTGACGGGCCGGCTTCCGTGGCCTGCGGCTGGCCCTCAGACATCTGCGGCGTTGCACCACCAAATCTCCTCTGGTCCGTCTCCTGCTGGCGTTGACTTCGGGTACGGACACCCTCCGTTTCCTCCTTAGGTAAAATCGGCATTATTTTATCCCACTTCTGACACCAATTGTTACGAGCTTGAGGTTCGTGACAATAAAAATTGCCGATAAAATTACCTAAATTAACACTTTAATTTACTTTACACAAACTAAAGTTAAAAACACTAATAATTAAAAACACTAATTCACTTAATTCCGCTCCGAAGCTTCGCTTGTGTCGCTGAGTTCAACTCTGCCCTGCCTCGATCGCATCTTGCAGCGCCTATTTATACAATTAGCAAAGAAGCGTCCCGAACATTCACGTAAATGCGCGCCAGGCAACGAGAATTCGAGTATAGATTTTCTAGAAACTTAGTTCTTCGGGTGGCGCTGTCCGTCGAAAGATGTGTGATGTCATTTACTGCAAAACTCCCCTCGCTCTCGTTCCTGACACTAGATGGCGCTAGTGTATCGATTTTAGCGCGTAACACTGCCCCCTCCTAAGACATGCTCGTCCCGAGCATTATCGGTCCCATAATAACGCGCTAGGCGATCCACATGGACGATCTTAGGAGTCCCTCTTGCGCCTTTCTGTATCCGGTAGGTTACATCGTTGATCCTGGTCCCGTGGTGCACCAACATTGTACAATTTCGGTGCTCCTCTACTACGTGTCTGAGGTCCCCGCACGGCCGCACAACTTGTACATGTACGACACCAATCCTCGACATCGTCACGATAATGGACCCAGTAAAACTGTTCTCGGACCTTCAGTAGAGTTCGTTTAACTCCCAGATGGACTCTTGAACGACCAGTATGGCACAGCTGTAGAACATTCGGCACTTTAGCTTTAGGGACGACCATTTGCAAACAACAGCTGTCTCCTCGACCATTGTCCCATTTACGGCACAGGACTCCATCCTGAATCAGCAAGCTGTCCCATTGGGCCCAATAGCTTTTCGTGGTTGAACTCATCGCTGAGACGTCCCTCCACTTAGGCTTGGTAGCACGGGCCTTCATCCATCCCAGAATCGGCTTGATGTCCGGATCTTCCTGCTGTGCATGTCGTAGGCTGTCCTTCCACCCGTTGCTGAGGTGGTCTGTCCTGAGCATCCTCACGGATACCACTTCCTTACCTTGCCTACTACAATGGTTGCTATCCTCAGGACAAGGTCTTCTTGACAATACATCTGTGCTGCCGTGAGATTTCCCGCTGCAGTGTTTGATAGTAAAGTCGTATTCCTGCTGCTGCTGGGCGGTGCTGTTAGCTAAAATCGATACACTAGTATCGATTTTAGCGCGTAACAATAATATCGCACTTAGCCGCAAAAATTGGAAAACTAAAACTACCTTTAACTAACGCACTTTCATTTAGCTGCGATGGGTGCTTTTGTCTCGTCCACACGAACGCTTTTCTGAAAACTTACTTGGAATTCATTAAATAGTCATCGAAATGCCTTTCAGCTCGTTTTACAAATGTGATGATCACTCGGACAAAACCAGTCTCTCTTGGAGTCAGTGTTCATGTGTTTTAAACAAAATTATCGAAATAAATTGAATCAGACTTGTCATTGTGTAAGCAGAATAATACTACAGCCAGACTACTTTCTTTTTCCAGACAAATAAAACGAGCTATGAAGAAACTAAACGATATAAAATATATTTTCGTCGCATCAGATTCAAATCATATGATTGATGATTTGAAAACTGCATTACGTCAATTTGATGTTAGTGTTGTAAAACTACAACAACCAAACCCTCATCTGGACTTAGCTATATTGGGGCAGGCTAATTATTTTATTGGAAATTGTGTTTCATCATACTCTGCTTTTGCTAAAAGAGAAAGAGATGTCAAAGGATTACCTTCTGAATTTTGGTCGTTTCCGAGTCCGAAAAAGATAAGACATGAAGAACTATGATGAATAAGATGGATTAGTTATTTTGAAGTTGTCAAAGAACATTAAAAGTAAATGTTCGCACACACGCACAAGAGATAGAGAGAGAGAGAGAGAGAGGAGTACTTTTCGTAGCTTAAATAACGAAAAATAAGAAGGGTTCTCCTTTGAATATGTTTTTGCATGTGTTTAAAAATAAATACCAATATTCTAAAATTTCATTTTTTAATATGACCTTTCTTCTTGAGGTAATGAATAAAAGCATTTTTTTAACTTACCCACGGTTAATTTCTATAACAACTAAAATTAAACGTAACAATTCAAATTTTTTACTAATTGCATTAGTCCGCTTTTGCACATGACTCTCTTACATTGTATGATTAAGAAGGATTTGCCATAATTGTATTTGTATGGCAGGTGCGCTAGTATGAGTTAGTACGATGTAACTTATATACTTCAGCTGATTAAGAGGATACCTTGAAAATGAATCGTAGTTTTGGGGCCGTGGCCTATGCCTTTGTCGGTGAAACTCAAGGATGACTGAGGGTGTCAAAATGAAAGTGGTGCAATGACTTCATAATACGCAAATTATGAGATAGCTGTACCGAGCACACGCTCGGAAAAAACTAAGTAAGCGCCAAACAGCATTTTTATTTTTTTACAAAACTACGTTATGGATAAAAAAATGGTTTATGAGAACTTAGATATGATTATTTACTATGCCTTAAAAATAAGTCCATGAACTTATTCGTAAAATTATTGTGGTGTCATGGAAAAATGTAACTAATTAGAGCACACTTCGGAATTTTTTTCTATCGAGAAAATTTCATGATATCGTGTTTTACTATGCAATCTAAGGTCGTATAGTAAAAAATCGTATACCAAAATTTTGATTTGTAATCTATAAGACTTTAAAAAATATGTGAAATAGAAAAACCACCAAATTTTCGAGGCCTTAAACAGAGTAGTCAGCGCAACAAAAAGTTTCAAATATAAAATGAGGAAATCGTGCGTTTTAATTATGTACTCGGCGAAATAAAAAGTGACGAAAATTTTCGCCTATAGAAAGATCAACTAAACATTCACTAAACAACTTTTCTTGAAGGTCCCTAAGAGGAACCTTCAAGGATCTATAAAATCGGCCCAAAGTCTGGTGGTAGTCAATATTCCACAAGGAAGTTGTGAAAGAAAGAAAACTTGTAGTAAATCATATAGGACCGCCAATCATCCAGATTGTATGGATGGCATCGTGAGTTTAATCGCGATGTGCGGTGGTAAAATTTAGCGGCTGGAATTAGTCCGAGTGGAAAAATTTCTTTGAGCAGTCCCTGTGGCAGATGCGATAAAATAATAATAATAAATCTTCATTAGCATAAGAGTTACAATATTTTTGAAGCCCCTGATTCCTGAGCTACGATTCCTAATCCTATTTAAGATTTAACAAATTTTTGGATGTTGATTGATTTGTTTTATACTAATATCGATTCAGTTTGCTTATAATATAATCCTAATAGCCAAATCCTAACATTAAATTCCATTTTTCTAGTAGTTAAGGGATGCATATTTGTTAGCTTATTAATTTTGTGCTATAAAAATATGCCCTTATAAGCATGTTGCAGTCTAGCAGACGCTATTAGACATGTAATAGGTATGTATACATTTTTATAACCCTGTGTTTATTATGATTCGCGGTATTATATGATGCTTAGTGATTAAATCCAAAATGTACAGCTGCCTCGAATTAATACTCGACATTTCTCATACAATTCTGCAGTGGGAAATCTGTGTGGCCTAAAGGTCATGACTTTTAATAGGGATTTTAGTGCCCTTTCCAGGTGGATTAGAAAGGTCTGACAGGATCCTCCCCAGACGTTAATCGGTACTCTATTATAGACTGAACTAAAGCATAATATATTGAAAGCAGGAGAGATAAATCAGAGGCGTATCTTAACTATTTCAACACCCAAATAAGTTTTCTAGTACGTTCTGTTGTGAGATCTATATGTGAGCGGTAATTAAGTTTTGTCGTCTAATATTACGCCAAGATATTTTATTGGATTTAGTAATTGCGTGACATGAACATGGAGGGGCAGTATTGAAAGGCTAAGTACACGAGTGGACCTTAAGATCCAGGTTTACGGGTCCTGTGTTTCCCAAGGAAAACTACATGTATGTAGTTTTAGAAATATAGTTTTCGGAACATAATAATATATCCTAGATCACTCAATGCTCTCTATCACAAACTAACAAGAGTACTGACGTACTCTCTATCTGTTCGTAAAGTTCCGTTACAATTTTAAAACCGATTATTCATATCTTAATGGCGTTCAAATAACCCCTCAGCTCAATATAATGCAGTTATTTTGATATAACATACCTACACACACTAATTTTATTTTTAACAGATACTTTAATTCTATTTATATATATGAATGTGTAATTAATTTAAACTTACGGCAAAATTTGGAACTAAATTTGACAGCTCTACCTCTACCAACTAGAAACCTAGGTTTCTCTGTCTACGGTTGCAGGCAGTGGCGTAGCTACCTTGGGGCTAGACGGGGAAGTGCCCCGGGTCCCCCAAGCTCAAGGACCCATCCTCCATGACGACGACGTTAGAATAAATTATACATATCTTAATTGAATAAAAAAAAATCTTGGCCTCTGACCAACAAACTACGAATGGCTCGAGCTTAAAGCACAAAAATTTATCACACCTAAACATCATTGTTAAAATAAAATCACGTACTTTGTTTTATTGTCTAAGTAGCAATATTATTACTAACTGTAATCTAATTTGTGATTATTTATTTTTACCAGCTTCCGCCCGCGACTTCATTAATGAACAGCGACAATTTCGGTAGGTACTAAAAGAAGAAGTAAGAAAAAGTAAAAGTAATAGTGAAAAGTAGTGTACCTTTTAGTAAAAGTGCATCAGTAACGCATTTCCACGGGGGAATTTTATTGAGGAGATTGCTGTTTTATTTATCTAAATCCTTCAGTGTTCATGCTAACAGTAGGGTAAAGAAGAAATGTACAGTCCACATAGGCACGTCCGACAGGCGTCTAGACCGGGACCAATAGGGGGCTCGTCATCTTAGTCGCCTACCCTTTCTTTTAAGAAAGCTCTTTTTTATTTTGGCATATTGTTAATGTCAAAGGTTTATCATTACTGCCAGTTATTACAGTGTGTATTCATATACAGCTGACCTTTCATTACACAATACGAACAGATTTTGTCTGAAATTGACACCCGAAAGGCCTGAGCTACATATAGTTCACGATAAAAACACGCAAAGCTCGGGTCTAAGCCCGCAACGCAACATTCAATGTTTGACCTTGTGATTTGTTGATCGTCATTGAAAATGATGATGGATATATCAAGCTAAACTTTAACAATTCTTGAAAGAAATTTTCTAAAACGCAAAAGGATTTTCGATGTCAGGACTAATTCTTCCATTGTCTTATGGCATATGAGCAACAACCCTACAAAATGCCGGCAAGCCGTGATTTTTTTGTTTGCACGTAATTTTGAATCTATGACTATGATATCTTCTAAAGTATTCATTTATATGATATAACTTAAGAGGTTAGAGTAAGTCAGCTCAAATTCTAATTTCGCCCCTACTTCCCCGCGCGTCGTATGCTATGTACCGAAATATTTGTAATCACTAATACTGTAAGTAGAAAGGTCGTTAGACACTTATTTCATTAGGTTTATCATATTTATGCCTGTTTCTTAAAGCCAAGCCAGCCGCTTCTTATTTTTATCACGGTTATTTCCCATTTTAATTTTACGTCGTACTGTTGCGTAATGTATATTCTGATCGTAAGCGACACAACTTCTCCCTTCAAAAGCCTAAGCGATACTAACGGAACGACAGTTGCGCATTTAGTAATTATGCATAAAGTAATCCATAAATATAAAAATTAATTGCTGTAAAAATCCAACGCGTGCGAGAGAGACGACAAAATCAACTCCTTGCTTTAATTAATTTTCACAGTCCAGTGTATTTCGAATTGAAAGCAAACTGCCAAGTGTTGACCTTACATATTATATGCTACGAGGTTATGCCCTTTGAAATAGTTTGAAACAGTTTAAAAATTATTTTATTAGTTGATATTATTGATTGAGCATTTTTATAGAGCAAGCCCGGCTTCTGGGCTTCTATGGAGGCTTCGCCACTGCATAAATGCTTGGACAAAAATCCATGTCCCCTTGTTCAGTGTTTCTCAGTACTTGTGGCTCTAAGAAACTTGATTTTTATACTTAAATATTGCTGGGATATTCTCTATTGAGGAATGTGGAATTAAAATACCAGTACTAATGTTTCAATATCTTTATTTCATATATTTGTGGGTCTGGTTTTTGTCGACTTGTAGTGCTGGTCAATTATCGGTGACTGGCGCTCAAAAATTTAAATGTATTTTACATTGTTAAAAAATCTCCAATAGGGATTCAAAACCAATATCGATATAATAAAAGGTGATTAACAGATCAAACTAGGCCAGAAAAAAAGTCGGACGCATTTTTCACACTGCTCGAAGGTAAATTGTTGCTCATATCTTTTTTCTTATTTTGCTTGTGATTTACGTCAATAATAGAGTCGATAGTTTCAAAGTACGATATATTCCAAAATTTGACATCATTGTTATGTGAACTTGAAGCAATGAACTGGCCATCGTAACTTATATCCAGACATTCTACGGGTAAATTGTGCTGGCCGACAATACCCAGTTGTCGTTGAGGAAACATATGCGTTGCCCTTAAAACACCATCCTCTCCTGATGTCACAACGATATTTTGTGTAACAGGGACCATACACTGGAGAGAATGTTTCTGTCCCATATATTCGTCGCTATGTAGACCAAACTCTTTCCAATTAAATAAATATAGTTTTCCCTTTGATGATCCAACTAACAATTTAGTGTCTGAACGGAAAAGTCCCATGCAAGTTAATTCTGCATCATATTCTTCGGATGTTGTATAAATTTTACTGAAATAAACAAACAAAAATGTAATGCTGACATTCAACACGCTGCTTGTGATGCGGGTAATTATACATGTACTTGAAATATTGGTACACAAGTTCTCGTTGGGCATATTATTCACCGGCTAATTGTTTGCGCTCAGCTCAAGCAATTTAAAAGACAAATGTGACCGCGCTTTTAGCAATTTTGAGAGTCGTGCCGTGCCTCTAATGAAAAAATGGAGCCCTTATAAGATCACTTTCTTGTCCGTCGTAAAAAGAATTTCCTAATAATGGGTATCAAGTTAAAATTAACATCAAATACTAAAATCAATGGTCCTTGGCTGTGTAAAAATTAAGCTTCTATTTTAAAGACATTTGTTTCAACAATTATTTCATGTATGAAATATTTAGGTATGTATATTTGTATTGATTAAAACTACTTTTACGGATTTTATCGCGTTTAATTTTACTTTTAGTTATTTTTATTTTTAAATAAGTGTTCGCGTAAATATAACAAATCATTATATATTTGTATTTTTGAATATACGCCTATGTATTGATTTACTACATTATACTAAGTATTACTCTACATTATATTTTTAAAATCATAATAATTATAATTAGAGTGCCGCAAACTGAATTTGCTTCTTTTATTTTTCTCGCGCATGTCCGTATTTAATTTATATTTTAATTTTAAGTCAGATTCTTTTAATTAGAACTAAAAATTACACTGTTGGAAATCGGCCGCTCGCCTTGATTTGAGGACTTTCCTTTACCATCACGTTTGGTGTTCACGTTTGACGTTGTTTCCCGTTAACCGGTCTGTGAATGATTTTTATTATTCAATAAAGGTCAGATCACACAAAGACGCACACTTTTTAAGATAGTGATACAAAATATAACCGTATTTACTACACAAAAAGATACACATTTTATTGAGACAGCATCGTGTTACGCCTCGCTGCCCCTCGAGATGCCTTTTTTTATAGGATAGGGTGACAAACGAGCACGCTATCCACCTGATGATAAGTGGTTGCTGCGGCCCATAGACATCTACATCTATCCTCGATTACAAATCAAAATGCAGATGCGTTGTCACCCGTGAGGACTAAGATGGAATGCGTCGTTTCCAGTAAAAAGGGTCTCCGGTTCTCTACACTCACCATACGAAACACAGCAGCATTAAGCTACTATTTCACGCTGGTATTCTGTGAGAGCGTGGTCCTTCCCCGGTCGAGCCGACCCATTCGTGCTACAACTATACGACTAATATAACTGCAGCATGGCTCTACCATTATAAACGCGATGATCGCGGCGTAGCGCGACGCATCGCGTTGGGTCTTTGTGTGAACTAACCCATACTTTTTACCTTATTATTTTAATTAATTACTAACTGTAGGCTATTTAGAGGCGCGGTAGCTCAGATGGTTAACGATCGCTGTAAATATAACAGTACGCTGTATAATAACGTGAGTAACCCGGGTTCGATCCCCACCGGCACCAATGAACGGCACGTATATCGAGAGCAGTTTTGGACATGACATGGATGGTGTTGATGAAATGTAAGGGAAATGAAAATATTATTATGTTAGGAGATTTTAATGAAAGGGTTGGGGTGAAGGTCTGGTTATGGTTACGAAAATATATTGGGAACATTTGGTAATGAAAGTGTAAAAGAGAATGGTGAAGGGGGGCCTTCACCCTTCTCACCGTATGTGTGGAAAAGAATCTTTTTGTGACGAACACTTTATTTTGCCATAAGAAGATTCACATGTATACATGAGTAGAGTAGAATAAATGCTGTAGAAATGCGGTCGTTAAGGAATATGCTAGGATTGAATCTGAATGACGGTAATAAATTGTATGATAGGAGAAAAGTGTGGTTTGCAAGATGATGTTGTGACCTGGATTAAGAAAGGAATGCTTCGGTGGTTTGGTCATGTAGAAAGAATGAACAAGGAAAAAGTGACAAAGCAAATTTATATTGCATATGTGAACGATGATCGGGAAGGGACGCCCTAGACGAAAGTTTATAGAGCAAATTGGAGATATATTAAAAATGGGTCAGATTAGATGTACCGTTAACCGACTAACGCGTATACGTAGATATATGGGTGTAAAGGAGGCAATAGAGACGTGTCAGGAGCGTGTCAAATGGAAGTCCGTAGTCTCTGACTTCACCCGTCCGGGTGAAAGGCGTGAGCGTTTATTGTACTTAATTATTAAATTAGTCGTAGTTGATTTTAGTTGGTTAGGTTAACTAGCTATATTATGAAAATTAAAAAAGAACTATCAGATAAATGTCTATACACTCGAATTATCGTAATTAAAGTGGAAGATAATGGTGCAGAAAGACTATTTTTTTTCAGGTTTTGCCTAATATTCGGCTATTTGCAGTAAGTCCACAGGATATTCGGTATTCGGTGTGTGGTCGATTACTAGTTTCAAGTCTAGACATTATGCATAATTATATTTATATGATTTATGTTGTTTTTGCTAATTCCAAAATCGATTATGAGAGTACTTTAAGCACATATCTCTATTTTAGTATAGGTTTTGGATATGCCATCTTTTACACAACATTATTATAGAAAGTAAGGAAATAACATACCTTCCTTTTAAATCTATTGATGTAAGTACACCATCACCTCCCGCACAAACTAAATACTTCTGTGCATCATTTGTAATCATGTCAGAAACATATTCCTCGCCAATTTTGATACTGAATACAGGGTCAGATTTTCTCAAATCCCACAACTTAACTATGCCCCCATCATCACCTAGAATATAAAATTAAAAAATATTTAAAAAAACATTTTGCTTAAATTATCTCTAGGTACTTTATCAAGATTTCTCCTTACTTTACTTTATCAAGATCCTTTAAAAATATATTTTATATTTCATAATTTTGTTCCTATTTCTTTTGTTTTTGTGTACATACATTTTATATGTTTTTGTATACATACATTTAATTAATTTTAGTAAATATGCTATGAGGGCAAACATAATGTGTTTGATTTTTTAGATTAGCTTTTAGAATGCCTTATTGTCAAAGCTCCAATGAGCTCTAAACCAATGATTAGAATGAATAGTTTTAATTTTTGAATGAGATTTCAACTTCATTAGCTAATTATGGGACTGATTGGCATTTCATACCCCCTCATGCTCTCAATTATAAGATTTTCCGACCATTAATATTAGTAAATTTATCCAATAATGTTTGATCGTTTAATACCCCTGGCCATTTTTTAATAGGTGAACACTTGCTTACTGCTCCTGAACATAAATTTGAACATTATGTCATAGTTAATTAACACAACATGCTATATATCTTTAAGTCCACTGAGTACCCAGTTAATTCAAAGGTATAAATGTATAATAACGGGTAAAAATATGTAACCTTTGCTGTTCAATAGCTTTAAACATCAATATAGCATCACTGATTTACACCTCTCTGCAATTGGATAGGTTTCGTACCCTACTTCTGTACTCGGATAGTCGTCGTAGTTTTAATATATCTAGTATGTATAAGACTGTAAATAAAGAACACTTCTGTACTCTACGCAGAAGTCCGAACTAGTGCTACAATGGAGGACGGAATTGAAGAGCTTTTGAAAGACTTTAAGTACCAGTTTTCCATCCGATTTTAGAAGTAGAAATTAGTCCCGCTGGGTTTTTTGCTGGTTCTTCCCAGGACAGAGGTTTTTTTTTGCGAACGAGTGGTAAATGAAAAAATTGACTTTCAATAAGAATTGTTTATAATTTACATTTAATAAAATAGTTTCTGTTTCAAAAAAAAAAGAAGCTCTGCTGTAATTCCATCCTCGTATCTGACAAGTGTTTGCATAATAGTGTCCAGTCAGAGCTCAGAACCGGAGTACAAAAACCTATCCAACTATAGAAAGGTGTAAGACAGAGTGCTTTCCAAAGACCCCCAAACTTTGGGTGCCTTCGATAGGTGACGCTGTGGTCGTGTTACTAATAAATTTTATATTTACAATGTAAAAAGTCCAGAGTGAATTCAGATTAAAATCGGAGTGAAACTCATCCCTCCACCTACCTGAAAGAAGAACATAATGTCTGCCAGACCAGCTAGTGTAAATTATAGTAACACATTACGTTATATCTAAATTACCTGTTACAAATTTGTTGCTCCCCAAACAATGTAGGCTATAAACTGGTTCTTCATGAGCATTTTCATAGCATTGTTTTAATTTTCCAGTTTCAACATCTGTAGCTATAATAGCTTTGTCCTGAAATTTGTAAAGTTGTCATGGTGAAATAAAAGATAAAACATACATATATACTAATTATAACATCAGCTATCTGCCAGTGAGCCCCGTCTAAATCGGTTTAACTGTTTCGGAGATTAGCCAGAACAAACAGACAGATAGACAAAAATTCAAAAGATTGTATTTTTGTTATAAGCGCCGCATATATTTTCACATACATAAAGTAAAAACTGTTATTTTGACATTACAGATAGACACTTCAATTTTATTTATTTGCATAGATATATAGAAAAGTTGGGTCTTTAATTCACTTATAATATTTAAATGTCAATGGAAGCTAAAATTTCTCAAGGAATTCCACAAAACACAGTTTTTGGTATCCTGCATCCATCGACTTTCCACCTGCATTCCCAGTAGATTAGTACAGGTAGTTTCTCCATAATATAATAGGGTGCCGCCCTGTGCGATGGTTATGGAAATGATGTTGCCATTCCGAAACCTCTCTTCCTCACTTATATGTTATTTATTAAGGCTCTTTTATGAAATTTAAGTTTCAACTATCAAAAACGATAATATTAGTAAAAAGTGGGTTCAATAACGCTTTCGTAATTGGAACAAAGAAATACATGTTTAAATTCAAGTTTAAATTCAACAACCGTTTTTCTGAAATAGATTTATTTGTATTTCATAAAATTCGGTACAACTGATGGATGGGCCTTTTCAGCCCTATGTACCAGCTGGATCGAGTCTACACAACACAATTACTAAATACTTACGGATTTATAACTACTAAAACCAAAACCAACACAAGGAATAAACAAAAAAAAGTAAATTAACAGATCTCAGAAACACAAAATAGCCAAAAACAGAACACTTGTATATCTCCCTCCCAGACCTCGTTAGCGTGTAGACGTTATAATAATACCTCGTTTTGTCGTTTAAGTATTATAAATACAAAATTTCAAGCAATAAATAAAGTTGAAATAATAGGAGTACAAAAGTAGTCGTCAATACGCTGTACGTCGCGTTGGCGAAACAACACTCAAGCGACAGTAGCCTAATGGCAGGGCGCGGACCGCGAACTCAAAAAGGTCGTGGGTTCGAATCCGCCATTCGACTACTGGCGTGAACCACTCGTAACACAAGCAATTTAAGCTTACCACGAGTGGTAAAGGGGAATATTAGTAATGTTTATAGCATTGTTAATATTCTTTAAAAAAAAACACATCGTACACGGCCGCACGGAGTCTACATCAACGCAGTCTGTGACAGGGTGAGTAACATATCTCACTAGCATACATTCGCAACTGCTGTGTGCGTGCTAGCAATTGCAAATCGCAACTATATACACGGTTCCCGTTTGATTCGCCCGCCTCCCATGCTCCCAGTAGCTGACAAGCTGAATTGATAAAATACTGTTTGGAATTCGTATTCTGGTAGATTGGCCTCATTCTGTAAGATTCTTATTCTGATACTAACTGGATCCTTATTCTGGAAGGAATTCCTTTACCTTGAAATAAACAATACTCCGTTTACAATTACCATTTGAAACGGATGTCATAATATTGACAGAAAGCAGGTTAAACACCAATAAAGAAATACTTGCACTGGATAACTATAAACGGTTTAAAACCAATCGTCAACTAAATCAGAATGACGGAGTAGTAGCCTATATTAAAAACGACCTAAAGATGCAAAAAGTATCTGAACTAAAGCTAACACATGCATCAGGCTTACACATTGTTACTTCTGACTTTATTATATTGGGTATCTATAGATCGCCGTCAGTTGCAAACGCTGATATATTTATTGATTCTTGATTTGATTATGATTGAGAGAGAGAAGAGTACGAACAGTTGAGAACTGAATTGATAGAATTTATGAATAAAGAAAACATTATAGGAGAAAGTATTCCGCCTTGCGGCACGCCTGTTTCAATATCAGCCCATCTTGAGAATTCTTGTCCTAATCGTACTGATTGCCGGCGGCCGCGAAGATAGGATGAAAACCATTCCAAAGCTGGGATTGAGAATCTAAGATTAGTTAGGAAGGCTATAAGGATATCGTGGTCGATTGTTAAAAGCATTTGAAAAGTCAACAAGCACTACCACCGTAAGCTTTTGCTCATCCATTCCCATTCTAATATCATCTGTGACTTTTACCAATGCAGTGGTAGTACTGTGACCTGCACAAAAGCCTGACTGATATTTATTCAGCAGATTGTGTTTGGTTATGAACATAGAGATTTGCTTGTGAACACAGGCTTCCAGAACTTTAGATAGGTATGGCAATATTGTAATCGGTAGAAAATGGGTAGGTAATGAGGGATTAGGTATTTTAGGAAGTGGTCGCACAAATGCTTTTTCCACTGAGTAGGATATTGACCTGAGTCAAGGGAATAGTTTATGATATGTGTGATTGCAAGCGAAAGGCACTCGAGGATCATGGATACCGTAACCTTACTAACCTCATCGCAACCCACAGCCTTGGATTTAATAGCTAGTACAGATTTCTGTATCTCATCCTCAATCACAGAAATGAAAAAAAGGAATAGGAGGATATGGCATGGATTGAATGGAAGCTATTGTCGTAGAACGAACTGTGGGATCCAAAGGAGAAGTAGAAATAAAGTGATGATTTATTTCGTCCAGAGTGATTGATGGACCACGGTCAGATGTAACGGCCTTACTACTACGATTACTACTACTATGATTCTTTAATACGATATGACAATTTCCCTGAAATTAAATCAAATCTAACTTCGTCTGTTCTATTGGGTTCTGACACGCAGGAAATTTCTGATATACTCATGAGTCTTGACTCTGGAAGTGCTCCTGGTTGGGATGGTATACCAACATTGTTCCTGCAAAGATGTAAAGATTTTGTGACCCCACTAATTAGCCAACTAGCCAACCTGTGTTTTAAAACAGGTATATTTCCAAGGGCCCTGAAACGATCACTGGTCACACCAAGACTCCTCAGTTCCAAGAAGAAAGACTCCTCAGCTAGTTGCACCGTAATAAAGTTCTATCAAATTCACAATATGGTTTTAGACAAGGTTTATCTACACAGTGTGACGGCTCAATATTATTATTAATAATTAAATTCAATATAAAGGGGCGTCAAAAATAGTTTTAAAACATATATATTAAGCAATAAAGTTAAATTAATAAACATAAAGTTAATATATTTCAGACATTATCCCAATAACATAGCAAATTAAAGGTAAAATTATTGTTTCTCGTAATAGGTAAATTTATTATAAAAAAAAACTTGTAAAAATATTTAAAATAAAATAAATAATAGAAATAATAGAAGTACAAGTCAAAAAATATTATAAAATTAAGTTAAATAACGTTTATAAGATAATTAGAAAATTTGTTAAAAATTGTTTAAGTCATGGGAGGTGTTCGTGTATAAAAGAAAATTTTTCTAAGTTGTGGAAGGAGTTCACGTATAGATGAAATTTTCTAAGTTGTTGAAGGAGTTCATGTATTAAAGAAAATTTTCCTAAGTTATGGAAGGTGTTCACGTATAGAAGTCTTGTATGGATGAGGTGCCGGAGATACATACCTGCAGTTGTACATATATATGGGGTGGTCGGGAGCCTGACTGCCTGAAGTACTGTAGCACAATGACTAGTCCTATATTAGGGACTTATGATATTAAACTCAATGATACAAAAGCAATACTATAGAAGGTCTCTGTGATGAATTTGCATTACAATAGTAGGGTCGTGGGTTCGAACCCTATATATAAATGACTTATGAAAGTAAGGTCTATGATTCAAAAGCAATACTACAGAAGGTCTCTGTGATTAATATGCATTACAATAGTAGGGTCGTGGGTTCGAATCCTATATATGAATGACTTATGAAAGTAAGGTCTATGATTCAAAAGCAATACTATAGAAGGTCTCTGTGATTAATATGCATTACAATAGTAGGGTCGTGGGTTCGAATCCTATATATGAATGACTTATGAAAGTAAGGTCTATGATTCAAAAGCAATACTATAGAAGGTCTCTATGATTAATATGCATTACAATAGTAGGGTCGTGGGTTCGAATCCTATATAGGAATGACTTATGAAAGTAAGGTCTATGATTCAAAAGCAATACTATAGAAGGTCTCTATGATTAATATGCATTACAATAGTAGGGTCGTGGGTTCGAATCCTATATAGGAATGACTTATGAAAGTAAGGTCTATGATTCAAAAGCAATACTATAGAAGGTCTCTATGATTAATATGCATTACAATAGTAGGGTCGTGGGTTCGAATCCTATATATGAATGACTTATGAAAGTAAGGTCTATGATACAAAAGCAATATTATAGGAGGTCTCCTTGATGCATAAGCATTGTATGGGGTGGTCGGGTGACTGACTGCTCCTAGTACTGTAGCAAAATGACTAGTCCTTATTAGGGACTTGAAAAGGAATATTATGGTGGCGTGTGTGCTGCTTCACGAGCAATTGGTCCGAGGTAAACTTGGACTCGCTAACCGATGTGTCCTAGACATATCATCTTAGTGTCGATGGTAGCGGGTTTGTTGTAGCAATACGGCTTTCCCGTGGACATCGCACACCCATACCGTTTGTGGGCGGCGTAGTAGCGCATAGCGATGCGTCGTCTATCTTTCGGATGGGGATGTTGAGTGTGTTTGGTAGCACTTTTAAGTGTAACAGGCATACTCAGCTTCATGTCTTAGTGCATTAGCGCTATGATACGTGGAGTTTTGTTCATTGGCGTCTTAGTAGCGTGCTACTATGATACGTTAGTGATATTTTTTATATGACAACAATACTAACTTTGTTGCCAAAGTCGATAGGAGTCATGTGGGTGTGTTGTGAGGGTGTGCGCCGCCCGTATGATGGTTGCATTGATGCTTACTGCTACTTAATTGCGTATTGCGTCTTGTGATGGATCTGCGGGTGTGCTGCGCCTGATTCGACGCTCTCTTGTGGTTCTGGTCGATGGAGGTATACAATTAACATCTTAGTGTCGGTGGTAAGCGGGTTTGTTGTAGCAATACGGCTTTCCCGTGGACATCGCACACCCATACCGTTTGTGGGCGGCGTAGTAGCGCATAGCGATGCGTCGTCTATCTTTCGGATGGGGATGTTGAGTGTGTTTGGTAGCACTTTTAAGTGTAACAGGCGTACTCAGCTTCATGTCTTAGTGCATTAGCGCTATGATACGTGGAGTTTTGTTCATTGGCGTCTTAGTAGCGTGCTACTATGATACGTTAGTGATATTTTTTATATGACAACAATACTAACTTTGTTGCCAAAGTCGATAGGAGTCATGTGGGTGTGTTGTGAGGGTGCGCCGCCCGTATGATGGTTGCATTGATGCTTACTGCTACTTGCGGTATTGCGTCTTGTGATGGATCTGCGGGTGTGCTGCGCCTGATTCGACGCTCTCTTGTGGTTCTGGACGATGGAGGTATACAATTAACATCTTAGTGTCGGTGGTAAGCGGGTTTGTTGTAGCAATACGGCTTTCCCGTGGACATCGCACACCCATACCGTTTGTGGGCGGCGTAGTAGCGCATAGCGATGCGTCGTCTATCTTTCGGATGGGGATGTTGAGTGTGTTTGGTAGCACTTTTAAGTGTAACAGGCATACTCAGCTTCATGTCTTAGTGCATTAGCGCTATGATACGTGGAGTTTTGTTCATTGGCGTCTTAGTAGCGTGCTACTATGATACGTTGGTGATATTTTTAATATAACAACAATACCAACTTTGTTACCAAAGTCGATAGGGATCATGTTGGGTGTGTTGTGAGGGGGCGCCATCCGTATGATAGTTGCATTGATGCTTACTGCTACTGGCGGTATTGCGTCTTGTGATGGATCTACGGGTGTGCTGTGCCTGATTCGACGCTCTCTGTGGTTCTGGTCGATGGAGGTATACGGGTGGTGATGTCTGCTGGGATGTATGGGGGACCTTGGAATGGTGTAAGCCCGACGATAGTCGTATTAATGCTTATTGCGTTCTGCAGCATTGCGTCTCTGCGATGGTTGTTTGGTGGGACGCTATTCTCAATGGCGCTCTCTGCGTCTTGGTTTGACTCACGCCTAAGTAGCTTTGCCAAGTCGGGTCCCTTCATTGCGGGGCTGCAGACTGTCTGCCCTCCACGATGTTTTATATAACAACATAATATTATATCTCTGTAACTTTCCCACCTTTGAATGATTGAAGGCAACTTGTTGGTGGGTGAGACAAACATGATCGAAAATGCATTTACTCAACGTCAGTAACACAAACCCTTTCTGATGGCGAATTATTACTCTTATCTTATAACTGCCTTTTGGCTATATCTGCCGTTGTATTGGTTGGTGGAGCATATGTGTCGACCTCATGCGGGTGGTAGCTGGCGGGAGGATCTGAGGAGACTCTCAAGGCTGCGGCCGAAAGCCGCACAACGTGGGACCCCATTCCCTTGAGGTGAGCAGTATACTCATGACACGCTCTGCGGCTAGTAGCCGTGCTGATCATGCAATTGGTGGTGATGCCATACACTTACATCACGTCTGCAGGAGCGGCGGTCTGGCAGGTGGTGGCGCTCACGGAGGGTTTACGGCCAGTGTGCCTATTTGCCTAAACCGTGTGACGTACATTCACTGTGGCTGGATTCGTTCGTATTCTGTATGGCGTTTACACGCATTGACATGCGCGACTTCGGTCGATGTTTGTGCTTACGCACTAACAAGGGGCCAAGCCTCTTTTACTGGTTCGCCAGTTATTTTGCTGTGGACTACGGTCCAGTTCCCGAATTAGCGTTCCCTTCGGGGGGAGTGCATCAAAATGGTTGGCGCTCACCGTGCACGGCGTGTGTGGGGCCGTGTACCTCCCCTACATTTTTTTTAAATAAATGTAGGAGAGCGAAGCCCTTGTATCGGGTATTTTTGTATAAATATATTGTGAGCCTTTTCCAAGCGGGAAGGGATAAATAATAATAAATTAATAATGTCAACCTGATACAAGTGGAATAAAGACGTTTTATGTTCTTAACCTTTTTCGAGCCCTGTCTTCGTGAACGGGGTTCACTTAGCTTATAAGGCACTACCAACAGCTTTCAATTGCTCTAGTGAATATTCATTCTTCCAAACGACACCTAAAAGAACTAAGTTACTAAACAAACACAACGTAAATAAGGGTCCTAACTAAGACGATCACGCCAAAATATTATAAACGGCCTATTATTAAACCTTTAGAAAGATCATTTAGAAAGATCTAAATATATTTTATTAATCCTGGTCTCATATATATACATATAATTTTATTGAAAAGGGGATATTCTCAATATAGTAAAATTTTATTATATAAAATAGAGGGGGGGGGGATCGTTACAATTTGGTGCCGTGACCAGGATATATTTTAAAAAGAAGGTCGTCTTTATAAGAATTATGAAGTAGGCATTATGCCTACAGTTTGTTGTCCGTGAAATGGAGAGGTGTCTAGGAGGATGGTGTTTGCTGGGGGTGGTTGAGAGTCTGGGGGTGGGGCATTAATATTAATATTGATTTTTTTTTGTTATAAAAGGTGTGTGCATAGTCAATGCAAAATAAAATATAAAGTGAAATAAATGAGAAGACGCAGTAACATTTGTGTAAGTGAAGGACATAACTGTTAAAACTTATAAAATTATATAAATATAATAATGGCTAAAAAAAAAATAAAAGTACTATCTGAGTGAAAGCTAAGCCTGAAAATGAATTTAAGATGCTTCAAAAATTAATTAAAAATGCAGTGAAAACCTTTGAGGTTAAAATAATTTCTCGAAGATAAGTTTATTAACCAAAAGAAAGATCACCAAATTAAAGTAAACCAAGAAGAGGTGTACGGGGCGAGCACCTCGTATGTTACTGATCCTAAAAGGAATAATTTATATAAAATACATAATGTAAAAATAGAAAAGCTGAAGATGGGAAATGAAATACTCATCAAGTAACATTTTATAAGATCTCACCAATTAAATAAAGGACGTTCCATCCAATAATCTCTATATAATCGAAAGTTGTGAGCAAGATTTAAGTTAAATTTTTAAGAAAATGTTAAATTAAGTATTTTATTCTATTAATTCATTTAAACAAATAATGTTCATGTGTGATATTTGTAATAATTTAAATTAAACGGAGAGAATTATAAACCTGGGTCAGTACGCCTGACTCAATAACATTAATAAGTTCAAGCAGTCACTTAAACTAAATAGTATAAGCAATATAATGTCGGACAAATTAGATAACAAGTGCGAAACAATTTAAAAGAGGTAAATCGCATTAGAAACACAAAATTTGGAAAGCGTAATAAGTTAATGAAATATCACATTGGCGATTTAGTAAAAGGTTCTAGTTCTAGTAAATCAGATGCAGATAACAAAGTTATGAGTAAATTTAATTTGGCGTATTAAGGGCCTTATATAATAGCAGCCGTACCATCATACAATGTACTTTAATATACCTTAGCAAGCCCAGAAACAAATGAAATTAGGGGAAATTTTAATGCTATTCATTTATTAAAAATATTTTAAATAATAGGTTTGGCTTATATACATTCTAGAATAAATACTGTAGTATAATTTGGTCCCGTGGGTGGCCTTTTGAAAAATAGATTAAAATTATTAAAGTTATGAGCAAGATACAAATTAATTAAAAATAAGAAAATGTTGTAATAATTTTATTAATAACTATCTGTAAATATTGAGTGTAAGATAATATTGTAAATTATGTTTTTATTGAATAAATTTGGGGAGTTGGGTTAGGGTGAATGGCTCAATCAAATTTATCCTGTGGGTGTGTAGCCATCTGATTTCAACTCATATTCATAAAAGTGTACATATAAAGCAAGCATTGATGAATTAATATTTTAAAGACTTAAAAATATAAGTCAAAAACTAAAGAGAACCACTATATCAACGACATAATATATAATAAATTTAGCAAGATAACAATTTATGGTTTATTGCAATTGGATAGATGTGGTTGAAGGGGTGTGTGGCGGCGGCCATTCCCTGGGGTAGGTGGGGTGAAAATATATACTGAATTGTAACAGATTGAAAGAGGAAAGAACAGATACACATAAGTTCAAAATTTTGAGTGTAGTGCATATGCTCTCAATATAGTAAAATTTTATATCAACGACTCCACTGTGTGGGTCATTAACATAAAATTTGGGGGTGGATTGTGACGGCTCAATATTATTATTAATAATTAAATTCAATATAAAGGGGCGTCAAAAATAGTTTTAAAACATATATATTAAGCAATAAAGTTAAATTAATAAACATAAAGTTAATATATTTCAGACATTATCCCAATAACATAGCAAATTAAAGGTAAAATTATTGTTTCTCGTAATAGGTAAATTTATTATAAAAAAAAAACTTGTAAAAATATTTAAAATAAAATAAATAATAGAAATAATAGAAGTACAAGTCAAAAAATATTATAAAATTAAGTTAAATAACGTTTATAAGATAATTAGAAAATTTGTTAAAAATTGTTTAAGTCATGGGAGGTGTTCGTGTATAAAAGAAAATTTTTCTAAGTTGTGGAAGGAGTTCACGTATAGATGAAATTTTCTAAGTTGTTGAAGGAGTTCATGTATTAAAGAAAATTTTCCTAAGTTATGGAAGGTGTTCACGTATAGAAGTCTTGTATGGATGAGGTGCCGGAGATACATACCTGCAGTTGTACATATATATGGGGTGGTCGGGAGCCTGACTGCCTGAAGTACTGTAGCACAATGACTAGTCCTATATTAGGGACTTATGATATTAAACTCAATGATACAAAAGCAATACTATAGAAGGTCTCTGTGATGAATTTGCATTACAATAGTAGGGTCGTGGGTTCGAACCCTATATATAAATGACTTATGAAAGTAAGGTCTATGATTCAAAAGCAATACTACAGAAGGTCTCTGTGATTAATATGCATTACAATAGTAGGGTCGTGGGTTCGAATCCTATATATGAATGACTTATGAAAGTAAGGTCTATGATTCAAAAGCAATACTATAGAAGGTCTCTGTGATTAATATGCATTACAATAGTAGGGTCATGGGTTCGAATCCTATATATAAATGACTTATGAAAGTAAGGTCTATGATTCAAAAGCAATACTATAGAAGGTCTCTGTGATTAATATGCATTACAATAGTAGGGTCGTGGGTTCGAATCCTATATATGAATGACTTATGAAAGTAAGGTCTATGATTCAAAAGCAATACTATAGAAGGTCTCTATGATTAATATGCATTACAATAGTAGGGTCGTGGGTTCGAATCCTATATAGGAATGACTTATGAAAGTAAGGTCTATGATTCAAAAGCAATACTATAGAAGGTCTCTATGATTAATATGCATTACAATAGTAGGGTCGTGGGTTCGAATCCTATATAGGAATGACTTATGAAAGTAAGGTCTATGATTCAAAAGCAATACTATAGAAGGTCTCTATGATTAATATGCATTACAATAGTAGGGTCGTGGGTTCGAATCCTATATATGAATGACTTATGAAAGTAAGGTCTATGATACAAAAGCAATATTATAGGAGGTCTCCTTGATGCATAAGCATTGTATGGGGTGGTCGGGTGACTGACTGCTCCTAGTACTGTAGCAAAATGACTAGTCCTTATTAGGGACTTGAAAAGGAATATTATGGTGGCGTGTGTGCTGCTTCACGAGCAATTGGTCCGAGGTAAACTTGGACTCGCTAACCGATGTGTCCTAGACATATCATCTTAGTGTCGACGGTAGCGGGTTTGTTGTAGCAATACGGCTTTCCCGTGGACATCGCATACCCATACCGTTTGTGGGCGGCGTAGTAGCGCATAGCGATGCGTCGTCTATATTTCGGATTGGGATGATGAGTGTGTTTGGTAGCACTTTTAAGTGTAACAGGCATACTCAACTTCATGTCTTAGTGCATTAGCGCTATGATACGTGAAGTTTTGTCCACTGGCGTCTTAGTAGCGTGCTAATATGATACGTTGGTGCAGTTTTATATAACAACAATCTTAGTGCCGGTGGTAAGCGGGTTTGTTGTAGCAATACGGCTTTCCTGTAGACATCGCACAACCATACCGTTTGTGGGCGGCGTAGTAGCGCATAGCGAAGCGTCGTCTATATTTCGGATTGGGATGATGAGTGTGTTTGGTAGCACTTTTAAGTGTAACAGGCATACTCAACTTCATGTCTTAGTGCATTAGCGCTATGATACGTGGAGTTTTGTTCATTGACGTCTTAGTAGCGTGCTACTATGATACGTTAGTGACATTTTTTATATAACAACAATATTAACTTTGTTGCCAAAGTCGATAGGAGTCATGTGGGTGTGTTGTGAGGGTGTGCGCCGCCCGTATGATGGTTGCATTGATGCTTACTGCTACTTGCGGTATTGCGTCTTGTGATGGATCTGCGGGTGTGCTGCGCCTGATTCGACGCTCTCTTGTGGTTCTGGTCGATGGAGGTATACAATTAACATCTTAGTGTCGGTGGTAAGCGGGTTTGTTGTAGCAATACGGCTTTCCCGTGGACATCGCACACCCATACCGTTTGTGGGCGGCGTAGTAGCGCATAGCGATGCGTCGTCTATCTTTCGGATGGGGATGTTGAGTGTGTTTGGTAGCACTTTTAAGTGTAACAGGCATACTCAGCTTCATGTCTTAGTGCATTAGCGCTATGATACGTGGAGTTTTGTTCATTGGCGTCTTAGTAGCGTGCTACTATGATACGTTAGTGATATTTTTTATATGACAACAATACTAACTTTGTTGCCAAAGTCGATAGGAGTCATGTGGGTGTGTTGTGAGGGTGCGCCGCCCGTATGATGGTTGCATTGATGCTTACTGCTACTTGCGGTATTGCGTCTTGTGATGGATCTGCGGGTGTGCTGCGCCTGATTCGACGCTCTCTTGTGGTTCTGGTCGATGGAGGTATACAATTAACATCTTAGTGTCGGTGGTAAGCGGGTTTGTTGTAGCAATACGGCTTTCCCGTGGACATCGCACACCCATACCGTTTGTGGGCGGCGTAGTAGCGCATAGCGATGCGTCGTCTGTCTTTCGGATGGGGATGTTGAGTGTGTTTGGTAGCACTTTTAAGTGTAACAGGCATACTCAGCTTCATGTCTTAGTGCATTAGCGCTATGATACGTGGAGTTTTGTTCATTGGCGTCTTAGTAGCGTGCTACTATGATACGTTGGTGATATTTTTAATATAACAACAATACCAACTTTGTTACCAAAGTCGATAGGGATCATGTTGGGTGTGTTGTGAGGGGGCGCCATCCGTATGATAGTTGCATTGATGCTTACTGCTACTGGCGGTATTGCGTCTTGTGATGGATCTACGGGTGTGCTGCGCCTGATTCGACGCTCTCTGTGGTTCTGGTCGATGGAGGTATACGGGTGGTGATGTCTGCTGGGATGTATGGGGGACCTTGGAATGGTGTAAGCCCGACGATAGTCGTATTAATGCTTGTTGCGTTCTGCAGCATTGCGTCTCTGCGATGGTTGTTTGGTGGGACGCTATTCTCAATGGCGCTCTCTGCGTCTTGGTTTGACTCACGCCTAAGTAGCTTTGCCCAAGTCGGGTCCCTTCATTGCGGGGCTGCAGACTGTCTGCCCTCCACGATGTTTTATATAACAACATAATATTATATCTCTGTAACTTTCCCACCTTTGAATGATTGAAGGCAACTTGTTGGTGGGTGAGACAAACATGATCGAAAATGCATTTACTCAACGTCAGTAACACAAACCCTTTCTGATGGCGAATTATTACTCTTATCTTATAACTGCCTTTTGGCTATATCTGCCGTTGTATTGGTTGGTGGAGCATATGTGTCGACCTCATGCGGGTGGTAGCTGGCGGGAGGATCTGAGGAGACTCTCAAGGCTGCGGCCGAAAGCCGCACAACGTGGGACCCCATTCCCTTGAGGTGAGCAGTATACTCATGACACGCTCTGCGGCTAGTAGCCGTGCTGATCATGCAATTGGTGGTGATGCCATACACTTACATCACGTCTGCAGGAGCGGCGGTCTGGCAGGTGGTGGCGCTCACGGAGGGTTTACGGCCAGTGTGCCTATTTGCCTAAACCGTGTGACGTACATTCACTGTGGCTGGATTCGTTCGTATTCTGTATGGCGTTTACACGCATTGACATGCGCGACTTCGGTCGATGTTTGTGCTTACGCACTAACAAGGGGCCAAGCCTCTTTTACTGGTTCGCCAGTTATTTTGCTGTGGACTACGGTCCAGTTCCCGAATTAGCGTTCCCTTCGGGGGGAGTGCATCAAAATGGTTGGCGCTCACCGTGCACGGCGTGTGTGGGGCCGTGTACCTCCCCTACATTTTTTTTAAATAAATGTAGGAGAGCGAAGCCCTTGTATCGGGTATTTTTGTATAAATATATTGTGAGCCTTTTCCAAGCGGGAAGGGATAAATAATAATAAATTAATAATGTCAACCTGATACAAGTGGAATAAAGACGTTTTATGTTCTTAACCTTTTTCGAGCCCTGTCTTCGTGAACGGGGTTCACTTAGCTTATAAGGCACTACCAACAGCTTTCAATTGCTCTAGTGAATATTCATTCTTCCAAACGACACCTAAAAGAACTAAGTTACTAAACAAACACAACGTAAATAAGGGTCCTAACTAAGACGATCACGCCAAAATATTATAAACGGCCTATTATTAAACCTTTAGAAAGATCATTTAGAAAGATCTAAATATATTTTATTAATCCTGGTCTCATATATATACATATAATTTTATTGAAAAGGGGATATTCTCAATATAGTAAAATTTTATTATATAAAATAGAGGGGGGGGGGATCGTTACAACAGGACGCAATATATGATTTAACAAAGTTGATTATAGAAAAGGTCGATCGTGGAGAAAAATGTCTCGCCGTCTTTCTTGACTTAAAAAATGCTTTTGACATCATCTCTATCCCCAGACTAGTTATTAAGCTAGAGAGCATTGGAATATAGGGCACAGCCTCTGCTCTCTTCAAAGACTACCTACTTGAGAGAAAACAAATGGTTAAAATCGGCAGTAGCGTAAGTCAAGAAGAATGTATATCTTATGGTGTCCCGCAAGGATCTGTCCTCGGTCTAACTCTGTTCTTAATATATATATATATATATATATATATATATATATATATATATATATATATATATATATATATATATTAATCAATTGTGTAACTTAGAGAACTGCGGAGGACAGATCTTCTCATACGCGGATGACACCGCAGTGGTTTTCTCTGGATGTTCTTGGGAAATGATACAAAATGTCGCTGAAAAGCGCTTAGCAGTTATTGCCAACCGGTTGAACAGTAACCTACTAACATTAAACGCCACAAAAACTAAATACGCATGCTTTTCTCTAGATCAGAGCACTCAACCAGATGCTAAGTTTCGGCTCAAGGTAAATAAAAACAAAAAAAAGTTTAATAAATTAAAATTGAAATAAAAATAAAAAGGTATAAAAAAATAATAGAAATAAATATATATATATATATATATATATATATATATTCTTAAAGAACAAGAACAGAACAACTTGTTCTTTAAGAAAGGCGACAACGCTCTCTTGAAGAACTACAGACCGATTTCCCTTCTGAGCCGCGTCTACGTGCTGTTTTCGAGAGTCATTACGAATCGTCTCGCACGCAGACTCGACGACTTCCAGCCTCCCGAACAAGCCGGTTTCCAAAAAGGCTTCAGTACCATAGACCACATACATACCCTGCGGCAGATTGTACAGAAGACTGAAGAGTACAATTTGCCACTTTGCCTGGCGTATGTGGACTATGAGAAAGTCTTTGATTCCGTCGAAATTTGGGCGGTGCTGCAGTCCTTTCAGCGGTGCCAAGTTGACTGTCGGTATATCGAAGTGCTGAAGTGTGTGTACAGTAGGGCTACGATGGCTATCCGAGTACAGAACCAGAGCTCGGAACCTATCCAACTGCAGAGAGGTGTAAGACAGGGTGACGTTATATCCCCGAAACTCTTCACCGCTGCTTTGGAAGACGTTTTCAAGCTACTGGACTGGAAAGGATACGGTATTAACATCAATGGCGTGTACATCACTCACCTTCGATTTGCCGACGATATAGTCCTTATGGCAGAATCGCTGGAGGACTTAAGCACTATGCTCAATGACCTCAATAGTGCCTCCCAACGGATAGGTCTTAAGATGAACATGGACAAAACAAAGATCATGTTTAATGTCCATGTCACACCTATGCCGGTAGTTGTTGGGAGCACTATGCTCGAAGTTGTTGACGAGTACGTTTACCTGGGACAAATAGTCCGACTAGGTAAGTCCAACTTCGACCGAGAGGTCAATCGACGGATTCAACTCGGCTGGGCAGCGTTCGGGAAATTACGACATATCTTCTCGTCAGGTATACCTTAATCTCTAAAAACTAGTTTGTACAACCAGTGCGTGTTGCCAGTGATGACTTACGGATCTGAGACGTGGTCCTTCACTGCTGGCCGTATGAGGACGCTCAAGGTCGCTCAGCGAGCTATGGAGAGGGCTATGCTCGGAGTTTCTCTGCGTGATAGACTCAGAAATGAGGATATCCGCAGTAAAACCAGAGTGACCGACATAGCCCAACGGATTAGTAAGCTGAAGTGGCAATGGGCCGGCCATATAGCTCGAAGAACCGATAACCGATGGGGAAGAAAGGTTCTCGAGTGGCAGCCTCGTACCGGTAGGCGTAGTGTAGGGCGACCCCCCACTAGATGGAGTGACGACCTGGTAAGATATGCAGGAAGTCGATGGATGCAGGTGGCTCAGGACCATGCTTTGTGGCATTACTTGGGGGAGGCCTATGTTCAGCAGTGGACTTGTAAAGGGCTGTAATGATGATGATGATGATGATATATATATAAAATTACTAAAAATAAAACAAAATAAAATACAAAATTAAAATTGAAATAAATATAATTATGACCTGTGCGAGTCTCAATGACAGTAGTTGTTCATGCCCAAGTATAGAAAAAGTTAGCTGCATTAAATACCTAGGTGTTATGGTCGATCAAAGGCTCTCCTGGCATAATCAACTTGAAACAATTATTGGCAGAATGCGTAAGCTTATCTGGATCTTTAAAAATCTAAGATATGTTATGTCCAGTACTTTATTAACAAAATTTATGTTGCCCTTGCACAGTCTGTACTCATATACTGCATTCCTGTGTGGGATGGAGCGACTAAAACTAAATTTTATCACTTAGAGAAAAGTCAAAGATCACTCTTGAAGGTGATGTACTTTAAAATGTATAGATATTCAACACATGAACCTTATAAAATCTGTGGACTCCTATCGGTTAGGAAATTTTATATTGAAACATCTTCTTTACCTTCACCAAAAAGTACCATTCGACCCCAGAAAAGCTAATGTCAATAAAAGATATGGAAAAAGTTGCACCATCTCCCGCAGTACGTACTGCCTTTGCCCGCCGTCAACCGACATCACGGTCCGCTTACTTATATAATACCCTAAATCAAGAACTAAATAAATACCCTGAAAAGTTATGAAAGGATATTAACTAATTCCTTATTAGAATTAAGTTATGATGAAACAGAGAAACTCATAAATACAATTCTGTAAGTAACATACACCTAATAAGACTCACACATACATATTGATTGTTAAAATTGTAACAAAGGCTGTGTGATTCACACTTATAAAAAAATCAACTTAGACATAATGTAATTCCGAAAACTTACTGCATATTACTATTAACCAAGGTGACTTTGTGTTTTAATTGTTAATTTCGACACAGATGTTGTTAAATTGGAGCTCACACAAACAAAGACTCTGGTAAAAATCTGAAATGTATATAAACCTTACTTTTCCTGCTGTGAACATAATATCTCCCTCCTCATTAAATTCCACATCTCTACATGCTTTAACATGTAATTCTAATGTATTTAATAGTTTTGTTTCTTCGTTATTATATTCATACAGTAATACATCACCCATTATATTTGCTAACGCAATTAAATTTTTTACAGGACTGAAAGAAATATCTACAATAAAATCTTCACAAATAATTGCAGGGGGGTGATCTCTTGGTTTAGATTTTTCAGCTTTTATAGCTTTAACTACTTCATCTTCATCTTCATCTTGATCATCTTCAATGTTAGATGAACCACTCCCAGGCTCTTTATCAGGTTCATCATTATTTTCACTGTCAATTCCATCTATAACAAATGAATACAAGCTATAAACATAATATTCAAATAAATCACTGATCATTGAACATTCATACCTTATATCAAATCATGTCTATGTATTTTAAATTTAAATACCAGATATTTATTGGTATATATGTAGATATGTGATTTTGTAATATTGTAAGGCAGTCGGTTACTCAGTACTATATAGATCTGATTTACATGATATTTGATTTTTGTTGGATTGGGTTTGCTTAGATATAAAGATATATTGTATTATCTAAGTATGTTAATATCTCGTCTTGTGCCTGCTCAGTCATATTAAAGATCGCTCTATACTAGTTCGTTTTGGACAGTGAACTAGTTCATTTTATTAGTTCTATTAGCTCTTTTAGTCATCATTACTACTAAGCAGTTTAAACTGTATCTGTAGGTATGAAATGGCTATCTCAGTCAGTTGATATCTGCTCAAGTCGTAATGTTGTATGATTACTCGTACAAACACACACTTAATAATTTTATGTCCAAATTGTAAGTCTAAAGCAAATTAGTGTTAAAAAAATAATCAGCATTAATGAAATAAAATGCCATATCCATAGACATGCAAAAATAAAAAGCATCCAAGGACAAAACGAATATTAAAACAATAATAAAAAACACAAAACTCTCCCGAATATTTGTTATAATTATAACTTTATTACTTTTTATGCGATTGCAAGTACGATCTACGATTTCCCTGGCGTTGCATTTGTTCATGGGCGGCGGTAATCAGTTACCATCAGGTGAGCCGTATGCTTGTTAGCCCCATCTCCTACGAAAAAATCTATTTATTAATTATAATAAATACAATAATTTGAAAGCACAATGAGTTTTGCATCTTTTCGGATAAGCTAAAATAAACATTATTGTATTGATTTAACTAACATCTATTCCTTAACATCTCACCAATTCTCTCGTTCACTTGCGAATGTAATGTTTAAAAATATTTCTTGTAGTACAGTGTTAAGTTTCCTATTCGTTTATAGTTTGCGAACTACACAAGACATGTAGTGGTTAATATATATGATGCTTTGCATTGCAACAAGTATATTCTACAACAAAGAGTTGCAGTAGATATATCTGTTTTATTCAATTATAATAATTAATAACTTGCATTTGCTCTTGGTTCGTTTGAAGTTTCTATCAGTGTATCATGTTATAGATATTTTACATATATGTTTTATTATTACACCTTTCATTTTGATGTTAGATGTTCTTAAAGTATTCATAAATCACTATGTTTTACATTTTGTCATGTAAAGTTGAACTGTAAGAGTAATACATAGTTAGCCTGTCACCCGATATATTAGATACCATACTGATTTGTATAGCCCACTACTAATTAAAAAAGGTCTGGCCTAGCCCAGCACACACCATTAGTATGTACTCTAGTTAACGCATTCCTTTTTCAAGTTAAAGCTAGCTAGCTAAGTCTACGTTATAATTAAAGAAAATATGTAATTCTTAATAACTGATAAGGGTTTTTAAGTAAGGGTAATTAAGGCTGCTTTTTATGCCGGAAATCTTTATTTTTCGAGATATCAATAGTTAAAGTTTTGAGGTTAAATCGAGTTGGCTAGACATCCGTTACTTGATTTTGATGTTTTTAGTCTAGGAGGCTTGTTAGGGTTAATCATAAACCTATTACACTGTTTTTAGATGTCGGAAATGCATTTTGAATTAATTATGATAAAAATAAATTTCACCAAAAATAGTGTAATATGTCAATTTGTTCTCATACTATGAAGTAGATTTCTGATATTTAACTTTTTAATTATGTTTTCAATTTAGGAGGATTGTCAGGGTTAAGCTCGAACCATTTACACTGGATGGATTTCGGAAATGCCTTTTGAATTAATTACGATAAAAATAAATTTCACTTTAAATTACATATAACGAAACACAAATATGTCAGATTGTTTTTTAACACAGATACACTCATAAAAAGGTTAATCACTCGGACCCAGACCATCCATTTGTGGCTGGAGATGGGACTTATATACAACAAATTGAGTTGCAGTGGAGAGCAGCCAAGAGGTTTATCAGAAAACAAAATTATAACAATTCACATTACATTATTTCATTTACCACTCTAGTAGCAGAGTTAAGAGCAACTAGATTTTATAGATAAAATAGCGAATCGGTTCTAAAACTGAATTAGCACACCCCGACTCCACGTAGTCTTGTCTGCCCTACCCCTAGTGTTTTTGTAAAGCCATAGGCACGGAGGGAGAGCAGCCCCCGCCCACTGTAGCATATCGCAGGCACCTAAGCGAGCATGGGTGCCTGTGATTTGCTACGCAAGGGCGAAGGGGGTGCACTTCCCGCAGTGCCGAAGCCGTTGCAGAAGTAACTGCCTCAACATTCCTGTATAAAAAAATGAGGTTATGATTTTACAAAAAAAGGGGGGTTTCCGGCACTTCCTCCTTTTAGGGGGAGGTTCCTACCCCAGCCCCCCCCCCACTCAGCGACCATATATTCATGTGGCAGATTACTAAAAAAAGGAGGTGTCCGGCACTTAATTCTTTTAGGGGGAGGTTCCAGTCCCCCCCCCATCTACCCACCCACACATCATTATCATTATAGCCCTTCACAAGTCCACTGCTGAACATAGGCCTCCCCCAAGTAATGCCACAAAGCACGGTCCTGAGCCACCTGCATCCATGGACTTCCTACATATCTTACCAGGTCGTCACTCCATCTGAGGGTTACCCGCCCACACAGCGACCATAAATTCGTGCGGCAGATTACTAAAGCTAAAGAAATACCATGGATAATTTATGTCAAATCTACCACACCATACACACATTTATGTTTTTGAATAATTTTAACTAACCTATGTCTATATCGTTTTCATCACTGAAATCAGTTTCACTGTCGTCTGACGAATCTTTATCAAATTCACGAAAGTCAATGGCCATTTTAACTTAATTTATTAAAGTTTTAACTGCGATATTTATTTTTAACCTTACTGGCAAACTTTATAGGTTGACAACTTGACTACAGATACAGAGTCTGTATTACAGACCAACAAGAGATTTTTTTTATTAACTGGCTTTACGGCTCTGGTTTCTAGCCCTTCTGAGCCTATCATTTCTTTCGGAATCTTCATTTTTATATTTTTCTTCACTATATGCTGATGCGTCACATTGCGAAGCCCTTGGGAGAATTTGACGACAGCTCAACCCGGCGGACAGTTGATGACGATTGACGACAGCCCCTCAAGCTCATAAGGCACCCAAGCGATTAAAATAACTTGAGGTTTATATCGAAATCAAAGCACTTGCTTCGTCGTTTTCTTTAATAGTTAGCACGCGCGGACACTTAATTCACAAAATCGCATCACTTTTATGAATCCCTGAATATATCAAAGTGCTGAAGTGTTTGTACAATAGGGCTACGATGGCTATCCGAGTACAGAGCCAGAGTACGAAACCTATCCAACTGCAGAGAGGTGTAAGACAGGGTGACGTTATATCCCCGAATAACACAAATTCAGAGGGGTACGACGTGTCTACTAAGATTATCAAGATATCTAATGAACAATTAGGCTGTTTTAGCGTTCCTGATAAATCAGTCAATGGTATTTGGAATATTTCCAGGCAAATTAAAATTCTCATTGGTGAAGTTATTATTTAAAAAAAGGATACGAGTAAAATGACACTAGTAAGTAATTACCTGGTTTCTTGGTCATTACGCTGGTTCCTATCCTATCCAAAGTTTATGAGAGGGTTATGCATGAAAAACTTACATAGTTTTATTGAAAAATATCATACACTCAAACACAATCAATATGGATTTCAAAAAAGTTAAATCTCTACACATACGGTATATGACTTAGTGATTAAGAATCTTACACAACTAAACAACAAACAATATACGACGGCGCTCTTCTTTGATGTGTTGAAAGCTTTCGGTTTTTTTTCGCATGATCAACTTCTTGCAAAGTTGGAGCACTGCGGCGTTAGAGGCACTGCTTTGAACTGCATTAAAGCACACTTGTATAATAGAATGCAATCAGTAGAAATCGCAAAATTTTACTCTAACCATGTAGCGAAAACTACAGATCTGAATTTAAGGAAAATAGGTTTGGCGTTCCTCAAGGAAGTATACAGGGACCTCTTCCTGATCTATATTAATAATCTTCCAAAAGTGACCAAGCATCGATGTATCCTATTCGCTGAAGATATATGTGTAATAGTAACAACTGATAACAAGTTGACATTAAATGACCCCAAAAATGACATTAATGAAACTATAATTCAATTAACTAATTGTAAAGTAAAGTGAAGTAAAGTTATAGCCTATATACTCCCACTGCTGAGCACAGGTCTCCCCTCATTTCTGAGAGGGTTTCAAGGCAAGGAAGTGCCTTCGAAATATTTTTTTCTTATTCCTCAGACATGCCGGTTTCCTCACGATGTTTTCCTTCACCGCCGAGCACGTGCTAAATCAGCACTTAAAATTTCAATTAACAATTTCATTGGTGCCCGCGGGGATTGAACCCGGGTTACTCGCGTTCTGTTATATTTACAGCGAGCGTTAACCATCTGAGCTACCACGGCTCTCATTAACTAATTGACT
Organism: Parnassius smintheus behrii; assembly: GCA_036936625.1. Taxonomy (NCBI): domain Eukaryota; kingdom Metazoa; phylum Arthropoda; class Insecta; order Lepidoptera; family Papilionidae; genus Parnassius; species Parnassius smintheus. The sequence goes on along the minus strand of JAUPFT010000005.1, from coordinate 32,549,737 downwards.
TAGTATTAATAATTTAATTATTATCATTAACAAAAAGAATTTAATTAACTTTAATAATATACAAAATCCGACATTAAATATAAATTTTGAAGGTTAGATACTTAAAAATACAATAACAATGAAATTCTTGGGTATAAAAATTGATCAAAAATGAGATTGAAAACAACAAGTCGAAAAAGTGTACAATAAAAACAATAGTTTCAAAGAGTACTTACCCTTACTGCGTATTTTACTTACGTTAAATCAGTCCTGCGATACGGACTCTTAATATAGGGTAATAGCACGGAATCAAAAAGGCGTTCATTTCACAAAAAGTGTGTTCTAGCAATATGAGGTACTGTACCTGACGAGCCATGTCAGCCTTTGTTTAAATCTTTTAACATTTTGACACTTCCTTGTCTATGTATTTTGAAGCGGTGAAGAACAATATGAATTATTTCACACAAGCTAAAGACTTCTACAAACGAGGCACTAGAAATAGGAATAAGATGGTTTCCGCTATAATTCCCAAGAGTGCGAGATTTCATAAAAAATGCTAATGGATGTATATGACAGTATATAATAAGATACCACACAAAAAAAGATCTACCGTCTATTTTAAATTTAATGAAGGGCTTAGTGAAAAAGCTTTTTACACTGTACAGGAATAATTGAACTACGATAGGTAATAGCAACTTGACTGATAAAAATTTACTGGACCAGTTATGACATTTTTATTAATTATTACGAATTTATTGAAGTTGTGTTATTAAAGACTTTTCACACATAAATATTATTATCTCGGTATTTTATGGTTGTAAGATTTGGCTGATTAAGCGGACGTTTAATTACTATAACCGTCTTCAGTGTACCTTAACCAAACGCAAATAAATATTTCATTTCATTTTTTCAGAAGCGGCTCCTCTGAAGGTAGACATGGTCCAGCCTCGACGGTTCGACAAAAAATGAGATTAACTTCATTATGACGCCTAGACGGTAACTGTTTAGTAATGTCTCAGCGATCGCGAGAGTGAAAACTGGCAGTGATCACCGAATGGTTAGAGGCACACCGAACCTAAATGTTAAGTTGGAGAGGTCTCGTAGTCTATTGAAACCAGCGCTCTGTTTACAATATTCGGCTCGAATTACAAAACCATTTTCAGTTTCTAGAAGACTGCAATATAGTGAACTAGTGGAAACTGTCCATGCGGTCGTAGCTAAGTTCTGTATAACCCGTCGCGGAAGAACACAAAAACTCTCCACTCACATTCTTAATCCCATGGCTGTTAGACAAAAAATGAAGCTACAGTCTTCAGCAGATTTGACAGCATACCGGCAACTGAACAGACAGATTTCTAAATGCATGTGGCGGGACTTACGTTACTTAAATACAGCTCGTATTAAAGAAGCAATCGAGTGGAACCAAGTCCTAGAAAGTTTTTTCCAGAAATCTGTCTGTTAGAAAGCCAACTGTCGATGCTTAAGACCGAGTGTCTTCATTTCCGAGACACCTGAGATTTGGAGTGATATATATAGGCAGCTGTACACAGCATTGTTGGAACCACATGCAGGAGACAAGTAGGAGATTAGAATGGCTCTCCAGCACCTTAAAAACGACAAGCTGGAACTTTGAATAACAAGCGAGAATGGAATTACAGCAGAGCTTATGAAAGCGGTTGAAAAACCGGTACTTGAAGCCCTTCAGAAGCTCCTTAATTCCGTCTTCTATAGTAGGACTACTCCGAACGCGTGGGGTGGAAGTGCAATGGTCTTGTTCTTCAAGAAAGACGACAACGCTCTCTTGAAGAACTACAGACCGATTTCCCCCTTCTGAGCCGCGTCTACGTGCGTTACGAATCGTTTCGTAAGAACGACTTCCAGCTCCCCGATTAAGCCGGTTTCCGAAAAGGCTTTAGTGTCATAGACCACATACATATCCTTCGGCAAGTTGTACAGAAGACCGAAGAGTACAATCTGCCACTTTGGCTTGCGTATGTGGACTATGAGAAAGCCTTTGATTCTATCGAAATTTGGGCGGTGCTACAGTCTCTTCAGCGGTGCCAAGTAAATTTTTTTGGGGCTTTAAATGCCTTCATATATAATCATATAAAATATTTAACACGGAATAATCAAAGAACTACATTTAATTAAATGAATTTCGTTAAGTAACAAAATTGAAAACGATAATGCCATGCTCGGAAATAAACCTGTTTTATTCCTAAATGGTATATATTTATTGGTAACAAACATTAAATTACTCAAATTTTATATTACTTTTAGCAAATTCTTTAATAATATCATTTAAAACAAACACATTTTTAAAAATCGAAAAAAACATTTGCCGTACAAAATTTTTGAAAACTGCTCTTTTAATGAAAGCTATTATTTTGATGTAATATTAGTTTATCTTTTAAGATAGCCTTCATACTTTCGACAAAGGTATTAAGATTTGTGACATACCCGAAGTCATAGCTCACATTAAAATATAAATATCTAAAACTGGCTAAGTGCGTATCGGGACACGTACAATGTAGAAGTGGGGTTCTGTAGTAGCCCGTCACAATACGTGAACTTAGGAGCTTTCTTGATAATGTGATAGTGAGTTCGCGGTTTTACGGCCATAACGACTAAAATGGGCCCAAATGGGATGATGGTGTCTAAAGGACTTATTTCACAATCAAACTTTTCGATTTTGAAAATAATACAATTTACATCAAAACATTCCCATGCCAAATCCGTACAAAGATGGTTATCTATCTATACATTCCCAGCAATGTAACCTTAAGTATGTGACCGTAACGAACCTTCCCGTAAACCACCACTGCCTCAAACTATCCAGCGCGTAAAATAAAAAGTAAAGTAAAGTTACAGCCTATATACGTCCCACTGCTGGGAACAGGCCTCCCCTCATTTCTGAGAGGGTTTTAGGGCAAGGAAGTGTCCGCCGCACTGCCCAATGCGTGTTGGCGAAGTTCATATGTCTTCGAAATATTTTTTTCTTATTCCTCACACATGCAGGTTTCCTCACAATGTTTTCCTTCATCGCCGAGCACGTGATAAATCAGCACTTGAAATTGCAATTAACAATTTCATTGGTGCCGGCGGGAATCGAACTCGGGTTACTCGCGTTCTGTTATATTTGCAGCGAGCGTTAACCATCTGAGCTACCACGGCTCTTTTTTTATTCTGAGGGTAGCCCTATATATACTATAATATTATTGTATGAAAATGAATGAGTCCTGCAATAGCTATATACCAAATAAAAATTAAGTGAAAGTAAAAATTAAAGAAAGATCCACCCTAACCAGGAGCGATGTGTACATAGGCTTTTTGGGCTGCAACCCAGGGCCCCGTTAAAGGGCTCCCAGCCCCCAGTGAAGACAATTGTGATGATATTACGAATATTTCATGAGATTTTGTAGAAATGGAAGTGGAATCTTTAAATTTAGAGTTAATTTTCGAAAAGGGGCACGAAACTTATTTAATAAAGTGCCTAAACTCGATACTATGTTTTTGAAAAAAATTTAGAGAGGATATTTGTGAAGGCAACAAGTTAATTATGTCATTAAAAGAGTTCGTGAGTGACATACAACAATCGGAATAAAAAAATTAAAAATATACGAGGAGAAAGCTAAAAACTTAAATACTAGAGTGGGAGCAGAATACAAGAGACGAATTACTTCAAAATTTCAGAAGTGAAGAGGCAAAAATTTTAAAGACACGTTAAACGTTGCGTTGGGTAAGCTGTTTTGGATTTTGGATTTAACTAGAAGATGTCAAGTCTATGAAGCGTATAGTAAGAAATTCATTTTTTATGGATTAGCAGAACAACAATAATAAAAACAGATCTGGAAAGTGTGACAGTCTACGTAATATTATTGATCATTATCCAGATGACGTAGACGAACATTTAGCGAATGAGTGAATTCGATTAAAATGTTAATAAAGTCTAAGCTTATACCTCTTGCAGTGAAATGTTTATGCTAATTAATGAAATAAAACTTGTTGATGTTTTCCCAAATTGCTTTACTATTTTATAGACTATTTAACGTTGTCTAGCACTGGCTGTGAGGTGGATCGCTTTTTCTCCAGGATGTCGTATAAAGGAAACAAATGTAGGTCAACGATGTTGAACAATCGACTAAATAATTTATTACTTATTTCCATAAATTGTGATTTAGTAAAGGACTGACAAATGATGAGCAAATAAAGGAATTTACAGCGCAAAAATATAGAAAAGTTTTATAATTTATTAAACATAATCAATGGTAATTTCTTACAGCTTCTTCGCAATTATGCTTCGCAATTATGGAAGTAAAGCCTTTATCTGAAGCACATAATAAATAATATTAGTACGTACCTATATGAAATTCAAACGACACATAGTATACCCGAAGCTTTATATGCTAGCGACTTTGTGTCCAAATTGTAAAAGTGCATTTTGTATTCTGTATTTCATCAAATTTTTATTTGTAATTTGTTGATTTTGTCAGAGTAAAATTTGTAAATAAATAAAAATCTATATTTCGTTCTGTTTTGGTTTCGTTTATGTTAGTTCCAATTACTTAACCTGACATGTTGATTTAATTAGCTTAAATTAATAGATAAATAAAATGTTTATAAATTAATCCCCGCTAACTTCAGCATAATATATACTTAATTTAACATACACAATTGCAATTAGCATACACTGTCGAAAATTGCAGATATTACATTTTACTTTCCCCTTCATAAGTCCATATCAATCCAAGCATATCGTACAAGCTAAACTTATATGTCCACTAAAAATATTTTTGCTAATATAACTTGTGTCTTGTTGTGACTCCTGTATGTGTGGACTCCTAGTTGTTAGCAAAGTTGTCACGACATAACTACGGAGTCGTGACAGAAAACGTTACAGAAAATATCTAACTTTTAATTATATTTTTAACTTCTGTTTAAACATGTAAATATTTATTTAAAATTCCCTATTTTTGTTTTAGTTTGGAACTTTCATGCAAGAAAAGTACTTTTCAGTTTCCCGTCACGGTTCTTTGAACGATATCATCCGATGAGTTCTCTGGAGTTCTCGTCTCTATAAATGTTTTAGGGCCTTGAGAAATATTACTCTGTGGAATAGACTCGACGGTATGACATTATTCCCTTAAGAGAGACGTAAAGCTCTAGTGTAGGATGTTACTTGCGTAGACACTTTGGTAGCCTCATTTCTCAGAGGTACCTCGTTTAGAGCTGGGGCGGCATCAGAGGCAGCTAAACCAAGTAAATGGCGCAAAAATGACTCTTTGAGAGATGACTACATACTAGTATTAGTGCCATTTGCCGTAGAGACTATCGGTCCGTAAGGTTCACGTGTGGTGAATTTCTGCTTTTTTCTCTCATTCAAAGGCTAAGAATAACCGTAAAATACCACCTGGAGTTTGACTGTAGGATAATTTAAGTTTTTAGCTTCAATTTTTTTTTCTTATAGTTTTTTAATATGTATTGTATATTTCAATGTGATGTAAATAAAGGTTGAATAAATTAAAATTGTACACTTATTATTTTTGTACCTTTGAGAAAATTTTGTTTAATACCTTTTCTGTTTTAAATTAAAAAAAAAACCTTTCGTTTCATATTATTTTTGTATTTTATTCATACATACAACACAACAATGAACATACCATAAATTAACAACAAAATTAATAACATTAATAGGTACACATCTAGTAACAAGCGATAACAACTATAAGGAATAGCATATACACAGTTTTTTTTTTGTTGACTTGTAAAATACAACGCAAACGTTTTGTTCTTTAAGTATTTGTTCCTGATTTATTTATAATATACCCGAAACTTTTTATTCCAACTTATAAGCAAAAAATCATCACAGTTCATAGGTAAATTATATTATTTAAATTATAATAATTTGTATTTAGATACTAGGTACATTTGTAGGAAAATGTATATTATTTTGAACCTAGTAATGAGGTACCGATCCTGCGTTATTCGAACCGTGCTTTTCTAAGTAGTTTTGTATAGCTTCATCATAACTATTTGACTCAAACGAATTAGCACCATCATGGTTGCCAGGGTATCCATGATATCCATTTAAGGAAGTTCCGTAGGAACCTTCACTAGAACCGTCCGATGAGTATTCTTCGCCAGCTGAATTTCCAAAGCTTCCTCCGTAAGATTGATGGTCTGAAATAGGGTTGTACCCGTGTCCTATTTCAGAGGACGGATTCTCCTGAACTTGGTACGAATTGCTACCAAACTGTTGGTTGCTCTGGTAAGAAGGTACGTTCAAAGCTTCATGGCCACCTTTATCCTTTGAACCAACGTTGACTATGTGAGGTACTTTTACAATTTGCGTAACAGGCACAGGATACGGTTTAGATACATGTACTGGATATGGCACTTTTTGGATTACTTTCACAGGATATGGGACAGGAACTTTGACTGCAATTGTTTTTGTGATGACTGTGATGAGACTTCAACGCGAAACTAGGCACAAGAGAAAGCGGTGAGCTGAAGCTAGGGAAATTTGGAGTAGGGCAACGGAACCGTAGGGGCCAGCAGCTGGCCGACTTTATGGAGAAAGAGGGACTCTTTATGATGAACTCTTTCTTCCAGAAGTGGCCCCACAGGAAATGGACCTGGTCGAGCCCCGACGGTTCAACAAAAAATGAGATTAACTTCATTATGACGACCAGACGCCAACTGTTCAGTGATGTCTCAGTGATCGCAAGGGTGAAAACTGGAAGCGATCACCGAATGGTTAGAGGCACACTAAACCTAAGCGTTAAGTTGGAGAGATCTCGTCTAATGAAGTCAACGCTCCGCCCCCCTCGTGCTCTGATCCAGAATCCCGAAACCTTTCAGCTCGAGTTACGTAACCGCTTTCAGTGCCTACAGGATTGCAATGCAGTGGACGATATGAATGACAAGCTCGTGGAAACTGTCCATGCGGTCGGAGCTAAGTTCTGCAAGACCGGCCGCAGAAGAACACAAAAGCTCTCCGATCACACTCTTAATCTCATGGCTTTTAGACGGGAGATGAGGCTGCAATCGTCAACAGATTTGACAGCATACAGGCAACTGAACAGACAGATCTCCAAATGCATGAGGCGAGACTTACGCAACTTTAATACTGCTCGTATTGAAGAAGCGATTGAGCGGAACCAGGGCTCCAAAATCTTTGCCAGAGATCTGTCTGCCAGTAAGAGCAACTGTCAAAGCTGAAGACTGAGTGTGGCAGCATCGTTTCCGGGACACCTGAGATTCTGAGTGAGATTGAGAGGTTCTATGGGCAGCAACATCATCGTTGGAGCCACGCGCAAGTGTGAGTAACGATCCAAGAGCGGGTCTTATCCGACACTATTCCGATGATATCCCGGACATCAGTCTGAGCGAAATTAGAATGGCTCTCCAGCACCTTAAAAACGGCAGGGCTCCAGGCGAGGATGGAATTACAGCGGAGCTTCTTAAAGCGGGTGGAGCACCAGTACTTAAAGTCCCTTAGAAGCCCTTCAATTTCGCCCTCCATGGTGGCACTACTCCAGAGGCGTGGAGCAGAAGTGCGGTGGTCTTGTTCTTCAAGAAAGGTGTCAACTTGAAGAACTACAGACCGATATCCCTTCTGAGCCGCGTTTACGTGCTGCTTTCGAGTGTCATTACGAATCATCCCGCACGCAGACTCGACGACTTCCAGCCTCCCGAACAAGCCGGTTTCCGAAAAGGCTTTAGTACCATTGACCACATACATACCCTTCGGCAAATTGTACAGAAGTCCGAAGAGTACAATCTGCCACTTTGCCTGGCGTATGTGGACTATGAGAAAGCCTTTGATTCCGTCGAAATTTGGGCGGTGCTACAGTCTCTTCAGCGGTGCCAAGTTGACTGTCGGTATATCGAAGTGCTGAAGTGTTTGTACAGTAGGGCTACGATGGCTATCCGAGTACAGAACCAGAGTACGAAATCTATCCAACTGCAGAGAGGTGTAAGACAGGGTGACGTTATTTCCCCGAAACTCTTCACCGCTGCATTGGAAGACGTTTTCAAGCTACTGGACTGGAAAGGATACGATATTAACATCAATGGCGAGTACATCACTCACCTTCGATTTGCCGACGATATAGTCCTTATGGCAGAATCGCTGGAGGACTTAAGCACTATGCTCAATGACCTCAATAGTGCCTCCCAACGGATAGGTCTTAAGATGAACATGGACAAAACAAAGATCATGTTTAATGTCCATGTCACACCTATGCCGGTAGTTGTTGAGAGCACTAAGCTCGAAGTTGTTGACGAGTACGTTTACCTGGGACAAATAGTCCGGCTAGGTAAGTCCAACTTCGACCGAGAGGTCAATCGACGGATTCAACTCGGCTGGGCAGCGTTCGGGAAATTACAACGCATCTTCTCGTCAGGTATACCTCAAAACCTGAAAACTAAGTTGTACAACCAGTGCGTGTTGCCAGTGATGACATATGGAACTGAGACGTGGTCCTTCACTGCTGGCCGTATGTGGACGCTCAAAGTCGCTCAGCGAGCTATGGAGAGGGCTATGCTCGGAGTTTCTCTGCGTGATAAACTTAGAAATGAGGATATCCGCAGTAGAACCAGAGTGACCGACATAGCCCAACGGATTAGTAAGCTGAAGTGGCAATGGGCCGGCCATATAGCTCGAAGAACCGACAACCGTTGGGGAAAAAAGGTTCTCGAGTGGCAGCCTCGTACCGGTAGACGAAGTGTAGGGCGACCCCCCACTAGATGGAGTGACGACCTGCTAAGACACGCAGGAAGTCGATGGATGCAGGTGGCTCAGGACCGTGCTTTGTGGCATACCTTGGGGGAGGCCTATGTTCAGCAGTGAACTTGTAAAGGGCTGTAATGATGATGATGACTAGAGTCCTGTAAGTACCTATATTTAAAGTGTGAAGAAATGTTTATTGAATATTAAATTTCATTTTTAAAGATTTTTACCTTTCCCTCGCCGATTAGCACTTCAACACACTTATATTCATCGCAATGAACACTATTATCCTTCCATTTTCAATGAAAATCTTCGAAAAAGCATAAATTTTTAACAAACACAACAAAAACAAACATAAACATTGAAATGTGAAGTGAACTTGCATACGAGGGGCCCGCAACCACTTCGCCAGTCGCTAACGCACTCCTAAACAACTTCATGGCAAAGCCAGGCTTGTTGGCTCAATAGTAATTGCTATATAAACATTTCGTAGTTATATATCATTATAGAATATTTTGCCATAGGTTAGAAAGAGAGCGAACGTCTTCTCGAAGGCCTCTTAAAAAGCCCACGCGAGCGAGGGAGACAAGTAATCGCTCTATTAAAACTCACTTTATGATAGCAGTATCGCCACAGAGTATCTTTGTATAAACCGTTACCGTAGACAGAGAATCCTATTCTATAGTACACGTATAAACGTATCGCTAAGGCAATACGAGGTCATCGGTTGACTAGATGTGGTTCGTTACGTCATTTTCAAGAAACGTAACGAAACCAGTGACTTGATCGGCGTCACCTATTTCAAAACTAGTGATTTTTGTAACTGGCTATTTTTAATCGGCTACTGTGATTGTTTGCATAAATATCACCACCAACTATACAGTTACTCACGAAATGAAAAGAAATTTAATCACAATCTGTGTTTGTATTTGTAACTATACAGTAACTATACTGTTAAATCAATAAATTAACTTCCCTTCATACTTTATTCAGGTTTATGACTGACTTAAATGTATTTATGATTGATTTGCGTTTACACTAAGATTTTCATACAACTATTAATGCAGTCATATTTACAAGTAATTTTGATTGTATATATAATGATTATTGATATTTACAGTTTATTTACACTTTTTCAACGTTTTCACTATCATTTGTTTTTTGCACTTTTATTTACATTGTACAATTATTGTAAAAAAAATATATATTTGTTTGTTTGTTTAGCTATTTACACACAGTTTTTAAGTTTTATAATATTATAAACATTTAAATTTTTTAATTTTGTGTACACATTTTTTTAGTTTTATTTTAATTGTATGAATAAACGAGTTCATGACTCCGTCAAAAATGTTTTAAAAATTATTTTAGTTAAATTCAATGTGACTCGCTTCCCGGAATCGCAAACCGTTGAAATAATTTACAAACAGAGATTACTCTATTTTATTGTCTATGTCTATAGTCTCACGTATGAAAATTAAACGTAAAGTAATACTGTTACTTACGATGTTTTGTTTATTGTTGTATGCCACATGTGCGATTTGCACTCGACCGACCGACAGTCGACTCCCGCAATAATCATGGTTAACAGTAATCATAATCACGCATTTACAAAAATCACTACTTGTAACATGACTCGAAACTAGTGATTCGGTTACATGCCGCGTAGCCAGTTACTGTATCTAGTGACGTGAAATAACGCCCACGTCTATGGTCGACATGTGTCGAACAGTGGAGTGCGCGGGAAAATTGAAATAATTTGAAACAGTTTATGAGTTATTTTATTAGTTGATATTATTGATTGATTCAGTTTTAATAAGGCAAGCCCGGCTTTTCGGCTTTAATGGAAGCTTCGCCACTGCTACAATGGCACGTAATAAGCAGACCGCTCGGAAATCCACCGGTGGCAAAGCGCCGCGTAAACAGCTAGCCACCAAAGCGGCATGTAAGAGCGCGCCAGCAACCGGCGGTGTTAAGAAACCCCATCGCTACAGGCCCGGTACCGTCGCTCTCCGTAAGATTCGTCGCTACTAGATCGTTCGGCAAGCGCAAACATTATATTTTTAAAATTAGTAAAGTTCATCTAGCCAGTATTCAAAATTTTTAAATAATAAGGTTTTGACAGAATTTATGACCCAGCTAAGAAGTGTATTTGTATTTCTTCTTCATATATTTAGAGTCTTTTGTCATTTTACGATTTTCTTGGAGCTCAACTCTGACCTCATAAGAAGTTGAAGGCTGGATTAGGACCATACTATTTACAATTTGCTATTCTTCACAGTTTATGCATTTGTGACGTGACAAAGATCACGTATTATTTGACCCACTAAATAGGAAATGTAACGGTTTCCTAGCAAAGTTAAAAGCCTAGTGACGGCTTAAGCCGCTGGAATCTGATGGCATCTTAAGTTCTGTTTATATTGGTTAAAATATTTAAATTAATTCACTTTTCTATATGTGTTAGAGACGTAAGAGAACAATATAATTACCCCAGCTCCTCTTGTCTACTAATGGACGCCCCATTAGTAGACTATGGAAAGTGCTAAAAAGATGCATTGATTAAACAACAAAGGGAATATAATGTTACGAGCTTGAGGTTCGTGACAATAAAAATTGCCGATAAAATTACCTAAATTAACACGTTAATTTACTTTACACAAACTAAAGTTAAAAACACTAATAATTAAAAACACTAATTCACTTAATTCCGCTCCGAAGCTTCGCTTGTGTCGCTGAGTTCAACTCTGCCCTGCCTCGATCGCATCTTGCAGCGCCTATTTATACAATTAGCAAAGAAGCGTCCCGAACATTCACGTAAATGCGCGCCAGGCAACGAGAATTCGAGTATAGATTTTCTAGAAACTTAGTTCTTCGGGTGGCGCTGTCCGTCGAAAGATGTGTGATGTCATTTACTGCAAAACTCCCCTCGCTCTCGTTCCTGACACTAGATGGCGCTAGTGTATCGATTTTAGCGCGTAACACTGCCCTCTCCTAAGACATGCTCGTCCCGAGCATTATCGGTCCCATAATAACGCGCTAGGCGATCCACATGGACGATCTTAGGAGTCCCTCTTGCGCCTTTCTGTATCCGGTAGGTTACATCGTTGATCCTGGTCCCGTGGTGCACCAACATTGTACAATTTCGGTGCTCCTCTACTACGTGTCTGAGGTCCCCGCACGGCCGCACAACTTGTACATGTACGACACCAATCCTCGACATCGTCACGATAATGGACCCAGTAAAACTGTTCTCGGACCTTCAGTAGAGTTCGTTTAACTCCCAGATGGACTCTTGAACGACCAGTATGGCACAGCTGTAGAACATTCGGCACTTTAACTTTAGGGACGACCATTTGCAAACGACAGCTGTCTCCTCGACCATTGTCCCATTTACGGCACAGGACTCCATCCTGAATCAGCAAGCTGTCCCATTGGGCCCAATAGCTTTTCGTGGTTGAACTCATCGCTGAGACGTCCCTCCACTTAGGCTTGGTAGCACGGGCCTTCATCCATCCCAGAATCGGCTTGATGTCCGGATCTTCCTGCTGTGCATGTCGTAGGCTGTCCTTCCACCCGTTGCTGAGGTGGTCTGTCCTGAGCATCCTCACGGATACCACTTCCTTACCTTGCCTACTACAATAGTTGCTATCCTCAGGACAAGGTCTTCTTGACAATACATCTGTGCTGCCGTGAGATTTCCCGCTGCAGTGTTTGATAGTAAAGTCGTATTCCTGCTGCTGCTGGGCGGTGCTGTTAGCCGCACTTCCTTTCTGAGACCGTTCACCTTCCCTTCCTAGGGTGTGCTTAGGGCAGCTGGACCGAAGATGGCCACTTTCCCCACAGCCATAGCACCTAGGGCTGTATCTTCTACTGTGGTCGCGAACCGTAACTGCTGTAACCTCCCTAGCGTGAGGTGAACGATGATCCTGTCGCCGCCAGGCAGTGCCGTTAGCTGCACTACCCTCTCGAGGTCGATCAACTCTCCTTTCCACGGTTCGCTTAGGGCAGCTGGATCGAAGGTGGCCCTTTTCCCCACAGCCATAGCACCTAGGGCTGTATCCTTTGTTGCGGTCGCGAACTGTAGCTGCTGCAACCTCCCTGACGCGATGGGAACGGTGATCCTGCCGCACGGCTTCCACTTCCAGTGCATGGGCCAAGGCGTCCTTAAGCGTCTCGTGGTGCCCGAGCCTCACAGCAGCTCTGACTTCCAGGTCGCGGATGCCGTCGATGAATGTCTGCACCAGGTTCCCTTCAATGAGCGTAGGTACAGACCGGTATGCTTTTCGCACCAGCTTCTCCACTTCTAGAGCCCACTGCTGCAGGTTTTCGTTGCTGCGCTGCACACGATCTTTAAGCTGCGCACGAAAGACGTGTTCCAGGTGAGCGTCGCCATATCTCGCCTCCAATGCCTCAAGGAGTTGCTCATAAGTCACTTCCTCACCGAGAGCTTCCAGAACTGTTAAGGCCTGGTCGCGCAGGCCTAGTGTGAGAGCAGTCATGGCCTGGCTTTTATTCTAGCCGTTCGCCTTCATAACAGCCTCGAACTGGATCTTGTAGGCTGACCAGGAAGAGGTACCGTCGAACGGCGGCACTTTGAATCCACGTAGCGAAGGTGTTGTAACTACTACGGGAGCTGTTGTTCCATCACCCAGTTTGAGGTCGTCCAGTGTTTTCTTCACATCAGCCACCACGTAATCAACCCGATTGTTCACTTGGTCGATTTGGGTTTTAGCTTCCTTGATTTGGGTTTCAGCTTCCGACAGGCGGTTGTCATGTTGAGCAACCCTATCCTTCACCTCCTTTATCTCTTTCCCAAAGGTAGCATGAAGGTCCTTAATGAGGAGCATCTGCTCTTCCGACCGACGGGCCTGTTCCTCCTGTCCGCTCTGCAGCTGCTCTTTCAACTGACGGACCTGTTCCTCCTGTCCGCTCTGCAGCTGCTCTTTCAACTGACGGACCTGTTCCTCCTGTCGGCGGCTCTGTTCGTCCTGTCCGCCCCGCAGCTGTTCTTCCAACCGACGGACCTGTTCCTCCTGTCGGCGAGCCTGCTCCTGCAGCATCACCATCAGAGCACCTAAGTCAGGTGCCACAGACGTAGAAGCTGCTGACGGGCCGGCTTCCGTGGCCTGCGGCTGGCCCTCAGACATCTGCGGCGTTGCACCACCAAATCTCCTCTGGTCCGTCTCCTGCTGGCGTTGACTTCGGGTACGGACACCCTCCGTTTCCTCCTTAGGTAAAATCGGCATTATTTTATCCCACTTCTGACACCAATTGTTACGAGCTTGAGGTTCGTGACAATAAAAATTGCCGATAAAATTACCTAAATTAACACTTTAATTTACTTTACACAAACTAAAGTTAAAAACACTAATAATTAAAAACACTAATTCACTTAATTCCGCTCCGAAGCTTCGCTTGTGTCGCTGAGTTCAACTCTGCCCTGCCTCGATCGCATCTTGCAGCGCCTATTTATACAATTAGCAAAGAAGCGTCCCGAACATTCACGTAAATGCGCGCCAGGCAACGAGAATTCGAGTATAGATTTTCTAGAAACTTAGTTCTTCGGGTGGCGCTGTCCGTCGAAAGATGTGTGATGTCATTTACTGCAAAACTCCCCTCGCTCTCGTTCCTGACACTAGATGGCGCTAGTGTATCGATTTTAGCGCGTAACACTGCCCCCTCCTAAGACATGCTCGTCCCGAGCATTATCGGTCCCATAATAACGCGCTAGGCGATCCACATGGACGATCTTAGGAGTCCCTCTTGCGCCTTTCTGTATCCGGTAGGTTACATCGTTGATCCTGGTCCCGTGGTGCACCAACATTGTACAATTTCGGTGCTCCTCTACTACGTGTCTGAGGTCCCCGCACGGCCGCACAACTTGTACATGTACGACACCAATCCTCGACATCGTCACGATAATGGACCCAGTAAAACTGTTCTCGGACCTTCAGTAGAGTTCGTTTAACTCCCAGATGGACTCTTGAACGACCAGTATGGCACAGCTGTAGAACATTCGGCACTTTAGCTTTAGGGACGACCATTTGCAAACAACAGCTGTCTCCTCGACCATTGTCCCATTTACGGCACAGGACTCCATCCTGAATCAGCAAGCTGTCCCATTGGGCCCAATAGCTTTTCGTGGTTGAACTCATCGCTGAGACGTCCCTCCACTTAGGCTTGGTAGCACGGGCCTTCATCCATCCCAGAATCGGCTTGATGTCCGGATCTTCCTGCTGTGCATGTCGTAGGCTGTCCTTCCACCCGTTGCTGAGGTGGTCTGTCCTGAGCATCCTCACGGATACCACTTCCTTACCTTGCCTACTACAATGGTTGCTATCCTCAGGACAAGGTCTTCTTGACAATACATCTGTGCTGCCGTGAGATTTCCCGCTGCAGTGTTTGATAGTAAAGTCGTATTCCTGCTGCTGCTGGGCGGTGCTGTTAGCTAAAATCGATACACTAGTATCGATTTTAGCGCGTAACAATAATATCGCACTTAGCCGCAAAAATTGGAAAACTAAAACTACCTTTAACTAACGCACTTTCATTTAGCTGCGATGGGTGCTTTTGTCTCGTCCACACGAACGCTTTTCTGAAAACTTACTTGGAATTCATTAAATAGTCATCGAAATGCCTTTCAGCTCGTTTTACAAATGTGATGATCACTCGGACAAAACCAGTCTCTCTTGGAGTCAGTGTTCATGTGTTTTAAACAAAATTATCGAAATAAATTGAATCAGACTTGTCATTGTGTAAGCAGAATAATACTACAGCCAGACTACTTTCTTTTTCCAGACAAATAAAACGAGCTATGAAGAAACTAAACGATATAAAATATATTTTCGTCGCATCAGATTCAAATCATATGATTGATGATTTGAAAACTGCATTACGTCAATTTGATGTTAGTGTTGTAAAACTACAACAACCAAACCCTCATCTGGACTTAGCTATATTGGGGCAGGCTAATTATTTTATTGGAAATTGTGTTTCATCATACTCTGCTTTTGCTAAAAGAGAAAGAGATGTCAAAGGATTACCTTCTGAATTTTGGTCGTTTCCGAGTCCGAAAAAGATAAGACATGAAGAACTATGATGAATAAGATGGATTAGTTATTTTGAAGTTGTCAAAGAACATTAAAAGTAAATGTTCGCACACACGCACAAGAGATAGAGAGAGAGAGAGAGAGAGGAGTACTTTTCGTAGCTTAAATAACGAAAAATAAGAAGGGTTCTCCTTTGAATATGTTTTTGCATGTGTTTAAAAATAAATACCAATATTCTAAAATTTCATTTTTTAATATGACCTTTCTTCTTGAGGTAATGAATAAAAGCATTTTTTTAACTTACCCACGGTTAATTTCTATAACAACTAAAATTAAACGTAACAATTCAAATTTTTTACTAATTGCATTAGTCCGCTTTTGCACATGACTCTCTTACATTGTATGATTAAGAAGGATTTGCCATAATTGTATTTGTATGGCAGGTGCGCTAGTATGAGTTAGTACGATGTAACTTATATACTTCAGCTGATTAAGAGGATACCTTGAAAATGAATCGTAGTTTTGGGGCCGTGGCCTATGCCTTTGTCGGTGAAACTCAAGGATGACTGAGGGTGTCAAAATGAAAGTGGTGCAATGACTTCATAATACGCAAATTATGAGATAGCTGTACCGAGCACACGCTCGGAAAAAACTAAGTAAGCGCCAAACAGCATTTTTATTTTTTTACAAAACTACGTTATGGATAAAAAAATGGTTTATGAGAACTTAGATATGATTATTTACTATGCCTTAAAAATAAGTCCATGAACTTATTCGTAAAATTATTGTGGTGTCATGGAAAAATGTAACTAATTAGAGCACACTTCGGAATTTTTTTCTATCGAGAAAATTTCATGATATCGTGTTTTACTATGCAATCTAAGGTCGTATAGTAAAAAATCGTATACCAAAATTTTGATTTGTAATCTATAAGACTTTAAAAAATATGTGAAATAGAAAAACCACCAAATTTTCGAGGCCTTAAACAGAGTAGTCAGCGCAACAAAAAGTTTCAAATATAAAATGAGGAAATCGTGCGTTTTAATTATGTACTCGGCGAAATAAAAAGTGACGAAAATTTTCGCCTATAGAAAGATCAACTAAACATTCACTAAACAACTTTTCTTGAAGGTCCCTAAGAGGAACCTTCAAGGATCTATAAAATCGGCCCAAAGTCTGGTGGTAGTCAATATTCCACAAGGAAGTTGTGAAAGAAAGAAAACTTGTAGTAAATCATATAGGACCGCCAATCATCCAGATTGTATGGATGGCATCGTGAGTTTAATCGCGATGTGCGGTGGTAAAATTTAGCGGCTGGAATTAGTCCGAGTGGAAAAATTTCTTTGAGCAGTCCCTGTGGCAGATGCGATAAAATAATAATAATAAATCTTCATTAGCATAAGAGTTACAATATTTTTGAAGCCCCTGATTCCTGAGCTACGATTCCTAATCCTATTTAAGATTTAACAAATTTTTGGATGTTGATTGATTTGTTTTATACTAATATCGATTCAGTTTGCTTATAATATAATCCTAATAGCCAAATCCTAACATTAAATTCCATTTTTCTAGTAGTTAAGGGATGCATATTTGTTAGCTTATTAATTTTGTGCTATAAAAATATGCCCTTATAAGCATGTTGCAGTCTAGCAGACGCTATTAGACATGTAATAGGTATGTATACATTTTTATAACCCTGTGTTTATTATGATTCGCGGTATTATATGATGCTTAGTGATTAAATCCAAAATGTACAGCTGCCTCGAATTAATACTCGACATTTCTCATACAATTCTGCAGTGGGAAATCTGTGTGGCCTAAAGGTCATGACTTTTAATAGGGATTTTAGTGCCCTTTCCAGGTGGATTAGAAAGGTCTGACAGGATCCTCCCCAGACGTTAATCGGTACTCTATTATAGACTGAACTAAAGCATAATATATTGAAAGCAGGAGAGATAAATCAGAGGCGTATCTTAACTATTTCAACACCCAAATAAGTTTTCTAGTACGTTCTGTTGTGAGATCTATATGTGAGCGGTAATTAAGTTTTGTCGTCTAATATTACGCCAAGATATTTTATTGGATTTAGTAATTGCGTGACATGAACATGGAGGGGCAGTATTGAAAGGCTAAGTACACGAGTGGACCTTAAGATCCAGGTTTACGGGTCCTGTGTTTCCCAAGGAAAACTACATGTATGTAGTTTTAGAAATATAGTTTTCGGAACATAATAATATATCCTAGATCACTCAATGCTCTCTATCACAAACTAACAAGAGTACTGACGTACTCTCTATCTGTTCGTAAAGTTCCGTTACAATTTTAAAACCGATTATTCATATCTTAATGGCGTTCAAATAACCCCTCAGCTCAATATAATGCAGTTATTTTGATATAACATACCTACACACACTAATTTTATTTTTAACAGATACTTTAATTCTATTTATATATATGAATGTGTAATTAATTTAAACTTACGGCAAAATTTGGAACTAAATTTGACAGCTCTACCTCTACCAACTAGAAACCTAGGTTTCTCTGTCTACGGTTGCAGGCAGTGGCGTAGCTACCTTGGGGCTAGACGGGGAAGTGCCCCGGGTCCCCCAAGCTCAAGGACCCATCCTCCATGACGACGACGTTAGAATAAATTATACATATCTTAATTGAATAAAAAAAAATCTTGGCCTCTGACCAACAAACTACGAATGGCTCGAGCTTAAAGCACAAAAATTTATCACACCTAAACATCATTGTTAAAATAAAATCACGTACTTTGTTTTATTGTCTAAGTAGCAATATTATTACTAACTGTAATCTAATTTGTGATTATTTATTTTTACCAGCTTCCGCCCGCGACTTCATTAATGAACAGCGACAATTTCGGTAGGTACTAAAAGAAGAAGTAAGAAAAAGTAAAAGTAATAGTGAAAAGTAGTGTACCTTTTAGTAAAAGTGCATCAGTAACGCATTTCCACGGGGGAATTTTATTGAGGAGATTGCTGTTTTATTTATCTAAATCCTTCAGTGTTCATGCTAACAGTAGGGTAAAGAAGAAATGTACAGTCCACATAGGCACGTCCGACAGGCGTCTAGACCGGGACCAATAGGGGGCTCGTCATCTTAGTCGCCTACCCTTTCTTTTAAGAAAGCTCTTTTTTATTTTGGCATATTGTTAATGTCAAAGGTTTATCATTACTGCCAGTTATTACAGTGTGTATTCATATACAGCTGACCTTTCATTACACAATACGAACAGATTTTGTCTGAAATTGACACCCGAAAGGCCTGAGCTACATATAGTTCACGATAAAAACACGCAAAGCTCGGGTCTAAGCCCGCAACGCAACATTCAATGTTTGACCTTGTGATTTGTTGATCGTCATTGAAAATGATGATGGATATATCAAGCTAAACTTTAACAATTCTTGAAAGAAATTTTCTAAAACGCAAAAGGATTTTCGATGTCAGGACTAATTCTTCCATTGTCTTATGGCATATGAGCAACAACCCTACAAAATGCCGGCAAGCCGTGATTTTTTTGTTTGCACGTAATTTTGAATCTATGACTATGATATCTTCTAAAGTATTCATTTATATGATATAACTTAAGAGGTTAGAGTAAGTCAGCTCAAATTCTAATTTCGCCCCTACTTCCCCGCGCGTCGTATGCTATGTACCGAAATATTTGTAATCACTAATACTGTAAGTAGAAAGGTCGTTAGACACTTATTTCATTAGGTTTATCATATTTATGCCTGTTTCTTAAAGCCAAGCCAGCCGCTTCTTATTTTTATCACGGTTATTTCCCATTTTAATTTTACGTCGTACTGTTGCGTAATGTATATTCTGATCGTAAGCGACACAACTTCTCCCTTCAAAAGCCTAAGCGATACTAACGGAACGACAGTTGCGCATTTAGTAATTATGCATAAAGTAATCCATAAATATAAAAATTAATTGCTGTAAAAATCCAACGCGTGCGAGAGAGACGACAAAATCAACTCCTTGCTTTAATTAATTTTCACAGTCCAGTGTATTTCGAATTGAAAGCAAACTGCCAAGTGTTGACCTTACATATTATATGCTACGAGGTTATGCCCTTTGAAATAGTTTGAAACAGTTTAAAAATTATTTTATTAGTTGATATTATTGATTGAGCATTTTTATAGAGCAAGCCCGGCTTCTGGGCTTCTATGGAGGCTTCGCCACTGCATAAATGCTTGGACAAAAATCCATGTCCCCTTGTTCAGTGTTTCTCAGTACTTGTGGCTCTAAGAAACTTGATTTTTATACTTAAATATTGCTGGGATATTCTCTATTGAGGAATGTGGAATTAAAATACCAGTACTAATGTTTCAATATCTTTATTTCATATATTTGTGGGTCTGGTTTTTGTCGACTTGTAGTGCTGGTCAATTATCGGTGACTGGCGCTCAAAAATTTAAATGTATTTTACATTGTTAAAAAATCTCCAATAGGGATTCAAAACCAATATCGATATAATAAAAGGTGATTAACAGATCAAACTAGGCCAGAAAAAAAGTCGGACGCATTTTTCACACTGCTCGAAGGTAAATTGTTGCTCATATCTTTTTTCTTATTTTGCTTGTGATTTACGTCAATAATAGAGTCGATAGTTTCAAAGTACGATATATTCCAAAATTTGACATCATTGTTATGTGAACTTGAAGCAATGAACTGGCCATCGTAACTTATATCCAGACATTCTACGGGTAAATTGTGCTGGCCGACAATACCCAGTTGTCGTTGAGGAAACATATGCGTTGCCCTTAAAACACCATCCTCTCCTGATGTCACAACGATATTTTGTGTAACAGGGACCATACACTGGAGAGAATGTTTCTGTCCCATATATTCGTCGCTATGTAGACCAAACTCTTTCCAATTAAATAAATATAGTTTTCCCTTTGATGATCCAACTAACAATTTAGTGTCTGAACGGAAAAGTCCCATGCAAGTTAATTCTGCATCATATTCTTCGGATGTTGTATAAATTTTACTGAAATAAACAAACAAAAATGTAATGCTGACATTCAACACGCTGCTTGTGATGCGGGTAATTATACATGTACTTGAAATATTGGTACACAAGTTCTCGTTGGGCATATTATTCACCGGCTAATTGTTTGCGCTCAGCTCAAGCAATTTAAAAGACAAATGTGACCGCGCTTTTAGCAATTTTGAGAGTCGTGCCGTGCCTCTAATGAAAAAATGGAGCCCTTATAAGATCACTTTCTTGTCCGTCGTAAAAAGAATTTCCTAATAATGGGTATCAAGTTAAAATTAACATCAAATACTAAAATCAATGGTCCTTGGCTGTGTAAAAATTAAGCTTCTATTTTAAAGACATTTGTTTCAACAATTATTTCATGTATGAAATATTTAGGTATGTATATTTGTATTGATTAAAACTACTTTTACGGATTTTATCGCGTTTAATTTTACTTTTAGTTATTTTTATTTTTAAATAAGTGTTCGCGTAAATATAACAAATCATTATATATTTGTATTTTTGAATATACGCCTATGTATTGATTTACTACATTATACTAAGTATTACTCTACATTATATTTTTAAAATCATAATAATTATAATTAGAGTGCCGCAAACTGAATTTGCTTCTTTTATTTTTCTCGCGCATGTCCGTATTTAATTTATATTTTAATTTTAAGTCAGATTCTTTTAATTAGAACTAAAAATTACACTGTTGGAAATCGGCCGCTCGCCTTGATTTGAGGACTTTCCTTTACCATCACGTTTGGTGTTCACGTTTGACGTTGTTTCCCGTTAACCGGTCTGTGAATGATTTTTATTATTCAATAAAGGTCAGATCACACAAAGACGCACACTTTTTAAGATAGTGATACAAAATATAACCGTATTTACTACACAAAAAGATACACATTTTATTGAGACAGCATCGTGTTACGCCTCGCTGCCCCTCGAGATGCCTTTTTTTATAGGATAGGGTGACAAACGAGCACGCTATCCACCTGATGATAAGTGGTTGCTGCGGCCCATAGACATCTACATCTATCCTCGATTACAAATCAAAATGCAGATGCGTTGTCACCCGTGAGGACTAAGATGGAATGCGTCGTTTCCAGTAAAAAGGGTCTCCGGTTCTCTACACTCACCATACGAAACACAGCAGCATTAAGCTACTATTTCACGCTGGTATTCTGTGAGAGCGTGGTCCTTCCCCGGTCGAGCCGACCCATTCGTGCTACAACTATACGACTAATATAACTGCAGCATGGCTCTACCATTATAAACGCGATGATCGCGGCGTAGCGCGACGCATCGCGTTGGGTCTTTGTGTGAACTAACCCATACTTTTTACCTTATTATTTTAATTAATTACTAACTGTAGGCTATTTAGAGGCGCGGTAGCTCAGATGGTTAACGATCGCTGTAAATATAACAGTACGCTGTATAATAACGTGAGTAACCCGGGTTCGATCCCCACCGGCACCAATGAACGGCACGTATATCGAGAGCAGTTTTGGACATGACATGGATGGTGTTGATGAAATGTAAGGGAAATGAAAATATTATTATGTTAGGAGATTTTAATGAAAGGGTTGGGGTGAAGGTCTGGTTATGGTTACGAAAATATATTGGGAACATTTGGTAATGAAAGTGTAAAAGAGAATGGTGAAGGGGGGCCTTCACCCTTCTCACCGTATGTGTGGAAAAGAATCTTTTTGTGACGAACACTTTATTTTGCCATAAGAAGATTCACATGTATACATGAGTAGAGTAGAATAAATGCTGTAGAAATGCGGTCGTTAAGGAATATGCTAGGATTGAATCTGAATGACGGTAATAAATTGTATGATAGGAGAAAAGTGTGGTTTGCAAGATGATGTTGTGACCTGGATTAAGAAAGGAATGCTTCGGTGGTTTGGTCATGTAGAAAGAATGAACAAGGAAAAAGTGACAAAGCAAATTTATATTGCATATGTGAACGATGATCGGGAAGGGACGCCCTAGACGAAAGTTTATAGAGCAAATTGGAGATATATTAAAAATGGGTCAGATTAGATGTACCGTTAACCGACTAACGCGTATACGTAGATATATGGGTGTAAAGGAGGCAATAGAGACGTGTCAGGAGCGTGTCAAATGGAAGTCCGTAGTCTCTGACTTCACCCGTCCGGGTGAAAGGCGTGAGCGTTTATTGTACTTAATTATTAAATTAGTCGTAGTTGATTTTAGTTGGTTAGGTTAACTAGCTATATTATGAAAATTAAAAAAGAACTATCAGATAAATGTCTATACACTCGAATTATCGTAATTAAAGTGGAAGATAATGGTGCAGAAAGACTATTTTTTTTCAGGTTTTGCCTAATATTCGGCTATTTGCAGTAAGTCCACAGGATATTCGGTATTCGGTGTGTGGTCGATTACTAGTTTCAAGTCTAGACATTATGCATAATTATATTTATATGATTTATGTTGTTTTTGCTAATTCCAAAATCGATTATGAGAGTACTTTAAGCACATATCTCTATTTTAGTATAGGTTTTGGATATGCCATCTTTTACACAACATTATTATAGAAAGTAAGGAAATAACATACCTTCCTTTTAAATCTATTGATGTAAGTACACCATCACCTCCCGCACAAACTAAATACTTCTGTGCATCATTTGTAATCATGTCAGAAACATATTCCTCGCCAATTTTGATACTGAATACAGGGTCAGATTTTCTCAAATCCCACAACTTAACTATGCCCCCATCATCACCTAGAATATAAAATTAAAAAATATTTAAAAAAACATTTTGCTTAAATTATCTCTAGGTACTTTATCAAGATTTCTCCTTACTTTACTTTATCAAGATCCTTTAAAAATATATTTTATATTTCATAATTTTGTTCCTATTTCTTTTGTTTTTGTGTACATACATTTTATATGTTTTTGTATACATACATTTAATTAATTTTAGTAAATATGCTATGAGGGCAAACATAATGTGTTTGATTTTTTAGATTAGCTTTTAGAATGCCTTATTGTCAAAGCTCCAATGAGCTCTAAACCAATGATTAGAATGAATAGTTTTAATTTTTGAATGAGATTTCAACTTCATTAGCTAATTATGGGACTGATTGGCATTTCATACCCCCTCATGCTCTCAATTATAAGATTTTCCGACCATTAATATTAGTAAATTTATCCAATAATGTTTGATCGTTTAATACCCCTGGCCATTTTTTAATAGGTGAACACTTGCTTACTGCTCCTGAACATAAATTTGAACATTATGTCATAGTTAATTAACACAACATGCTATATATCTTTAAGTCCACTGAGTACCCAGTTAATTCAAAGGTATAAATGTATAATAACGGGTAAAAATATGTAACCTTTGCTGTTCAATAGCTTTAAACATCAATATAGCATCACTGATTTACACCTCTCTGCAATTGGATAGGTTTCGTACCCTACTTCTGTACTCGGATAGTCGTCGTAGTTTTAATATATCTAGTATGTATAAGACTGTAAATAAAGAACACTTCTGTACTCTACGCAGAAGTCCGAACTAGTGCTACAATGGAGGACGGAATTGAAGAGCTTTTGAAAGACTTTAAGTACCAGTTTTCCATCCGATTTTAGAAGTAGAAATTAGTCCCGCTGGGTTTTTTGCTGGTTCTTCCCAGGACAGAGGTTTTTTTTTGCGAACGAGTGGTAAATGAAAAAATTGACTTTCAATAAGAATTGTTTATAATTTACATTTAATAAAATAGTTTCTGTTTCAAAAAAAAAAGAAGCTCTGCTGTAATTCCATCCTCGTATCTGACAAGTGTTTGCATAATAGTGTCCAGTCAGAGCTCAGAACCGGAGTACAAAAACCTATCCAACTATAGAAAGGTGTAAGACAGAGTGCTTTCCAAAGACCCCCAAACTTTGGGTGCCTTCGATAGGTGACGCTGTGGTCGTGTTACTAATAAATTTTATATTTACAATGTAAAAAGTCCAGAGTGAATTCAGATTAAAATCGGAGTGAAACTCATCCCTCCACCTACCTGAAAGAAGAACATAATGTCTGCCAGACCAGCTAGTGTAAATTATAGTAACACATTACGTTATATCTAAATTACCTGTTACAAATTTGTTGCTCCCCAAACAATGTAGGCTATAAACTGGTTCTTCATGAGCATTTTCATAGCATTGTTTTAATTTTCCAGTTTCAACATCTGTAGCTATAATAGCTTTGTCCTGAAATTTGTAAAGTTGTCATGGTGAAATAAAAGATAAAACATACATATATACTAATTATAACATCAGCTATCTGCCAGTGAGCCCCGTCTAAATCGGTTTAACTGTTTCGGAGATTAGCCAGAACAAACAGACAGATAGACAAAAATTCAAAAGATTGTATTTTTGTTATAAGCGCCGCATATATTTTCACATACATAAAGTAAAAACTGTTATTTTGACATTACAGATAGACACTTCAATTTTATTTATTTGCATAGATATATAGAAAAGTTGGGTCTTTAATTCACTTATAATATTTAAATGTCAATGGAAGCTAAAATTTCTCAAGGAATTCCACAAAACACAGTTTTTGGTATCCTGCATCCATCGACTTTCCACCTGCATTCCCAGTAGATTAGTACAGGTAGTTTCTCCATAATATAATAGGGTGCCGCCCTGTGCGATGGTTATGGAAATGATGTTGCCATTCCGAAACCTCTCTTCCTCACTTATATGTTATTTATTAAGGCTCTTTTATGAAATTTAAGTTTCAACTATCAAAAACGATAATATTAGTAAAAAGTGGGTTCAATAACGCTTTCGTAATTGGAACAAAGAAATACATGTTTAAATTCAAGTTTAAATTCAACAACCGTTTTTCTGAAATAGATTTATTTGTATTTCATAAAATTCGGTACAACTGATGGATGGGCCTTTTCAGCCCTATGTACCAGCTGGATCGAGTCTACACAACACAATTACTAAATACTTACGGATTTATAACTACTAAAACCAAAACCAACACAAGGAATAAACAAAAAAAAGTAAATTAACAGATCTCAGAAACACAAAATAGCCAAAAACAGAACACTTGTATATCTCCCTCCCAGACCTCGTTAGCGTGTAGACGTTATAATAATACCTCGTTTTGTCGTTTAAGTATTATAAATACAAAATTTCAAGCAATAAATAAAGTTGAAATAATAGGAGTACAAAAGTAGTCGTCAATACGCTGTACGTCGCGTTGGCGAAACAACACTCAAGCGACAGTAGCCTAATGGCAGGGCGCGGACCGCGAACTCAAAAAGGTCGTGGGTTCGAATCCGCCATTCGACTACTGGCGTGAACCACTCGTAACACAAGCAATTTAAGCTTACCACGAGTGGTAAAGGGGAATATTAGTAATGTTTATAGCATTGTTAATATTCTTTAAAAAAAAACACATCGTACACGGCCGCACGGAGTCTACATCAACGCAGTCTGTGACAGGGTGAGTAACATATCTCACTAGCATACATTCGCAACTGCTGTGTGCGTGCTAGCAATTGCAAATCGCAACTATATACACGGTTCCCGTTTGATTCGCCCGCCTCCCATGCTCCCAGTAGCTGACAAGCTGAATTGATAAAATACTGTTTGGAATTCGTATTCTGGTAGATTGGCCTCATTCTGTAAGATTCTTATTCTGATACTAACTGGATCCTTATTCTGGAAGGAATTCCTTTACCTTGAAATAAACAATACTCCGTTTACAATTACCATTTGAAACGGATGTCATAATATTGACAGAAAGCAGGTTAAACACCAATAAAGAAATACTTGCACTGGATAACTATAAACGGTTTAAAACCAATCGTCAACTAAATCAGAATGACGGAGTAGTAGCCTATATTAAAAACGACCTAAAGATGCAAAAAGTATCTGAACTAAAGCTAACACATGCATCAGGCTTACACATTGTTACTTCTGACTTTATTATATTGGGTATCTATAGATCGCCGTCAGTTGCAAACGCTGATATATTTATTGATTCTTGATTTGATTATGATTGAGAGAGAGAAGAGTACGAACAGTTGAGAACTGAATTGATAGAATTTATGAATAAAGAAAACATTATAGGAGAAAGTATTCCGCCTTGCGGCACGCCTGTTTCAATATCAGCCCATCTTGAGAATTCTTGTCCTAATCGTACTGATTGCCGGCGGCCGCGAAGATAGGATGAAAACCATTCCAAAGCTGGGATTGAGAATCTAAGATTAGTTAGGAAGGCTATAAGGATATCGTGGTCGATTGTTAAAAGCATTTGAAAAGTCAACAAGCACTACCACCGTAAGCTTTTGCTCATCCATTCCCATTCTAATATCATCTGTGACTTTTACCAATGCAGTGGTAGTACTGTGACCTGCACAAAAGCCTGACTGATATTTATTCAGCAGATTGTGTTTGGTTATGAACATAGAGATTTGCTTGTGAACACAGGCTTCCAGAACTTTAGATAGGTATGGCAATATTGTAATCGGTAGAAAATGGGTAGGTAATGAGGGATTAGGTATTTTAGGAAGTGGTCGCACAAATGCTTTTTCCACTGAGTAGGATATTGACCTGAGTCAAGGGAATAGTTTATGATATGTGTGATTGCAAGCGAAAGGCACTCGAGGATCATGGATACCGTAACCTTACTAACCTCATCGCAACCCACAGCCTTGGATTTAATAGCTAGTACAGATTTCTGTATCTCATCCTCAATCACAGAAATGAAAAAAAGGAATAGGAGGATATGGCATGGATTGAATGGAAGCTATTGTCGTAGAACGAACTGTGGGATCCAAAGGAGAAGTAGAAATAAAGTGATGATTTATTTCGTCCAGAGTGATTGATGGACCACGGTCAGATGTAACGGCCTTACTACTACGATTACTACTACTATGATTCTTTAATACGATATGACAATTTCCCTGAAATTAAATCAAATCTAACTTCGTCTGTTCTATTGGGTTCTGACACGCAGGAAATTTCTGATATACTCATGAGTCTTGACTCTGGAAGTGCTCCTGGTTGGGATGGTATACCAACATTGTTCCTGCAAAGATGTAAAGATTTTGTGACCCCACTAATTAGCCAACTAGCCAACCTGTGTTTTAAAACAGGTATATTTCCAAGGGCCCTGAAACGATCACTGGTCACACCAAGACTCCTCAGTTCCAAGAAGAAAGACTCCTCAGCTAGTTGCACCGTAATAAAGTTCTATCAAATTCACAATATGGTTTTAGACAAGGTTTATCTACACAGTGTGACGGCTCAATATTATTATTAATAATTAAATTCAATATAAAGGGGCGTCAAAAATAGTTTTAAAACATATATATTAAGCAATAAAGTTAAATTAATAAACATAAAGTTAATATATTTCAGACATTATCCCAATAACATAGCAAATTAAAGGTAAAATTATTGTTTCTCGTAATAGGTAAATTTATTATAAAAAAAAACTTGTAAAAATATTTAAAATAAAATAAATAATAGAAATAATAGAAGTACAAGTCAAAAAATATTATAAAATTAAGTTAAATAACGTTTATAAGATAATTAGAAAATTTGTTAAAAATTGTTTAAGTCATGGGAGGTGTTCGTGTATAAAAGAAAATTTTTCTAAGTTGTGGAAGGAGTTCACGTATAGATGAAATTTTCTAAGTTGTTGAAGGAGTTCATGTATTAAAGAAAATTTTCCTAAGTTATGGAAGGTGTTCACGTATAGAAGTCTTGTATGGATGAGGTGCCGGAGATACATACCTGCAGTTGTACATATATATGGGGTGGTCGGGAGCCTGACTGCCTGAAGTACTGTAGCACAATGACTAGTCCTATATTAGGGACTTATGATATTAAACTCAATGATACAAAAGCAATACTATAGAAGGTCTCTGTGATGAATTTGCATTACAATAGTAGGGTCGTGGGTTCGAACCCTATATATAAATGACTTATGAAAGTAAGGTCTATGATTCAAAAGCAATACTACAGAAGGTCTCTGTGATTAATATGCATTACAATAGTAGGGTCGTGGGTTCGAATCCTATATATGAATGACTTATGAAAGTAAGGTCTATGATTCAAAAGCAATACTATAGAAGGTCTCTGTGATTAATATGCATTACAATAGTAGGGTCGTGGGTTCGAATCCTATATATGAATGACTTATGAAAGTAAGGTCTATGATTCAAAAGCAATACTATAGAAGGTCTCTATGATTAATATGCATTACAATAGTAGGGTCGTGGGTTCGAATCCTATATAGGAATGACTTATGAAAGTAAGGTCTATGATTCAAAAGCAATACTATAGAAGGTCTCTATGATTAATATGCATTACAATAGTAGGGTCGTGGGTTCGAATCCTATATAGGAATGACTTATGAAAGTAAGGTCTATGATTCAAAAGCAATACTATAGAAGGTCTCTATGATTAATATGCATTACAATAGTAGGGTCGTGGGTTCGAATCCTATATATGAATGACTTATGAAAGTAAGGTCTATGATACAAAAGCAATATTATAGGAGGTCTCCTTGATGCATAAGCATTGTATGGGGTGGTCGGGTGACTGACTGCTCCTAGTACTGTAGCAAAATGACTAGTCCTTATTAGGGACTTGAAAAGGAATATTATGGTGGCGTGTGTGCTGCTTCACGAGCAATTGGTCCGAGGTAAACTTGGACTCGCTAACCGATGTGTCCTAGACATATCATCTTAGTGTCGATGGTAGCGGGTTTGTTGTAGCAATACGGCTTTCCCGTGGACATCGCACACCCATACCGTTTGTGGGCGGCGTAGTAGCGCATAGCGATGCGTCGTCTATCTTTCGGATGGGGATGTTGAGTGTGTTTGGTAGCACTTTTAAGTGTAACAGGCATACTCAGCTTCATGTCTTAGTGCATTAGCGCTATGATACGTGGAGTTTTGTTCATTGGCGTCTTAGTAGCGTGCTACTATGATACGTTAGTGATATTTTTTATATGACAACAATACTAACTTTGTTGCCAAAGTCGATAGGAGTCATGTGGGTGTGTTGTGAGGGTGTGCGCCGCCCGTATGATGGTTGCATTGATGCTTACTGCTACTTAATTGCGTATTGCGTCTTGTGATGGATCTGCGGGTGTGCTGCGCCTGATTCGACGCTCTCTTGTGGTTCTGGTCGATGGAGGTATACAATTAACATCTTAGTGTCGGTGGTAAGCGGGTTTGTTGTAGCAATACGGCTTTCCCGTGGACATCGCACACCCATACCGTTTGTGGGCGGCGTAGTAGCGCATAGCGATGCGTCGTCTATCTTTCGGATGGGGATGTTGAGTGTGTTTGGTAGCACTTTTAAGTGTAACAGGCGTACTCAGCTTCATGTCTTAGTGCATTAGCGCTATGATACGTGGAGTTTTGTTCATTGGCGTCTTAGTAGCGTGCTACTATGATACGTTAGTGATATTTTTTATATGACAACAATACTAACTTTGTTGCCAAAGTCGATAGGAGTCATGTGGGTGTGTTGTGAGGGTGCGCCGCCCGTATGATGGTTGCATTGATGCTTACTGCTACTTGCGGTATTGCGTCTTGTGATGGATCTGCGGGTGTGCTGCGCCTGATTCGACGCTCTCTTGTGGTTCTGGACGATGGAGGTATACAATTAACATCTTAGTGTCGGTGGTAAGCGGGTTTGTTGTAGCAATACGGCTTTCCCGTGGACATCGCACACCCATACCGTTTGTGGGCGGCGTAGTAGCGCATAGCGATGCGTCGTCTATCTTTCGGATGGGGATGTTGAGTGTGTTTGGTAGCACTTTTAAGTGTAACAGGCATACTCAGCTTCATGTCTTAGTGCATTAGCGCTATGATACGTGGAGTTTTGTTCATTGGCGTCTTAGTAGCGTGCTACTATGATACGTTGGTGATATTTTTAATATAACAACAATACCAACTTTGTTACCAAAGTCGATAGGGATCATGTTGGGTGTGTTGTGAGGGGGCGCCATCCGTATGATAGTTGCATTGATGCTTACTGCTACTGGCGGTATTGCGTCTTGTGATGGATCTACGGGTGTGCTGTGCCTGATTCGACGCTCTCTGTGGTTCTGGTCGATGGAGGTATACGGGTGGTGATGTCTGCTGGGATGTATGGGGGACCTTGGAATGGTGTAAGCCCGACGATAGTCGTATTAATGCTTATTGCGTTCTGCAGCATTGCGTCTCTGCGATGGTTGTTTGGTGGGACGCTATTCTCAATGGCGCTCTCTGCGTCTTGGTTTGACTCACGCCTAAGTAGCTTTGCCAAGTCGGGTCCCTTCATTGCGGGGCTGCAGACTGTCTGCCCTCCACGATGTTTTATATAACAACATAATATTATATCTCTGTAACTTTCCCACCTTTGAATGATTGAAGGCAACTTGTTGGTGGGTGAGACAAACATGATCGAAAATGCATTTACTCAACGTCAGTAACACAAACCCTTTCTGATGGCGAATTATTACTCTTATCTTATAACTGCCTTTTGGCTATATCTGCCGTTGTATTGGTTGGTGGAGCATATGTGTCGACCTCATGCGGGTGGTAGCTGGCGGGAGGATCTGAGGAGACTCTCAAGGCTGCGGCCGAAAGCCGCACAACGTGGGACCCCATTCCCTTGAGGTGAGCAGTATACTCATGACACGCTCTGCGGCTAGTAGCCGTGCTGATCATGCAATTGGTGGTGATGCCATACACTTACATCACGTCTGCAGGAGCGGCGGTCTGGCAGGTGGTGGCGCTCACGGAGGGTTTACGGCCAGTGTGCCTATTTGCCTAAACCGTGTGACGTACATTCACTGTGGCTGGATTCGTTCGTATTCTGTATGGCGTTTACACGCATTGACATGCGCGACTTCGGTCGATGTTTGTGCTTACGCACTAACAAGGGGCCAAGCCTCTTTTACTGGTTCGCCAGTTATTTTGCTGTGGACTACGGTCCAGTTCCCGAATTAGCGTTCCCTTCGGGGGGAGTGCATCAAAATGGTTGGCGCTCACCGTGCACGGCGTGTGTGGGGCCGTGTACCTCCCCTACATTTTTTTTAAATAAATGTAGGAGAGCGAAGCCCTTGTATCGGGTATTTTTGTATAAATATATTGTGAGCCTTTTCCAAGCGGGAAGGGATAAATAATAATAAATTAATAATGTCAACCTGATACAAGTGGAATAAAGACGTTTTATGTTCTTAACCTTTTTCGAGCCCTGTCTTCGTGAACGGGGTTCACTTAGCTTATAAGGCACTACCAACAGCTTTCAATTGCTCTAGTGAATATTCATTCTTCCAAACGACACCTAAAAGAACTAAGTTACTAAACAAACACAACGTAAATAAGGGTCCTAACTAAGACGATCACGCCAAAATATTATAAACGGCCTATTATTAAACCTTTAGAAAGATCATTTAGAAAGATCTAAATATATTTTATTAATCCTGGTCTCATATATATACATATAATTTTATTGAAAAGGGGATATTCTCAATATAGTAAAATTTTATTATATAAAATAGAGGGGGGGGGGATCGTTACAATTTGGTGCCGTGACCAGGATATATTTTAAAAAGAAGGTCGTCTTTATAAGAATTATGAAGTAGGCATTATGCCTACAGTTTGTTGTCCGTGAAATGGAGAGGTGTCTAGGAGGATGGTGTTTGCTGGGGGTGGTTGAGAGTCTGGGGGTGGGGCATTAATATTAATATTGATTTTTTTTTGTTATAAAAGGTGTGTGCATAGTCAATGCAAAATAAAATATAAAGTGAAATAAATGAGAAGACGCAGTAACATTTGTGTAAGTGAAGGACATAACTGTTAAAACTTATAAAATTATATAAATATAATAATGGCTAAAAAAAAAATAAAAGTACTATCTGAGTGAAAGCTAAGCCTGAAAATGAATTTAAGATGCTTCAAAAATTAATTAAAAATGCAGTGAAAACCTTTGAGGTTAAAATAATTTCTCGAAGATAAGTTTATTAACCAAAAGAAAGATCACCAAATTAAAGTAAACCAAGAAGAGGTGTACGGGGCGAGCACCTCGTATGTTACTGATCCTAAAAGGAATAATTTATATAAAATACATAATGTAAAAATAGAAAAGCTGAAGATGGGAAATGAAATACTCATCAAGTAACATTTTATAAGATCTCACCAATTAAATAAAGGACGTTCCATCCAATAATCTCTATATAATCGAAAGTTGTGAGCAAGATTTAAGTTAAATTTTTAAGAAAATGTTAAATTAAGTATTTTATTCTATTAATTCATTTAAACAAATAATGTTCATGTGTGATATTTGTAATAATTTAAATTAAACGGAGAGAATTATAAACCTGGGTCAGTACGCCTGACTCAATAACATTAATAAGTTCAAGCAGTCACTTAAACTAAATAGTATAAGCAATATAATGTCGGACAAATTAGATAACAAGTGCGAAACAATTTAAAAGAGGTAAATCGCATTAGAAACACAAAATTTGGAAAGCGTAATAAGTTAATGAAATATCACATTGGCGATTTAGTAAAAGGTTCTAGTTCTAGTAAATCAGATGCAGATAACAAAGTTATGAGTAAATTTAATTTGGCGTATTAAGGGCCTTATATAATAGCAGCCGTACCATCATACAATGTACTTTAATATACCTTAGCAAGCCCAGAAACAAATGAAATTAGGGGAAATTTTAATGCTATTCATTTATTAAA
Source organism: Parnassius smintheus behrii (assembly GCA_036936625.1). Taxonomy (NCBI): domain Eukaryota; kingdom Metazoa; phylum Arthropoda; class Insecta; order Lepidoptera; family Papilionidae; genus Parnassius; species Parnassius smintheus. The sequence continues at coordinate 32,516,216 of JAUPFT010000005.1, read as the reverse complement.
AATATTTTAAATAATAGGTTTGGCTTATATACATTCTAGAATAAATACTGTAGTATAATTTGGTCCCGTGGGTGGCCTTTTGAAAAATAGATTAAAATTATTAAAGTTATGAGCAAGATACAAATTAATTAAAAATAAGAAAATGTTGTAATAATTTTATTAATAACTATCTGTAAATATTGAGTGTAAGATAATATTGTAAATTATGTTTTTATTGAATAAATTTGGGGAGTTGGGTTAGGGTGAATGGCTCAATCAAATTTATCCTGTGGGTGTGTAGCCATCTGATTTCAACTCATATTCATAAAAGTGTACATATAAAGCAAGCATTGATGAATTAATATTTTAAAGACTTAAAAATATAAGTCAAAAACTAAAGAGAACCACTATATCAACGACATAATATATAATAAATTTAGCAAGATAACAATTTATGGTTTATTGCAATTGGATAGATGTGGTTGAAGGGGTGTGTGGCGGCGGCCATTCCCTGGGGTAGGTGGGGTGAAAATATATACTGAATTGTAACAGATTGAAAGAGGAAAGAACAGATACACATAAGTTCAAAATTTTGAGTGTAGTGCATATGCTCTCAATATAGTAAAATTTTATATCAACGACTCCACTGTGTGGGTCATTAACATAAAATTTGGGGGTGGATTGTGACGGCTCAATATTATTATTAATAATTAAATTCAATATAAAGGGGCGTCAAAAATAGTTTTAAAACATATATATTAAGCAATAAAGTTAAATTAATAAACATAAAGTTAATATATTTCAGACATTATCCCAATAACATAGCAAATTAAAGGTAAAATTATTGTTTCTCGTAATAGGTAAATTTATTATAAAAAAAAAACTTGTAAAAATATTTAAAATAAAATAAATAATAGAAATAATAGAAGTACAAGTCAAAAAATATTATAAAATTAAGTTAAATAACGTTTATAAGATAATTAGAAAATTTGTTAAAAATTGTTTAAGTCATGGGAGGTGTTCGTGTATAAAAGAAAATTTTTCTAAGTTGTGGAAGGAGTTCACGTATAGATGAAATTTTCTAAGTTGTTGAAGGAGTTCATGTATTAAAGAAAATTTTCCTAAGTTATGGAAGGTGTTCACGTATAGAAGTCTTGTATGGATGAGGTGCCGGAGATACATACCTGCAGTTGTACATATATATGGGGTGGTCGGGAGCCTGACTGCCTGAAGTACTGTAGCACAATGACTAGTCCTATATTAGGGACTTATGATATTAAACTCAATGATACAAAAGCAATACTATAGAAGGTCTCTGTGATGAATTTGCATTACAATAGTAGGGTCGTGGGTTCGAACCCTATATATAAATGACTTATGAAAGTAAGGTCTATGATTCAAAAGCAATACTACAGAAGGTCTCTGTGATTAATATGCATTACAATAGTAGGGTCGTGGGTTCGAATCCTATATATGAATGACTTATGAAAGTAAGGTCTATGATTCAAAAGCAATACTATAGAAGGTCTCTGTGATTAATATGCATTACAATAGTAGGGTCATGGGTTCGAATCCTATATATAAATGACTTATGAAAGTAAGGTCTATGATTCAAAAGCAATACTATAGAAGGTCTCTGTGATTAATATGCATTACAATAGTAGGGTCGTGGGTTCGAATCCTATATATGAATGACTTATGAAAGTAAGGTCTATGATTCAAAAGCAATACTATAGAAGGTCTCTATGATTAATATGCATTACAATAGTAGGGTCGTGGGTTCGAATCCTATATAGGAATGACTTATGAAAGTAAGGTCTATGATTCAAAAGCAATACTATAGAAGGTCTCTATGATTAATATGCATTACAATAGTAGGGTCGTGGGTTCGAATCCTATATAGGAATGACTTATGAAAGTAAGGTCTATGATTCAAAAGCAATACTATAGAAGGTCTCTATGATTAATATGCATTACAATAGTAGGGTCGTGGGTTCGAATCCTATATATGAATGACTTATGAAAGTAAGGTCTATGATACAAAAGCAATATTATAGGAGGTCTCCTTGATGCATAAGCATTGTATGGGGTGGTCGGGTGACTGACTGCTCCTAGTACTGTAGCAAAATGACTAGTCCTTATTAGGGACTTGAAAAGGAATATTATGGTGGCGTGTGTGCTGCTTCACGAGCAATTGGTCCGAGGTAAACTTGGACTCGCTAACCGATGTGTCCTAGACATATCATCTTAGTGTCGACGGTAGCGGGTTTGTTGTAGCAATACGGCTTTCCCGTGGACATCGCATACCCATACCGTTTGTGGGCGGCGTAGTAGCGCATAGCGATGCGTCGTCTATATTTCGGATTGGGATGATGAGTGTGTTTGGTAGCACTTTTAAGTGTAACAGGCATACTCAACTTCATGTCTTAGTGCATTAGCGCTATGATACGTGAAGTTTTGTCCACTGGCGTCTTAGTAGCGTGCTACTATGATACGTTGGTGCAGTTTTATATAACAACAATCTTAGTGCCGGTGGTAAGCGGGTTTGTTGTAGCAATACGGCTTTCCTGTAGACATCGCACAACCATACCGTTTGTGGGCGGCGTAGTAGCGCATAGCGAAGCGTCGTCTATATTTCGGATTGGGATGATGAGTGTGTTTGGTAGCACTTTTAAGTGTAACAGGCATACTCAACTTCATGTCTTAGTGCATTAGCGCTATGATACGTGGAGTTTTGTTCATTGACGTCTTAGTAGCGTGCTACTATGATACGTTAGTGACATTTTTTATATAACAACAATATTAACTTTGTTGCCAAAGTCGATAGGAGTCATGTGGGTGTGTTGTGAGGGTGTGCGCCGCCCGTATGATGGTTGCATTGATGCTTACTGCTACTTGCGGTATTGCGTCTTGTGATGGATCTGCGGGTGTGCTGCGCCTGATTCGACGCTCTCTTGTGGTTCTGGTCGATGGAGGTATACAATTAACATCTTAGTGTCGGTGGTAAGCGGGTTTGTTGTAGCAATACGGCTTTCCCGTGGACATCGCACACCCATACCGTTTGTGGGCGGCGTAGTAGCGCATAGCGATGCGTCGTCTATCTTTCGGATGGGGATGTTGAGTGTGTTTGGTAGCACTTTTAAGTGTAACAGGCATACTCAGCTTCATGTCTTAGTGCATTAGCGCTATGATACGTGGAGTTTTGTTCATTGGCGTCTTAGTAGCGTGCTACTATGATACGTTAGTGATATTTTTTATATGACAACAATACTAACTTTGTTGCCAAAGTCGATAGGAGTCATGTGGGTGTGTTGTGAGGGTGCGCCGCCCGTATGATGGTTGCATTGATGCTTACTGCTACTTGCGGTATTGCGTCTTGTGATGGATCTGCGGGTGTGCTGCGCCTGATTCGACGCTCTCTTGTGGTTCTGGTCGATGGAGGTATACAATTAACATCTTAGTGTCGGTGGTAAGCGGGTTTGTTGTAGCAATACGGCTTTCCCGTGGACATCGCACACCCATACCGTTTGTGGGCGGCGTAGTAGCGCATAGCGATGCGTCGTCTGTCTTTCGGATGGGGATGTTGAGTGTGTTTGGTAGCACTTTTAAGTGTAACAGGCATACTCAGCTTCATGTCTTAGTGCATTAGCGCTATGATACGTGGAGTTTTGTTCATTGGCGTCTTAGTAGCGTGCTACTATGATACGTTGGTGATATTTTTAATATAACAACAATACCAACTTTGTTACCAAAGTCGATAGGGATCATGTTGGGTGTGTTGTGAGGGGGCGCCATCCGTATGATAGTTGCATTGATGCTTACTGCTACTGGCGGTATTGCGTCTTGTGATGGATCTACGGGTGTGCTGCGCCTGATTCGACGCTCTCTGTGGTTCTGGTCGATGGAGGTATACGGGTGGTGATGTCTGCTGGGATGTATGGGGGACCTTGGAATGGTGTAAGCCCGACGATAGTCGTATTAATGCTTGTTGCGTTCTGCAGCATTGCGTCTCTGCGATGGTTGTTTGGTGGGACGCTATTCTCAATGGCGCTCTCTGCGTCTTGGTTTGACTCACGCCTAAGTAGCTTTGCCCAAGTCGGGTCCCTTCATTGCGGGGCTGCAGACTGTCTGCCCTCCACGATGTTTTATATAACAACATAATATTATATCTCTGTAACTTTCCCACCTTTGAATGATTGAAGGCAACTTGTTGGTGGGTGAGACAAACATGATCGAAAATGCATTTACTCAACGTCAGTAACACAAACCCTTTCTGATGGCGAATTATTACTCTTATCTTATAACTGCCTTTTGGCTATATCTGCCGTTGTATTGGTTGGTGGAGCATATGTGTCGACCTCATGCGGGTGGTAGCTGGCGGGAGGATCTGAGGAGACTCTCAAGGCTGCGGCCGAAAGCCGCACAACGTGGGACCCCATTCCCTTGAGGTGAGCAGTATACTCATGACACGCTCTGCGGCTAGTAGCCGTGCTGATCATGCAATTGGTGGTGATGCCATACACTTACATCACGTCTGCAGGAGCGGCGGTCTGGCAGGTGGTGGCGCTCACGGAGGGTTTACGGCCAGTGTGCCTATTTGCCTAAACCGTGTGACGTACATTCACTGTGGCTGGATTCGTTCGTATTCTGTATGGCGTTTACACGCATTGACATGCGCGACTTCGGTCGATGTTTGTGCTTACGCACTAACAAGGGGCCAAGCCTCTTTTACTGGTTCGCCAGTTATTTTGCTGTGGACTACGGTCCAGTTCCCGAATTAGCGTTCCCTTCGGGGGGAGTGCATCAAAATGGTTGGCGCTCACCGTGCACGGCGTGTGTGGGGCCGTGTACCTCCCCTACATTTTTTTTAAATAAATGTAGGAGAGCGAAGCCCTTGTATCGGGTATTTTTGTATAAATATATTGTGAGCCTTTTCCAAGCGGGAAGGGATAAATAATAATAAATTAATAATGTCAACCTGATACAAGTGGAATAAAGACGTTTTATGTTCTTAACCTTTTTCGAGCCCTGTCTTCGTGAACAGGGTTCACTTAGCTTATAAGGCACTACCAACAGCTTTCAATTGCTCTAGTGAATATTCATTCTTCCAAACGACACCTAAAAGAACTAAGTTACTAAACAAACACAACGTAAATAAGGGTCCTAACTAAGACGATCACGCCAAAATATTATAAACGGCCTATTATTAAACCTTTAGAAAGATCATTTAGAAAGATCTAAATATATTTTATTAATCCTGGTCTCATATATATACATATAATTTTATTGAAAAGGGGATATTCTCAATATAGTAAAATTTTATTATATAAAATAGAGGGGGGGGGGGATCGTTACAACAGGACGCAATATATGATTTAACAAAGTTGATTATAGAAAAGGTCGATCGTGGAGAAAAATGTCTCGCCGTCTTTCTTGACTTAAAAAATGCTTTTGACATCATCTCTATCCCCAGACTAGTTATTAAGCTAGAGAGCATTGGAATATAGGGCACAGCCTCTGCTCTCTTCAAAGACTACCTACTTGAGAGAAAACAAATGGTTAAAATCGGCAGTAGCGTAAGTCAAGAAGAATGTATATCTTATGGTGTCCCGCAAGGATCTGTCCTCGGTCTAACTCTGTTCTTAATATATATATATATATATATATATATATATATATATATATATATATATATATATATATATATATATATTAATCAATTGTGTAACTTAGAGAACTGCGGAGGACAGATCTTCTCATACGCGGATGACACCGCAGTGGTTTTCTCTGGATGTTCTTGGGAAATGATACAAAATGTCGCTGAAAAGCGCTTAGCAGTTATTGCCAACCGGTTGAACAGTAACCTACTAACATTAAACGCCACAAAAACTAAATACGCATGCTTTTCTCTAGATCAGAGCACTCAACCAGATGCTAAGTTTCGGCTCAAGGTAAATAAAAACAAAAAAAAGTTTAATAAATTAAAATTGAAATAAAAATAAAAAGGTATAAAAAAATAATAGAAATAAATATATATATATATATATATATATATATATTCTTAAAGAACAAGAACAGAACAACTTGTTCTTTAAGAAAGGCGACAACGCTCTCTTGAAGAACTACAGACCGATTTCCCTTCTGAGCCGCGTCTACGTGCTGTTTTCGAGAGTCATTACGAATCGTCTCGCACGCAGACTCGACGACTTCCAGCCTCCCGAACAAGCCGGTTTCCAAAAAGGCTTCAGTACCATAGACCACATACATACCCTGCGGCAGATTGTACAGAAGACTGAAGAGTACAATTTGCCACTTTGCCTGGCGTATGTGGACTATGAGAAAGTCTTTGATTCCGTCGAAATTTGGGCGGTGCTGCAGTCCTTTCAGCGGTGCCAAGTTGACTGTCGGTATATCGAAGTGCTGAAGTGTGTGTACAGTAGGGCTACGATGGCTATCCGAGTACAGAACCAGAGCTCGGAACCTATCCAACTGCAGAGAGGTGTAAGACAGGGTGACGTTATATCCCCGAAACTCTTCACCGCTGCTTTGGAAGACGTTTTCAAGCTACTGGACTGGAAAGGATACGGTATTAACATCAATGGCGTGTACATCACTCACCTTCGATTTGCCGACGATATAGTCCTTATGGCAGAATCGCTGGAGGACTTAAGCACTATGCTCAATGACCTCAATAGTGCCTCCCAACGGATAGGTCTTAAGATGAACATGGACAAAACAAAGATCATGTTTAATGTCCATGTCACACCTATGCCGGTAGTTGTTGGGAGCACTATGCTCGAAGTTGTTGACGAGTACGTTTACCTGGGACAAATAGTCCGACTAGGTAAGTCCAACTTCGACCGAGAGGTCAATCGACGGATTCAACTCGGCTGGGCAGCGTTCGGGAAATTACGACATATCTTCTCGTCAGGTATACCTTAATCTCTAAAAACTAGTTTGTACAACCAGTGCGTGTTGCCAGTGATGACTTACGGATCTGAGACGTGGTCCTTCACTGCTGGCCGTATGAGGACGCTCAAGGTCGCTCAGCGAGCTATGGAGAGGGCTATGCTCGGAGTTTCTCTGCGTGATAGACTCAGAAATGAGGATATCCGCAGTAAAACCAGAGTGACCGACATAGCCCAACGGATTAGTAAGCTGAAGTGGCAATGGGCCGGCCATATAGCTCGAAGAACCGATAACCGATGGGGAAGAAAGGTTCTCGAGTGGCAGCCTCGTACCGGTAGGCGTAGTGTAGGGCGACCCCCCACTAGATGGAGTGACGACCTGGTAAGATATGCAGGAAGTCGATGGATGCAGGTGGCTCAGGACCATGCTTTGTGGCATTACTTGGGGGAGGCCTATGTTCAGCAGTGGACTTGTAAAGGGCTGTAATGATGATGATGATGATGATATATATATAAAATTACTAAAAATAAAACAAAATAAAATACAAAATTAAAATTGAAATAAATATAATTATGACCTGTGCGAGTCTCAATGACAGTAGTTGTTCATGCCCAAGTATAGAAAAAGTTAGCTGCATTAAATACCTAGGTGTTATGGTCGATCAAAGGCTCTCCTGGCATAATCAACTTGAAACAATTATTGGCAGAATGCGTAAGCTTATCTGGATCTTTAAAAATCTAAGATATGTTATGTCCAGTACTTTATTAACAAAATTTATGTTGCCCTTGCACAGTCTGTACTCATATACTGCATTCCTGTGTGGGATGGAGCGACTAAAACTAAATTTTATCACTTAGAGAAAAGTCAAAGATCACTCTTGAAGGTGATGTACTTTAAAATGTATAGATATTCAACACATGAACCTTATAAAATCTGTGGACTCCTATCGGTTAGGAAATTTTATATTGAAACATCTTCTTTACCTTCACCAAAAAGTACCATTCGACCCCAGAAAAGCTAATGTCAATAAAAGATATGGAAAAAGTTGCACCATCTCCCGCAGTACGTACTGCCTTTGCCCGCCGTCAACCGACATCACGGTCCGCTTACTTATATAATACCCTAAATCAAGAACTAAATAAATACCCTGAAAAGTTATGAAAGGATATTAACTAATTCCTTATTAGAATTAAGTTATGATGAAACAGAGAAACTCATAAATACAATTCTGTAAGTAACATACACCTAATAAGACTCACACATACATATTGATTGTTAAAATTGTAACAAAGGCTGTGTGATTCACACTTATAAAAAAATCAACTTAGACATAATGTAATTCCGAAAACTTACTGCATATTACTATTAACCAAGGTGACTTTGTGTTTTAATTGTTAATTTCGACACAGATGTTGTTAAATTGGAGCTCACACAAACAAAGACTCTGGTAAAAATCTGAAATGTATATAAACCTTACTTTTCCTGCTGTGAACATAATATCTCCCTCCTCATTAAATTCCACATCTCTACATGCTTTAACATGTAATTCTAATGTATTTAATAGTTTTGTTTCTTCGTTATTATATTCATACAGTAATACATCACCCATTATATTTGCTAACGCAATTAAATTTTTTACAGGACTGAAAGAAATATCTACAATAAAATCTTCACAAATAATTGCAGGGGGGTGATCTCTTGGTTTAGATTTTTCAGCTTTTATAGCTTTAACTACTTCATCTTCATCTTCATCTTGATCATCTTCAATGTTAGATGAACCACTCCCAGGCTCTTTATCAGGTTCATCATTATTTTCACTGTCAATTCCATCTATAACAAATGAATACAAGCTATAAACATAATATTCAAATAAATCACTGATCATTGAACATTCATACCTTATATCAAATCATGTCTATGTATTTTAAATTTAAATACCAGATATTTATTGGTATATATGTAGATATGTGATTTTGTAATATTGTAAGGCAGTCGGTTACTCAGTACTATATAGATCTGATTTACATGATATTTGATTTTTGTTGGATTGGGTTTGCTTAGATATAAAGATATATTGTATTATCTAAGTATGTTAATATCTCGTCTTGTGCCTGCTCAGTCATATTAAAGATCGCTCTATACTAGTTCGTTTTGGACAGTGAACTAGTTCATTTTATTAGTTCTATTAGCTCTTTTAGTCATCATTACTACTAAGCAGTTTAAACTGTATCTGTAGGTATGAAATGGCTATCTCAGTCAGTTGATATCTGCTCAAGTCGTAATGTTGTATGATTACTCGTACAAACACACACTTAATAATTTTATGTCCAAATTGTAAGTCTAAAGCAAATTAGTGTTAAAAAAATAATCAGCATTAATGAAATAAAATGCCATATCCATAGACATGCAAAAATAAAAAGCATCCAAGGACAAAACGAATATTAAAACAATAATAAAAAACACAAAACTCTCCCGAATATTTGTTATAATTATAACTTTATTACTTTTTATGCGATTGCAAGTACGATCTACGATTTCCCTGGCGTTGCATTTGTTCATGGGCGGCGGTAATCAGTTACCATCAGGTGAGCCGTATGCTTGTTAGCCCCATCTCCTACGAAAAAATCTATTTATTAATTATAATAAATACAATAATTTGAAAGCACAATGAGTTTTGCATCTTTTCGGATAAGCTAAAATAAACATTATTGTATTGATTTAACTAACATCTATTCCTTAACATCTCACCAATTCTCTCGTTCACTAGCGAATGTAATGTTTAAAAATATTTCTTGTAGTACAGTGTTAAGTTTCCTATTCGTTTATAGTTTGCGAACTACACAAGACATGTAGTGGTTAATATATATGATGCTTTGCATTGCAACAAGTATATTCTACAACAAAGAGTTGCAGTAGATATATCTGTTTTATTCAATTATAATAATTAATAACTTGCATTTGCTCTTGGTTCGTTTGAAGTTTCTATCAGTGTATCATGTTATAGATATTTTACATATATGTTTTATTATTACACCTTTCATTTTGATGTTAGATGTTCTTAAAGTATTCATAAATCACTATGTTTTACATTTTGTCATGTAAAGTTGAACTGTAAGAGTAATACATAGTTAGCCTGTCACCCGATATATTAGATACCATACTGATTTGTATAGCCCACTACTAATTAAAAAAGGTCTGGCCTAGCCCAGCACACACCATTAGTATGTACTCTAGTTAACGCATTCCTTTTTCAAGTTAAAGCTAGCTAGCTAAGTCTACGTTATAATTAAAGAAAATATGTAATTCTTAATAACTGATAAGGGTTTTTAAGTAAGGGTAATTAAGGCTGCTTTTTATGCCGGAAATCTTTATTTTTCGAGATATCAATAGTTAAAGTTTTGAGGTTAAATCGAGTTGGCTAGACATCCGTTACTTGATTTTGATGTTTTTAGTCTAGGAGGCTTGTTAGGGTTAATCATAAACCTATTACACTGTTTTTAGATGTCGGAAATGCATTTTGAATTAATTATGATAAAAATAAATTTCACCAAAAATAGTGTAATATGTCAATTTGTTCTCATACTATGAAGTAGATTTCTGATATTTAACTTTTTAATTATGTTTTCAATTTAGGAGGATTGTCAGGGTTAAGCTCGAACCATTTACACTGGATGGATTTCGGAAATGCCTTTTGAATTAATTACGATAAAAATAAATTTCACTTTAAATTACATATAACGAAACACAAATATGTCAGATTGTTTTTTAACACAGATACACTCATAAAAAGGTTAATCACTCGGACCCAGACCATCCATTTGTGGCTGGAGATGGGACTTATATACAACAAATTGAGTTGCAGTGGAGAGCAGCCAAGAGGTTTATCAGAAAACAAAATTATAACAATTCACATTACATTATTTCATTTACCACTCTAGTAGCAGAGTTAAGAGCAACTAGATTTTATAGATAAAATAGCGAATCGGTTCTAAAACTGAATTAGCACACCCCGACTCCACGTAGTCTTGTCTGCCCTACCCCTAGTGTTTTTGTAAAGCCATAGGCACGGAGGGAGAGCAGCCCCCGCCCACTGTAGCATATCGCAGGCACCTAAGCGAGCATGGGTGCCTGTGATTTGCTACGCAAGGGCGAAGGGGGTGCACTTCCCGCAGTGCCGAAGCCGTTGCAGAAGTAACTGCCTCAACATTCCTGTATAAAAAAATGAGGTTATGATTTTACAAAAAAAGGGGGGTTTCCGGCACTTCCTCCTTTTAGGGGGAGGTTCCTACCCCAGCCCCCCCCCCACTCAGCGACCATATATTCATGTGGCAGATTACTAAAAAAAGGAGGTGTCCGGCACTTAATTCTTTTAGGGGGAGGTTCCAGTCCCCCCCCCATCTACCCACCCACACATCATTATCATTATAGCCCTTCACAAGTCCACTGCTGAACATAGGCCTCCCCCAAGTAATGCCACAAAGCACGGTCCTGAGCCACCTGCATCCATGGACTTCCTACATATCTTACCAGGTCGTCACTCCATCTGAGGGTTACCCGCCCACACAGCGACCATAAATTCGTGCGGCAGATTACTAAAGCTAAAGAAATACCATGGATAATTTATGTCAAATCTACCACACCATACACACATTTATGTTTTTGAATAATTTTAACTAACCTATGTCTATATCGTTTTCATCACTGAAATCAGTTTCACTGTCGTCTGACGAATCTTTATCAAATTCACGAAAGTCAATGGCCATTTTAACTTAATTTATTAAAGTTTTAACTGCGATATTTATTTTTAACCTTACTGGCAAACTTTATAGGTTGACAACTTGACTACAGATACAGAGTCTGTATTACAGACCAACAAGAGATTTTTTTTATTAACTGGCTTTACGGCTCTGGTTTCTAGCCCTTCTGAGCCTATCATTTCTTTCGGAATCTTCATTTTTATATTTTTCTTCACTATATGCTGATGCGTCACATTGCGAAGCCCTTGGGAGAATTTGACGACAGCTCAACCCGGCGGACAGTTGATGACGATTGACGACAGCCCCTCAAGCTCATAAGGCACCCAAGCGATTAAAATAACTTGAGGTTTATATCGAAATCAAAGCACTTGCTTCGTCGTTTTCTTTAATAGTTAGCACGCGCGGACACTTAATTCACAAAATCGCATCACTTTTATGAATCCCTGAATATATCAAAGTGCTGAAGTGTTTGTACAATAGGGCTACGATGGCTATCCGAGTACAGAGCCAGAGTACGAAACCTATCCAACTGCAGAGAGGTGTAAGACAGGGTGACGTTATATCCCCGAATAACACAAATTCAGAGGGGTACGACGTGTCTACTAAGATTATCAAGATATCTAATGAACAATTAGGCTGTTTTAGCGTTCCTGATAAATCAGTCAATGGTATTTGGAATATTTCCAGGCAAATTAAAATTCTCATTGGTGAAGTTATTATTTAAAAAAAGGATACGAGTAAAATGACACTAGTAAGTAATTACCTGGTTTCTTGGTCATTACGCTGGTTCCTATCCTATCCAAAGTTTATGAGAGGGTTATGCATGAAAAACTTACATAGTTTTATTGAAAAATATCATACACTCAAACACAATCAATATGGATTTCAAAAAAGTTAAATCTCTACACATACGGTATATGACTTAGTGATTAAGAATCTTACACAACTAAACAACAAACAATATACGACGGCGCTCTTCTTTGATGTGTTGAAAGCTTTCGGTTTTTTTTCGCATGATCAACTTCTTGCAAAGTTGGAGCACTGCGGCGTTAGAGGCACTGCTTTGAACTGCATTAAAGCACACTTGTATAATAGAATGCAATCAGTAGAAATCGCAAAATTTTACTCTAACCATGTAGCGAAAACTACAGATCTGAATTTAAGGAAAATAGGTTTGGCGTTCCTCAAGGAAGTATACAGGGACCTCTTCCTGATCTATATTAATAATCTTCCAAAAGTGACCAAGCATCGATGTATCCTATTCGCTGAAGATATATGTGTAATAGTAACAACTGATAACAAGTTGACATTAAATGACCCCAAAAATGACATTAATGAAACTATAATTCAATTAACTAATTGTAAAGTAAAGTGAAGTAAAGTTATAGCCTATATACTCCCACTGCTGAGCACAGGTCTCCCCTCATTTCTGAGAGGGTTTCAAGGCAAGGAAGTGCCTTCGAAATATTTTTTTCTTATTCCTCAGACATGCCGGTTTCCTCACGATGTTTTCCTTCACCGCCGAGCACGTGCTAAATCAGCACTTAAAATTTCAATTAACAATTTCATTGGTGCCCGCGGGGATTGAACCCGGGTTACTCGCGTTCTGTTATATTTACAGCGAGCGTTAACCATCTGAGCTACCACGGCTCTCATTAACTAATTGACTTAGTATTAATAATTTAATTATTATCATTAACAAAAAGAATTTAATTAACTTTAATAATATACAAAATCCGACATTAAATATAAATTTTGAAGGTTAGATACTTAAAAATACAATAACAATGAAATTCTTGGGTATAAAAATTGATCAAAAATGAGATTGAAAACAACAAGTCGAAAAAGTGTACAATAAAAACAATAGTTTCAAAGAGTACTTACCCTTACTGCGTATTTTACTTACGTTAAATCAGTCCTGCGATACGGACTCTTAATATAGGGTAATAGCACGGAATCAAAAAGGCGTTCATTTCACAAAAAGTGTGTTCTAGCAATATGAGGTACTGTACCTGACGAGCCATGTCAGCCTTTGTTTAAATCTTTTAACATTTTGACACTTCCTTGTCTATGTATTTTGAAGCGGTGAAGAACAATATGAATTATTTCACACAAGCTAAAGACTTCTACAAACGAGGCACTAGAAATAGGAATAAGATGGTTTCCGCTATAATTCCCAAGAGTGCGAGATTTCATAAAAAATGCTAATGGATGTATATGACAGTATATAATAAGATACCACACAAAAAAAGATCTACCGTCTATTTTAAATTTAATGAAGGGCTTAGTGAAAAAGCTTTTTACACTGTACAGGAATAATTGAACTACGATAGGTAATAGCAACTTGACTGATAAAAATTTACTGGACCAGTTATGACATTTTTATTAATTATTACGAATTTATTGAAGTTGTGTTATTAAAGACTTTTCACACATAAATATTATTATCTCGGTATTTTATGGTTGTAAGATTTGGCTGATTAAGCGGACGTTTAATTACTATAACCGTCTTCAGTGTACCTTAACCAAACGCAAATAAATATTTCATTTCATTTTTTCAGAAGCGGCTCCTCTGAAGGTAGACATGGTCCAGCCTCGACGGTTCGACAAAAAATGAGATTAACTTCATTATGACGCCTAGACGGTAACTGTTTAGTAATGTCTCAGCGATCGCGAGAGTGAAAACTGGCAGTGATCACCGAATGGTTAGAGGCACACCGAACCTAAATGTTAAGTTGGAGAGGTCTCGTAGTCTATTGAAACCAGCGCTCTGTTTACAATATTCGGCTCGAATTACAAAACCATTTTCAGTTTCTAGAAGACTGCAATATAGTGAACTAGTGGAAACTGTCCATGCGGTCGTAGCTAAGTTCTGTATAACCCGTCGCGGAAGAACACAAAAACTCTCCACTCACATTCTTAATCCCATGGCTGTTAGACAAAAAATGAAGCTACAGTCTTCAGCAGATTTGACAGCATACCGGCAACTGAACAGACAGATTTCTAAATGCATGTGGCGGGACTTACGTTACTTAAATACAGCTCGTATTAAAGAAGCAATCGAGTGGAACCAAGTCCTAGAAAGTTTTTTCCAGAAATCTGTCTGTTAGAAAGCCAACTGTCGATGCTTAAGACCGAGTGTCTTCATTTCCGAGACACCTGAGATTTGGAGTGATATATATAGGCAGCTGTACACAGCATTGTTGGAACCACATGCAGGAGACAAGTAGGAGATTAGAATGGCTCTCCAGCACCTTAAAAACGACAAGCTGGAACTTTGAATAACAAGCGAGAATGGAATTACAGCAGAGCTTATGAAAGCGGTTGAAAAACCGGTACTTGAAGCCCTTCAGAAGCTCCTTAATTCCGTCTTCTATAGTAGGACTACTCCGAACGCGTGGGGTGGAAGTGCAATGGTCTTGTTCTTCAAGAAAGACGACAACGCTCTCTTGAAGAACTACAGACCGATTTCCCCCTTCTGAGCCGCGTCTACGTGCGTTACGAATCGTTTCGTAAGAACGACTTCCAGCTCCCCGATTAAGCCGGTTTCCGAAAAGGCTTTAGTGTCATAGACCACATACATATCCTTCGGCAAGTTGTACAGAAGACCGAAGAGTACAATCTGCCACTTTGGCTTGCGTATGTGGACTATGAGAAAGCCTTTGATTCTATCGAAATTTGGGCGGTGCTACAGTCTCTTCAGCGGTGCCAAGTAAATTTTTTTGGGGCTTTAAATGCCTTCATATATAATCATATAAAATATTTAACACGGAATAATCAAAGAACTACATTTAATTAAATGAATTTCGTTAAGTAACAAAATTGAAAACGATAATGCCATGCTCGGAAATAAACCTGTTTTATTCCTAAATGGTATATATTTATTGGTAACAAACATTAAATTACTCAAATTTTATATTACTTTTAGCAAATTCTTTAATAATATCATTTAAAACAAACACATTTTTAAAAATCGAAAAAAACATTTGCCGTACAAAATTTTTGAAAACTGCTCTTTTAATGAAAGCTATTATTTTGATGTAATATTAGTTTATCTTTTAAGATAGCCTTCATACTTTCGACAAAGGTATTAAGATTTGTGACATACCCGAAGTCATAGCTCACATTAAAATATAAATATCTAAAACTGGCTAAGTGCGTATCGGGACACGTACAATGTAGAAGTGGGGTTCTGTAGTAGCCCGTCACAATACGTGAACTTAGGAGCTTTCTTGATAATGTGATAGTGAGTTCGCGGTTTTACGGCCATAACGACTAAAATGGGCCCAAATGGGATGATGGTGTCTAAAGGACTTATTTCACAATCAAACTTTTCGATTTTGAAAATAATACAATTTACATCAAAACATTCCCATGCCAAATCCGTACAAAGATGGTTATCTATCTATACATTCCCAGCAATGTAACCTTAAGTATGTGACCGTAACGAACCTTCCCGTAAACCACCACTGCCTCAAACTATCCAGCGCGTAAAATAAAAAGTAAAGTAAAGTTACAGCCTATATACGTCCCACTGCTGGGAACAGGCCTCCCCTCATTTCTGAGAGGGTTTTAGGGCAAGGAAGTGTCCGCCGCACTGCCCAATGCGTGTTGGCGAAGTTCATATGTCTTCGAAATATTTTTTTCTTATTCCTCACACATGCAGGTTTCCTCACAATGTTTTCCTTCATCGCCGAGCACGTGATAAATCAGCACTTGAAATTGCAATTAACAATTTCATTGGTGCCGGCGGGAATCGAACTCGGGTTACTCGCGTTCTGTTATATTTGCAGCGAGCGTTAACCATCTGAGCTACCACGGCTCTTTTTTTATTCTGAGGGTAGCCCTATATATACTATAATATTATTGTATGAAAATGAATGAGTCCTGCAATAGCTATATACCAAATAAAAATTAAGTGAAAGTAAAAATTAAAGAAAGATCCACCCTAACCAGGAGCGATGTGTACATAGGCTTTTTGGGCTGCAACCCAGGGCCCCGTTAAAGGGCTCCCAGCCCCCAGTGAAGACAATTGTGATGATATTACGAATATTTCATGAGATTTTGTAGAAATGGAAGTGGAATCTTTAAATTTAGAGTTAATTTTCGAAAAGGGGCACGAAACTTATTTAATAAAGTGCCTAAACTCGATACTATGTTTTTGAAAAAAATTTAGAGAGGATATTTGTGAAGGCAACAAGTTAATTATGTCATTAAAAGAGTTCGTGAGTGACATACAACAATCGGAATAAAAAAATTAAAAATATACGAGGAGAAAGCTAAAAACTTAAATACTAGAGTGGGAGCAGAATACAAGAGACGAATTACTTCAAAATTTCAGAAGTGAAGAGGCAAAAATTTTAAAGACACGTTAAACGTTGCGTTGGGTAAGCTGTTTTGGATTTTGGATTTAACTAGAAGATGTCAAGTCTATGAAGCGTATAGTAAGAAATTCATTTTTTATGGATTAGCAGAACAACAATAATAAAAACAGATCTGGAAAGTGTGACAGTCTACGTAATATTATTGATCATTATCCAGATGACGTAGACGAACATTTAGCGAATGAGTGAATTCGATTAAAATGTTAATAAAGTCTAAGCTTATACCTCTTGCAGTGAAATGTTTATGCTAATTAATGAAATAAAACTTGTTGATGTTTTCCCAAATTGCTTTACTATTTTATAGACTATTTAACGTTGTCTAGCACTGGCTGTGAGGTGGATCGCTTTTTCTCCAGGATGTCGTATAAAGGAAACAAATGTAGGTCAACGATGTTGAACAATCGACTAAATAATTTATTACTTATTTCCATAAATTGTGATTTAGTAAAGGACTGACAAATGATGAGCAAATAAAGGAATTTACAGCGCAAAAATATAGAAAAGTTTTATAATTTATTAAACATAATCAATGGTAATTTCTTACAGCTTCTTCGCAATTATGCTTCGCAATTATGGAAGTAAAGCCTTTATCTGAAGCACATAATAAATAATATTAGTACGTACCTATATGAAATTCAAACGACACATAGTATACCCGAAGCTTTATATGCTAGCGACTTTGTGTCCAAATTGTAAAAGTGCATTTTGTATTCTGTATTTCATCAAATTTTTATTTGTAATTTGTTGATTTTGTCAGAGTAAAATTTGTAAATAAATAAAAATCTATATTTCGTTCTGTTTTGGTTTCGTTTATGTTAGTTCCAATTACTTAACCTGACATGTTGATTTAATTAGCTTAAATTAATAGATAAATAAAATGTTTATAAATTAATCCCCGCTAACTTCAGCATAATATATACTTAATTTAACATACACAATTGCAATTAGCATACACTGTCGAAAATTGCAGATATTACATTTTACTTTCCCCTTCATAAGTCCATATCAATCCAAGCATATCGTACAAGCTAAACTTATATGTCCACTAAAAATATTTTTGCTAATATAACTTGTGTCTTGTTGTGACTCCTGTATGTGTGGACTCCTAGTTGTTAGCAAAGTTGTCACGACATAACTACGGAGTCGTGACAGAAAACGTTACAGAAAATATCTAACTTTTAATTATATTTTTAACTTCTGTTTAAACATGTAAATATTTATTTAAAATTCCCTATTTTTGTTTTAGTTTGGAACTTTCATGCAAGAAAAGTACTGTTTCAGTTTCCCGTCACGGTTCTTTGAACGATATCATCCGATGAGTTCTCTGGAGTTCTCGTCTCTATAAATGTTTTAGGGCCTTGAGAAATATTACTCTGTGGAATAGACTCGACGGTATGACATTATTCCCTTAAGAGAGACGTAAAGCTCTAGTGTAGGATGTTACTTGCGTAGACACTTTGGTAGCCTCATTTCTCAGAGGTACCTCGTTTAGAGCTGGGGCGGCATCAGAGGCAGCTAAACCAAGTAAATGGCGCAAAAATGACTCTTTGAGAGATGACTACATACTAGTATTAGTGCCATTTGCCGTAGAGACTATCGGTCCGTAAGGTTCACGTGTGGTGAATTTCTGCTTTTTTCTCTCATTCAAAGGCTAAGAATAACCGTAAAATACCACCTGGAGTTTGACTGTAGGATAATTTAAGTTTTTAGCTTCAATTTTTTTTTCTTATAGTTTTTTAATATGTATTGTATATTTCAATGTGATGTAAATAAAGGTTGAATAAATTAAAATTGTACACTTATTATTTTTGTACCTTTGAGAAAATTTTGTTTAATACCTTTTCTGTTTTAAATTAAAAAAAAAACCTTTCGTTTCATATTATTTTTGTATTTTATTCATACATACAACACAACAATGAACATACCATAAATTAACAACAAAATTAATAACATTAATAGGTACACATCTAGTAACAAGCGATAACAACTATAAGGAATAGCATATACACAGTTTTTTTTTTGTTGACTTGTAAAATACAACGCAAACGTTTTGTTCTTTAAGTATTTGTTCCTGATTTATTTATAATATACCCGAAACTTTTTATTCCAACTTATAAGCAAAAAATCATCACAGTTCATAGGTAAATTATATTATTTAAATTATAATAATTTGTATTTAGATACTAGGTACATTTGTAGGAAAATGTATATTATTTTGAACCTAGTAATGAGGTACCGATCCTGCGTTATTCGAACCGTGCTTTTCTAAGTAGTTTTGTATAGCTTCATCATAACTATTTGACTCAAACGAATTAGCACCATCATGGTTGCCAGGGTATCCATGATATCCATTTAAGGAAGTTCCGTAGGAACCTTCACTAGAACCGTCCGATGAGTATTCTTCGCCAGCTGAATTTCCAAAGCTTCCTCCGTAAGATTGATGGTCTGAAATAGGGTTGTACCCGTGTCCTATTTCAGAGGACGGATTCTCCTGAACTTGGTACGAATTGCTACCAAACTGTTGGTTGCTCTGGTAAGAAGGTACGTTCAAAGCTTCATGGCCACCTTTATCCTTTGAACCAACGTTGACTATGTGAGGTACTTTTACAATTTGCGTAACAGGCACAGGATACGGTTTAGATACATGTACTGGATATGGCACTTTTTGGATTACTTTCACAGGATATGGGACAGGAACTTTGACTGCAATTGTTTTTGTGATCTTTACAACTTTTACAGGAGTTTCAGGATACTCTACGTGTTGCCCTAGTTCTTGAAGTTCTGTATCGTAATTTTCCACAGGAATTATATGCGTGTGTTGGGATGCGAATACGATGTATGTACAACATAAAAATGTTATTAATTTCTGTAACAAAAAAAATAAATCAGAGCTAAAAATATATAATTATAATTTGTTCTTGAACAAATTTTGATTATCATACAAAAACAAACGCACACGAGGCAAAGAGGTGGAACACTTAAAACAACACACCAACACAAAAACGTTCGTGAGTGTGGAGAACCGGATACCCTTTCTACTAGAAACGGGGCATTCTATTTTAGTCCTCTAGAGTGGCAAGTGATAACTGATAACGCATCTCTACCACACCTACTCTACCACAGTATCCACTTACCATCAGGTGGACTGCGTGCTCATTTGTCGCCCTTATTCTATAAAAATTAAACTCGAAATTATCGACTTTTCAGGTTACTATTTTTCACAATCCAAGTTAGATTAATACTTTCACTGTCCGATTTTCAGGCACAATAGTAAGACAATAGCAACGAACTATATGTAGTGCACGGGACAGCGAATTGGTTAATAGATACACATAAAAACGTCTAACAATGCTTGAGATTTTTTTTGCGGCAGTAAAGTGAGATAACAGTTTCACAAAAAAATAAATTCTGAAGATTAAGAAAAGAAGTAGGTAGTACTTTAAAAATTTTAAAACTTTTGGAGTCCACTGAGATTTTTTTTAAATATTCACCAGGTTGAAGTCGATTGAGTACATAGCCGATGCCCTCATTATAGTTCTGTTGTTGTCGTCGCCTTATCGCGGGATTTGCTTCCATTAATCGATCCACCAGTTAACAAGGTGCACTACGCTCAGGCGAGGTTGTCAAAAAAAAGTTAGGCTCATTTCAGAGAAGGTTATGGAACAATTAGTCCGACGTGCTACTGCAAAGCTTGTTCGTGGACTTCAGATATCTTCGAAATCATTCATTCCTCAGATATGAAAATTATCTCACGACATTTTCCTCCACCACCGTGCACTTAAAGTTGCATTTTATAATTTCAGGGGTGCCGGCGAGGATCGAACCCGGGTTCTGTGAAGTATACAGGATACGCTTAGTCCCTAATTTTACATACGGCAACGCATTTGCAATTCGCCTGGTGTTGCAGTTGTTCATGGGCAGCGATAAACATTTACCATCAGGTGATTTAAATGCTCGTTTGCCCCTCTCCTATAAAAAAGCTACCACGATCTAAGGTTGTCGAAAATAATTGAATAAATATCCAACTTACTATTCACGTAATACGTAAATTTAGTGCGTTTACCTTTTGATGTAAAAATTATATACCGCATATATTTTTTATAAAGTTAAGAAATATAAAAGTAAGTATATTTCTTTCTTGATAACAAGCAGTAGTCCGCCGCGTTGTGTTGATCTGATTTACTATAACATTATGAAATCGGAAGCACTTTGGTATTATATAAATTGTTATGTAATATAGAAGCAATCACTTCCGAGCTGTTATAAAGTTTCAAAACTGACTTTGCAACGATTTCCTAGTAATCAAATAATTTATTAACTCACCAGTAATGCCATTGCAGCTGAAGTAAGGTATACGTTCAAGTCGCAGATAAAAACTATCGAGAAGCAAGTGCATTGTGTGGCTTTTATATGACACGGACACACTCCCTCAGCTACGAGAGATTGGCTCCGTTCAAACTAAACAATAATTACTTTCTTCTACACTCGCCTGCGACGGCCGCGTGTTTGCTGTGGTGGCCGACGTTGTCGACACTCAACGCTCACTGGGTGTAAATCACTTGAAAATTATTATTGCCTAGTATTTACCGATAAGTATTTTAAATTTTATTTCTTTTGAAGGGATATTTAACTGAAAGTATCTTTACGTACAAAAGTCAGTACCTATATGAGTATGTAAAATTTAAATTTAATAAATTGTAAATGATTTACAACGTTAAAAATTAAGTAATAGGGAATATACATAAATGATAACCCCTGGGAATTAGGTGATCGCCACCAAGCTGGTTCTATTAAAACTAAATTAAAAAATTGTACAAAAACATTGTAGGTATATTTAAAAATAAATCCCGCTGAGTTTTTTTGCTGGTTGTTCTGGAACTTATTGTAGTCATTTTTTTAATTTACCACTGAATTAAAAAAATGACTACAATAAGTTTTATATAAAAATATATATTAAATAAAAATAAAACATTCTCATTCTCATTGAGAAGGAAAGTTAAAAATAAGCTTGTCCCATGCCCTCAGTCGACCATTTAATGTTAAAAAATAAAATAAAATGCGAAAGGCAATCACGTTTGAAATTTACGTGGTAGAGCTATGGTGCAGCTATATTAATTGTATAGTTGTAGCACGAATGGGTCGGCTCGACCGGGGAAGGACCACGCACTCACAGAATACCAGTGTCAAATAGCAGCTTAATGCTGCTGTGTTTCGTATGGTGAGTGTAGAGAACCGGAGTCCCTTTTTACTGGAAAAGAGGCATTCCATCTTAGTCCTCAAGGCTGACAACGCACCTTCATTTTGATTGGCAAACGAGGATATACGAGATGTCTATGGGCCACAGCAACCACTTACCATCAGGCGGACTGTGTGCTCGCTTGTCACACTTTTCCTATTAAAAAAATCACGTCTTATACTACATCCATGAAACTAACGTCTTCTCCATAAACCTAGAAGTTTCTTGTGAATGCCAGTTTTAATTTCTGATCTAATCTTTTTCATATTCTTTTATTTTTAAATTTGATCCCTTTTATTGGGTTAATATACACGCTAAGATACAAGTTAAGATCTCATCAACTTCCTTCATATCTTACTAAGTTCTCATTCCATACAGCGGAGTTCCGGCCTACATTTTGCTTATAGGTATGAGCACAGACTACTAAGAGGATACTACGCAAGGTACGAGGCCACCTCTCGAGAATCTTTCATTAACATAGGTTGTCGGTTTTTCAAGCTACATGGCCATCTTATTGCCACATCATTTTACTGATATTTTGACCTATGGTCAGTCACTATGGTTCTGGATTATATGCCTGAAACTAATGTCCGCTTCTAGCCTAGATTATCTATTAGGTAAATCCCAAATATGTACCTTTAGAATTAGGCATTAAAATTATTTACCACAGGCACAGAATAAATAACAGTTGCCACAGGTGTGATTGTTGCATTAACCAAGCATTGGCTGGCCCTTTTGCAGGTGCGATAAATGGTGGCTGACTGTATATCATGCCAAGAGGGAGAAAGTGGGTATGGTGGCATTACCCAGCGGAAATAAAAAAATATTTAA
The DNA here is from genome assembly GCA_036936625.1 of Parnassius smintheus behrii. Taxonomy (NCBI): domain Eukaryota; kingdom Metazoa; phylum Arthropoda; class Insecta; order Lepidoptera; family Papilionidae; genus Parnassius; species Parnassius smintheus. The sequence goes on along the minus strand of JAUPFT010000005.1, from coordinate 32,493,120 downwards.
TTGTAAGTGCCAAAACATAGATGAAAAGATTCCAAAAGTATGAACATATTCTTTTCGTTTCTTTTTATTTTTTCTTGTATCGTGGGGGCAGCTTAAGAACATACATTTCACAAGGACAAACAAACAGACCCGGAACAATTATTTGTAGGCCATACAAATACTTGTTCCGTACGGTATTCGAACCCGCGTCCCTTAGCGCTGCAACTCATTGCTAAATCACTGCGCCACGGAGCTGTCAAAATATGAACAGGAACAAAAACTTAAGAATTTGGCACTCAGACCATCCCACACAGGGAGGTAATCTGTGCACACAGCGCAACTTGTCGAATACATTTTTTTACAACACGCGATACCGTATGCAACCAGTTTCGCGCGATCGCGATTTTTTTTTTATTAATTGCTCACAAATTACACAATGTCAGAGTAAACGTTATTAAATTCGATCATGAAATCGAGAAATACTCTCACCTTTACTATTTTAGGACTTTGGAGTAATTTTGAAAAGAAATGCTCATTTTACAATTTATATTTTTTAATGTACGGGTGATCCAACCCAAAATCTTCTTTCTGAGGACTCTCGTTTGTCTTCATCGTCGTTTGAATGTACATTCTAACACTGTAATCAAATCCAAGCAGTCTGTCAAACGAACGTTCGTGTGCTAAGTGAATGTTGCAATCATGAAATCATATTTGCGACGATCCGTGTGAGATTACTAACTTGCAACGCAGTTACTTTGCGTTGCCGTAGCTCCATCTGAGATAATCATAAAGGTACACAAGTCTTGGTTTAAAACTTGGTTGATTTTTTTGAGATGTTCTAAATTTAAAAATGGAGCGCACCCATGTTATATGTAGTATATATGTTTCTAAAAAGCAAATTCATTTAAAAATAGAACTCCCTAAGCCAATTGCTCAATATTAAAAAAAAAAACAGTTCTTTTAATTTTCCTGCAACGCTTCCCGCGCCTTTCATTTAAAACGATGGTTAACCGTAAACATTTGCGCGCTATGATCTATTATGATTTTAAATTTGGTTTAAGAACAATTAAGTTTACAACGGTTACAATCAGCATTCCCCTAATGCTCAGCTCCATTACGCGCAACAATTTTTAGATAGTTTGCTGAATTCAAAAGGGGTAAAATTAGCCTTAAAGATGACCAAAGAACCGGAGCCCCACAAACAGCAGTAACGGGCAGAAAATGTATGAACTACTGTTGGTGCGAGAAGACCCACGAATCACATATACGGACATCTTAAAGATTGTAGGCATTAGTTCGGGGAGCATTCACACCATTCCACATCAACATCTTAGAGTGAGGAAGCTGTGTTGTCGATGGACCCCTCGTATGCTCTCCAAAAGAGAAAAACAGACTCGTGTGGATTGTTGCCATGAAATGCGTCTACGCTACTTTTGAAAACGGGGCATCTGGGCGTGTTTCAGAAATCGTTACTGGTGACGAGACAAAGATCTATCAATATGATTCGGAAAATAAAAGGCAATCATCGGTATGGGTCTATTCAGAAGGACAATTACCGACAAAACTGCAAAGACCTCGCAACGTCGGCAAAAAAATGGTGGCTAGTTTTTTTCGATATTTGTCGACGTCAATGCTGGAAAATTGTAGGTTAATCAACTCTGAATAGTACTACAGTTGCATTACCCAAAGCTTTTCAAGCTGTGCGGGAGAGGTGACTAAAGACCGGGGTTCGGGGAATCATGCTGCATCACGATAACGCCTCTTCGTATACCTCCCTTAGAAGAAAAGCATTTATTGAGAAATCTGGTATTGAAACTCTAAGTAACCCACCCTACAGCCCTGACTTAGCTCCTTGTGATTTCTTTTTGTTCCCTTGTTGTCAAAGAAAAAATAAAAGGAAAGTTTTTACAAGCGCCGAAGAAGCTGTGGCTGCCTACGAAGAAGCGATTTTCGACCTGTCCGATCAAGACTAGCCAAAGTGTTTTCAGAGTTGGTTTGGGCGAACGGAACTTTGTATAAAGCATGATGGAGAATATTTTGAAAAGATGTAAAATAAATATTAATAGTATCTAGAATACTTTTTGTATATCTCAAAACTTTTGAGTGTCCTACGTAGATGCAGATATCTATGGACCACAGCATCCACTACTATCTGCTTGACTATGTCCTCGTTTGTCAACTTCCTCGTTACGGATTTTATCACCCAGAGAAACTCCAAGCATATCTCTCTGCACAGCTCGCCGAGTGACTTTAAGCTTCGTTATACGGCCAGCTGTGAAGGACTAGATCACTTTTTGTACACTTTTGTTTTAGGGTTCTGAGATATTATCAGACAAGAAGATTTGTCGCAACTTACCGAACGTGGTCTTTTTTTTTCGTGGGGAAATTCTCTTAGATACTTATCGCTGCAGGAACAATGAATGGTTTTGCCGGACTCCTACCAGCTAAAACCCCACAGTGATCACCATCAGCGTATATAAGGTGTCGCGGGATCTCCGTTCATAACAATCGAGTACCCTCTACTTTTACTTTACTTTCTCATGAACACTTCTGAGAAATCGTCTTCCTCTTATATCGGGTTACATCTCTAGGTGCTCGGGGCCTTCCGCCTCGAGTGCCTATAACTCCGGAGGCCCTGTTTCTGGGTGAACGCCGTGGCTAACGCCCTGGCGACGTCGTCTCCGAGCGGGATCCGCCCTCTCCCAATCAGCAGCTGCCTTCTGAATCATAACAGATTCACAGAACGACTGCTAGCAGGGAGAGGTTCCGTCCGATCCGGTTTACCAGGATCATCCACTCCCGGTTCCACGCTGGACATATCACGAGCATATGAGTCACACAGCACAGGAGTCCTGGTCCTGTCCAACGCAGTGGAAATAGTTTGCCGTTGTTTTGCGTCCGATCTAACACAAATATAATCACCATAGCACCCGTGCCCGGTAATTATCTGTGTAAGTCTGTAGGTCAGTTTTCTCGCCCGTCCGTGCTTCCAGGATTCGAAGTGCGGCAGGATTGCTTCAACAACGAACTCTCCTCAAAAAGACGAGCGCGCAACGTTGCGAATGCATCAAGTCGGTCCTGCCGCTCTGGCGGAGGACACAGATCCGGTCGTACACCCTCGCGTCCATGGCCGCCAGTATGTGTTTAGCAGTTCGACTGCGGATATCCTCATTTCTGAGTTTGTCACGCAGAGAAACCCCGAGTATAACCCTTGGGCGTCCTAATTCGGCCAGCAGTGAAGTACCACGTCTCAGATCCGTAAATCATCACTGACAACACGCACTGGTTGTACAATCTAGTTTACAAAGTTTGAGGTATACCTGACGAGGAGATGTGTCGTAATTTCCCGAAAGCTGCCCAGCCGAGTTATTCCGTCGATTGACCTCTCGGTCGAAGTTGGACTTACCTAATCGGACTTTTTGTCCCAGGTAAACGTACCTACTCGTCAACAACTTCGAACCTAGTGCTCCCAACATCTACCGGCATAGGTGTGACATGGAAATTAAACATGATCTTTGTTTTGTCCATGTTCATCTTAAGACCTATCCGTTGGGAGGTTGGGAATCATTGACGTCATTGAGCATAGTGCTTAGGTTCTCCAGCAATTCCGCCATAGGAACTATAATATCGTCGACAAATCGAAGTTGAGTGATGTACTCGCCATTGATGTTAATACCGTATCCTTTCCAGTCCAGTGAGCTTGAAAACGTCTTCCAATGCAGCGGTGAAGTTTCAGGGAGATAACGTCACCCTGTCTTACACCTCTCTGCAGTTGGATAGAGTACGAAACCTATCCAACTGCAGAGAGGTGTAAGACAGGGTGACGTAATATCTCCTAAACTCTTCACCATTACATTCCAAGAAGTTTTCAAGTTACTGGTCTGGAAAGGATACAGTATTAATCAATGGCGAGTGCATCACTCACCTTCGATTTGCCGACGATATAGTCCTTATGGCAGAACGGCTGGAGGACTATGCCTAACGACCTTAATAGTGTCTCCCAACAGATAGGTCTTAAGATGAACATGGAAAAAACGAAAGTCATCACAGTCGAAAAAATCACAGGCCGAGAGGATTCCCTCTTAGTTCTTATGGCGTCACCCGCAACCACATTTGTCAATTTTTTTATAGGTTAACGGTGGCAAGCGAGCACACGGTTCATCTGAAGGTAAGTGGATACTGTGTCCCATAGACACCTACATTTATCTTCGATTAAGAATCAAAATGCAGATGCGTTGTAACCCCTGAGGACTAAGATGGAATGTCTCGTTTCCAGTAAAGAAGGGTCTCCGGTTCTCTACACTCACCATACGAAACAAATCAGCATTAAGCTACTACTTTTGACAGGCCTGTTGGTCTAGTGGTTAGTGATCCTGACTGCTATGCCGGAGGTCGTGGGTTCGATTCCCACCCAGGACAAATGTTTGTGTGATGAGCACGATCATTTGTTCTGTGTCTGGGTGTAATTTATCTATAATATTTATGTATTTAGAAATATATAAGTATGTTTATCAGTTGTCTAGAACCCATAACACAAGCTCTGCTTAGCTTGGGACTAGATGGCGTTGTGTGATTGTTGTGGAATATTATTATTATTATTACTTTACGCTAGTATTCTGTGAAAGCATGGTCCTTCAACGGTCGATGCTACAACTATAATGTAGTTGCAGCGCGGCTCCACCACGTATAAAAATAATAATTTTACAATAATGATAAATAATAACATAGGCAAATACCACGCAAATTTCTTGTATTTGTTATACGACTACCAAACACTAGGTGAAGTTACAGTTAGTAGTTAAAAGTTACAGCCTTTAGCAGTTATGGCCTACTGCTGAGCACCACCTAGCATCACCGTCAGCCACATTTGTTGCCTTGACTGAAATTGGCTGTAGGTATCCTTGGAGTGTAGTAGCCACTTAACATCAGGTACATTGCAAGTTTGTCATCAGTTTCATGAAAAAGTACATTTTCATACAGGTTGCGTTACTATAATTACAGCTGAAATGAGGGTTAATGACGCGGAAAGTTCATCTTTTTGCATGATTTTCTTACAAAAAACTAAACAATCTAAACATTGCGACGTATTCATTTCAGTTTCTAGTTTATTATGACAACAAAGGCTTTTTCTCCTTTTGTTGAAATATTTACTAAGTTATCACGCTGGGCAGACAGATATTAGCCCAGAGTCCACACTTGCACTTGTAACAGTGCTCTTCACAGTCTCACCCGCCAGTTACGGAAGTTCATTGGATACAGGTGCGGTTGGCATTTGGGGGAAAAGGTTCCAATTATGCATATTTCCTTACTGGAATGCAACTGCACTTTAGTATGTATTATGTTACAAAGTAAATTTATGTAGGTTGTAGGTGGTATTTCACTGCATGATGGCATAAAAACTGTCGTTCCATCTCATCTCATGAAGATTGATAAGTGGCGACTTGTGCAGAGGCCCAGATCTTGTGGCTTTCCATAGGATGCTGTATGACTACCTCGGTGCTAGACGTCTGGTATAGCCGATGCCAATATCTTCCCTACTAATAAAGAGATCCACGTTCCACCTGTTGATTGTTTATTGAAAATATATATGCTATTGAAAAATAATAAAGTAGGCAAAAACTATTCCAATTTCTTCTATTCATTGTAGGACTACCAAACACTAGATAAAGTTAGTTAAAATTTATCCTATACCTTTAAACGAGCAATTCTTATATATATATATATCATCATTCTCTAGACCATTTCCCATTATCTGGGGTCAGCGCAGTAAATCTTCTTGTTCCATTCCTCTCTATCAGCCGTCATTTCCATACTTACTCCTTTCATTCTCATATCACTCTTCACACAATCGATCCATCTTTTATTCGGCCTTCCTCTGCCCGTGTGTCCCTCCACATTCATATTCAACACTCGTTTTGTGACATGACTTTCATCCCTCCGCATCACATGCCCAAACCATGCCAATCTGCTTCCTCTCACCTTTTCTACCACTGGCGCTACTTTCAGGCTTCCTCTTATATACTCATTCCTTATCTTATCCATCCTTGTCACACCACACATCCATCGTAACATTCTCATTTCATTCGCATGCAATCTATTTTCATCCTTCTTCTTGACGGCCCAGCATTCACTTCCATACATGACGACAGGTCGGATGATCGATTTGTAAATTTTCCCCTTCAGCCTTATTGGCATTCGGGGATCGCACGTTGTGGCTGTGACCTGTCGCCATTTCCTCCACCCTGCGTTAATCCTATGCTGCACAGCTCTATCTATTTCGCCGTCGCCTTGAATGAGGGAACCGAGGTACTTGAAATCTGAGCAGGTAGGCAGTATAGCGCCATCCAACGACATGGGTACAGGACTGGAAAGACCGCCGAAATCACAGCACAGATATTCGGTTTTGGATCTGCTGATCTTCAAGCCAACACTTTCCAGCCTCTGTTGCCACCCCGTCAGTCTGCTTTGTACCTCGATGCCTTCTTCCCCGACAAGCACGATGTCATCGGCAAAGAGCATGCACCAGGGTGCCTCATCCTGCAGGTCCGACGTCAAAGCGTCCATAATCAGTAGGAAGAGGTAAGGGCTCAATGCCGACCCTTGGTGCAGCCCTACAGCCACATCGATACTGCCCGTAGTTCCCACGGCAGATCGTACACATGTACGGGATGCTCTGTACATAGCACGGACTAACCTCACATACTTCCCCGGCACACCTTTCATCTTTAACGCCCACCACAAAACCTCACGGGGAACCCGGTCGTACGCCTTTTCAAGGTCGACAAAAACCATGTGCAGATTTTTATGCACGCGCTTGTACTTTTCGCACAATTGGCGTAATGCGAAAATGGCAGCTGTCGTACCTCGACCGGGCATGAATCCGAACTGGTTTTGTGTTATCTCACACTCTTCTCTCATTCTTCTCTCTATTATTCTTTCCCAGACTTTCATCGTATGTGACATGAGTTTTATTCCCCGGTAACTGCTGCAGTTTTGAACGTCTCTATAACGTACGTAATCTCGGAAACGGCTCCAACGATTTTCATAAAATTTTGTGTGCAGGGAGTTTCGGGGGCAATAAATCGATCTAGATAGGATTTATTTTTAGAAAATGTCTTTTTGTCTGTGTTTTTAGGCAATGAAAAATTGCTACAATATCGTTAGAATAAGAAGGTACATTTTGACAGTTTATTAATGATTACAAATAGCTTAATTGGTATATTGGGCGGTCACAAAATCGTAATACCATGGTTCGAGCCCAGACCGATCCGACCGACTTTTTTAATTTTTTTTTCAAGTTCCTTTCTTTTTTGAGAAAATCTATTTTTTCGAACCCTTTTTTTAGTATTTTTTAAAAACACGAAAATTTAAAATAAACTAATTGCACTCATGATTTTTTATTCAAATAACCAGTTCAGTTTTTTCTATTATGTCGCTAAGATCAAAAATATTATTCGTATTTAATCCTATGTAATTTGTATCTAAATATAATTTCCAAAACACACGAATTAAAAAAAAAAACGAGCAAAGCTCGGTCAACCGGGTACTAGTATTTATGAGCCCCACTGCTGGGCACAGGTCTCCCCTTATTTATGAGCTTCGCTGGTCCAGTAAGTGTTCGCGAACTTCACATGTCCTCTTAATATTTTGTTCCTCAGCCACGCATATTTCCTCGCGATATTTTCCTTCAGCGTCGAGCGCGTGGTAAATCTGCACTTGAAATTGCAACTAACAATTTCATTTTTACCAGTGTTGATCGAACCAGGGCTGCTCGCGTCATCGCCATCATCATTACAGCTCTTCGCAAGTTCACTTTTGAAAATAGGCCTCCCTCAAGGAATGCTACAAAGCATGGTCCTGAGCCATCTGCATCCATCAATTTCCTGCATATCTAGTTAAAACATAAGCATACACGCATACAGGTCAAGCATTTATACTGCTATTTTTAATTATGGTTATAATAAAAAGATCTAACAAATTACACAGTAATAAAACACTTAAAGAAATTCGAACGCGAAATCCATAATAAAAACTGTAAAATAATGAGCACAGTACCTAATGGTATAATGGAATTATGTTCCTTAACATGTTCCCTGTACATGAGGTAAACCCTGATCTCATTAGATACTTCTACAGACACGTTCATGAGGTCACTCTTACCTCACGACCCTTACTATAAATATTTATATATATTAACATAACATAAATATTTATATATATTAACATAACATAAATTCATACTCACACATCCATGAGGTCGGGGTTGACCTCATTAGGTTTTTGGCCTATTAAAAAAACCCAAAAGAAATGGAAAATAAATTACATCTAAACTGTATTACTGGGATATAGATATAGATTAAACTATTATAATCGAAATCTAAAGTGGACATGTGGGTGTAATCATGATTTTATATGCGGACAGGGAATGTGTTAAAGATCGTACCTAAAGCACCAGTTATAAACATTCCATCTGCCTACAAATGTGTGTGGATTCAGTCTAAATATGTACAATATTTTCAAATCCGGTAGTTTTTTTTTTGTTGTTTATTAATTACAAAAAGATATGATAACTGCTATATAACTTGAATTTCTATTAGTAATATTCAGAAAGGGTTTCTCACATTCGAAAATAAAAATCATGTAAGTAATAAAATTATTTATAAATATAATTATGGTTACATATTTATACATTTTTGGAATAGATTTCAAACCCTCAATCTATCAGATAGAACTCGGACAATAGACCCAGAACCACCTACGTTATATGCCTTTTCATGCCACAGTAATAGATGTCCACTGGAACCTTCTGATGGGTATTCAAAGCCTCGATATATATATTTCATTAAAATATCTATGTCATCCCGAGATAAGTTTCCAACAGCTTCCTCGATTTGTGCAGATTTTATTGCCAGTAGTACTTTTAAGGTAATAGCAAGGGCATTATCCTGAAATCATAAGGAGGCAATATGATTTTTTTTTCATCCCCTGTGTAATGGTTTCTTAAATTTACGCTAACACTACACATTGATTAAAACGACTTTTACACGTTCACGTTAAACTAAACACGATAAAATCTTTAAACCTGAAATCGTGATTAGAATAACTGGCTGGTGCTGGTAGGTCATGCACCCTAGATTTGAATTTAATGTAGATTGTGAATGTTCTGTGTTTCTAACAATGAACTTCATCTCTGGGATATGTTCGTATTACAAAATATGTTTCGTATCGGTGATATTATATACAAAAAGATATCATGGTATCATATAAAATTATACCACACAGTGGTGGTTCAGTGTGAGAATATCCACTACCCCATATCGAACCCACCAATCAGGATTTTTTAGTTTTTAATGATAATTTACATGAGGTGTTACTTTGCGGAAATCCATTTTATTAAAGATGTTAAAATAGTTAAAAATACAATTGGTATAATTTATCTATAACCTATACATGAATTAGTATTAATCACTTTTATTATAATCTATATTCAATAACTTTCTGATTATTCTCAGCGACTTTAATCATTTATTCAGTTTAAAACAAATTATAATTTTGCTACATTTACAAATAATGCAAGGACAGATAATATTGATGAGCTCCACATAATCTACATTACAGGCTTAGGATGGATCAATAACTATTTCTTTAATTTATATTTATACGTGGTAGAGCCATGCTGCAATTATATTAGTAGTATAGTTGTAGCACGAATGGGTCGGCTCGACCGGGGAGGGACCACGCTCTCACAGAATACCAGCGTGAAATAGTAGCTTAATGCTGCTGTATTTCGTATGGTAAGTGTAGAGAACCGGAGACCCTTTTTACTGGAAATGAGGCATTCCATCTCAGTCCTCACGGGTGACAACGCATCTGCATTTTCATTTGTAATGGAAGATAGATGTAGATGTTTATGGGCCGCAGCAACCACTTACCATCAGGTGGACTGTGTGCTCGTTTGTCACCCTATTCTATAAAAAAAAAAAAAAAAAATAATTAGGGGAGGGAGGCTAAATAGTACCCAGAGAAAGGCAGTTTATATGACAAACAAGCTATAGTTTTCCTATACAATTTTATGCTCTGCTTAAGTTTCAAAAATGCACAATCTTTTAAACTATTAAGTTATCCTTTTGAGTGTACTTAGGAATAGCAAAATCTCAATGTCGTCTCAATAGTTCAAAAAACAGAAACATGAAAACAATCCCAAATTATCAGGAGGTAGTCATTACTAACAAGCATACAGCCCACCTAATGGGTAGTGGTTGCCATGGCCCATAGACACCAACATTCATCCTCGATTAAGAATCAAAACGCAGATGAGTTGGCACCCCTAGGGACCAAATGGAATGCCTCGTTTCTAGCAAAGGTCTCCGCTTTTCTAAACTCACCATATTGTCGCGCGGCTAAATTGACATCTGGCACTAGCGCCATCTAGTGTCGAGTAACGGAGCGAGGGGAGAGCTTTCCAGAAAATGACATCACTAATCTTTCAACCGACAGCGCCATCTGTTGTCGAAACGAAGAACTAAGCTTCTGGATGCTGACTCTCGAACTTTCGGCGCTTTGTCGATTGGTGCGCGTATTTACTTGAATGTTCTGGATGATTCGGTACTAATGTGCGATAGGCGCTGCAAGGTTCGATCGGGGAAGTATTGAATTTGGCGAGACAAGCGAAGCTTCGGAGCGAAATAAAGTGAATCAGTGTGATTAATTTTTAGTGTTTTAAGTTTTAATTGGTGTAAAGAAAATTAAAGTGTTAATTTAGGTAATTCTATCGGCAATTTTTATTGTCACGAACCTCAAGCTCGTAACAATTGGTGTCAGAAGTGGGATAAAATCATGCCGATTTTACTTAAGGAGGAAACGGAGGGTGTCCGTACCCTAAGTCAACGCCAGCAGGAGACTGACCAAAGAAGATTTGGTGGTGCAACGCCGCAGACGTCGGAGGGCCAGCCGCTGGCTGCAGGCCCGTCAGTAGCTCCTACCTCTGCAGCACCTGACTTAGGTGTTCTGATGGTGATGCTGCAGGAGCAGGCTCGCCGACAGGAGGAACAGGTCCGTCAGTGGAAAGAGCAGCAGGAGGAACAGGTCCGTCGGTTGGAAGAGCAGCTGCGGGGCGGACAGGATGAACAGGCCCACCGACAAAAGGAACAGGCCCGCCGACAGGAGGAACAGGCCCGTCGGTTGGAAGATCAGCAGGCGGAACAGGTTCGTCGGTCGGAAGAGCAGATGCTCCTCTTGAAGGACCTTCATGCTACCGTTGGGAAAGAGATAAGGGAGGTGAAGGATAGGGTTGCTCAACATGACAACCGCCTGTCGGAAGCTGAAACCCAAATCAAGGAAGCTAAAACCCAAATCGACCAAGTGAACAATCGGGTTGATTACGTGGTGGCTGACGTGAAGAAAACGCTGGACGACCTCAAACTGGGTGATGAAACTACAGCTCCCGTAGTAGCTACTACACCCACCTACGGGACCTCTTCCTGGTCAGCCTATAAAATCCAGTTCGAGGCTGTTATGAAGGCGAACGGCTGGAATAAAAGTCAGACCATGACTGCTCTCACACTAAGCCTGCGCGACCAGGCCTTAACAGTTCTGGAAGCTCTCGCGGAGATAGTGACTTATGAGCAACTCCTTGAGGCATTGGAGGCGAGATATGGCGACGCTCCCCTGGAACACGTCTTTCGTGCTCAGCTTAAAGATCGCGTGCAGCGCATCAACGAAAACCTGCAGCAGTGGGCTCTAGAGGTGGAGAAGCTGGTGCGGAAAGCATACCGGTCTGTACCTGCGCTCATTGAAGGAAACCTGGTGCAGACATTCATCGACGGCATCTGCGACCTGGAAGTCAGAGCTGCTGTGAGGCTCGGGCACCACGAGACGCTTAAGGACGCCTTGGCCCATGCACTGGAGGTGGAAGCCGTGCGGCAGGATCATCGTTCCCATCGTGTCAGGGAGGTTGCAGCAGCTACAGTTCGCGACTGCATCAAAGGATACAGCCCTAGGTGCTATGGCTGTGGGGAAAGGGGCCATCTTCGCTCCTACTGCCCTAAGCGAACTGTAGAAAGGAGAGTTGATCGATCTCGAGAGGGTAGTGCAGCTAACGGCACAGCCTAGCGGTGGCAGGATCGTCGTTCCCCTCGCGCTAGGGAGGTTGCAGCAGTTATGGTTCACGACCACAATAAAGCATACAGCCCTAGGTGCTATGGCTGTGGGGAAAGGGGCCATCTTTGATCCAGCTGCCCTAAGCGAACCCTAGAAAGGGAAGGTGAACGATCTCAGAAGGGAAGTGCGGCTAACATCACCGCCCAGCAGCAGCCGGGATACGACTTTACTATCAGACATCGCAGCGGGAAATCTCATGGCAACGCAGATGCATTGTCAAGAAGACCTTGTCCTGAAGATTGCAAACATTGTACTAGGCAAGAGAGTAAGGAAGTAGTATCCGTGAGGGCAGACCACCTCAGCAACGAGTGGAAGGACAGCTTACTACATGCACAGCAGGAAGATCCGGATATCAAGCCGATTCTGGAATGGATAAAGGCCAGTGCTCCCAAGCCCAAGTGGAGTGACGTCTCAGCGAGGAGTTCGACCACTAAAAGCTATTGGGCCCAGTGGGACAGCTTGCTGCTTCAGGATGGAGTTCTGTATCGTAAATGGGAAAATGTTCGGGGAGACAGCTGTCATTTGCAAATGGTTGTCCCTAAAGCTAAAGTACCGGATGTTCTACAGCTGTACCATAATGATTGTTCAGGAGGCCATCTGGGAGTTAAACGAACTCTACTGAAGATACGAGAACGGTTTTACTGGGTGTACTGTCGAAACGATATCGAGGCCAGTCCTCGACAAATGTACAAGTTGTGCGGCTGTAAAGGGACCTCAGACTCGTAGTAGAGGTGCATTGAAGTTGTACAATGTTGGTGCACCATGGGAGAGAATAGCCATTGACGTGGCGGGGCCGTTTCCGGAGAGTGAAAGCGGTAACAAGTATTTCATGGTTGTGATGGATTACTTCACTAAGTGGCCAGAAGTCTTCGCCATTCCAAATCAAGAAGCTTCAACAGTTGCAGATAAACTAGTTCATGAAGTCTTCTGTCGTTTTGGAGTACCGTTAGAGATTCACAGCAATCAAGGAAGGAATTTTGAATCTCAAATATTCCAGGAAACTTGTCGAGTTATGGGTACTCATAAAACAAGAACGACTTCTTATCACCCGCAATCTGATGGAATGCTAGAACGATTTAATCAGACATTGGAGAGGTACCTAGCAAAAGTTGTAGACAATCGGCAACGAGATTGGGACAAGCACATACAACCGTTTTTGTTGTCATATCGAAGCGCCGTTCACGAAAGTACATCAGTGACACCAGCTTTCGCAAACTTTGGGAGAGAATTACGGCTGCCTGCGGACCTGATCACCGGGATACCACCTGATGCTCCACGCAGTATAACCGATTATGCAAATGACTTGCGGAACAAAATGAATGACGTTTATGAGCACGTCAGACAATCGGGCCAGCAAATGTCTGAAAAGATGAAAACCCCGTACGACCGCAAAATGAACAATAAAGGGTTCGACGAAGGTTCACTAGTGTGGTTGCACAATCCAGTCCGCAGCAAAGGGAAATCCCCTAAGCTTCAAGCTAAATGGGACGGCCCGTACCGGATTGTGACCAGGATCAACGATGTAACCTACCGGATACAGAAAGGCGCAAGAGAGACTCCTAAGATCGTCCATGTGGATCGCCTGGCGCGTTATTATGGGGCCGATAATGCTCGGGACGAGCATGTCTTAGGAGGGGGCAGTGTTGCGCGGCTAAGTTGACATCTGGCACTAGCGCCATCTAGTGTCGGGTAACGGAGCGAGAGCTTTCCAGAAAATGACCACTAATCTTTCAACCGACAGCGCCATCGTCGAAACGAAGAACTAAGCTTCTGGAAGCTGACTCTCGAACTTTCGGCGCTTTGTCGATTGGTGCGCGTATTTACTTGAATGTTCTGGATGATTCGGTACTAATGTGTATTTATAGGCGCTGCAAGGTGCGATCGGGGAAGTATTGAATTTGGCGAGACAAGCGAAGCTTCTGAGCGAAATAAAGTGAATCAGTGTGATTAATTTTTAGTGTTTTAAGTTTTAATTGGTGTAAAGAAAATTAAAGTGTTAATTTAGGTAAATCTATCAGCAATTTTTATTGTCACGAACCTCAAGCTCGTAACAATATGAAATAAAGGAACATTGAGCTGCTATTTTATGCTGGTATTCTGTATAATTGTTATCTTCCCCAGTCCAATTGACTCATTTTGTGCTGTAACCATAATAAAGGTGCATGTGGCTATACCACATACAAAATATATAATATTTGTATAATATACAAAATATCTAAAATAAATTTATTGTGTTATTATATTTATTATCAGACAAAAATCAATTTTTTGTAAATGGGAATAAATAGGAAATAAATGCACACTTACTTTTACTTGTTGGTTTGTTGATCCAATTGGGGCATTGTTAAGTACCAATTTAAGGGCTTCTATGGATCGTCCTGTATTATACTGTTAAGAAAATAATTAGAAGGTAAAATTGTATAAATTAATTTAATTAAAAGGTTTCGTCTTTGAAGCCATTTTTATTAAATCTCTAATGTAATGTAAATTTATAAAAAACATAATATTCCTATTAACTACAAATCTCATACTTAAGTCAATCTATTTATTTAAAATATAAAAGATTTTTAATATTGATATGGTCACAACAAGATGTTGTTATATTAGCTAATTACGTAATAACTTAAGACAGAAGGACCTTTAAGTAGGGACTGAATAAATTAACCGACTTGGTATTACATAGATCTCACAACTTTTTACAATAGAAGAACTGAGTTGGCGTTATTTATATTATAGCGTTTGCAATGCGTGCATTTAGCCTTGCTAAATGCACGCATTGCAAACGCTTTAATTTAAGCTTGTCTTAGACAATAAACCGAAAACTTCCATTTGTCGGAAAAGTTTCTGCATGTGTGCATAAGATTCACAACCAAAAAATTATCTGAATGGCTAATATAAAAAAAAATTATAGTGTTAAGGAATTTAAAAATGACTAACATACATGTTGACACATGATAGCCATAAATGCTATGTGTGTCATTAGCTTTATATCATTCTAATGATGTTATTTTTTTCAATTTAATGATTTTTATATTCTGACATTGACATTGTGAATTATACGTGACATTATGAAATACATAAATAATATTGAATACATTTTAGAATCTCTTATCACCTGTATTTGGTAATTTGGAAAAGTTTGCATGGTGTATTTCCCAACTAAAATAGGCCTTTAAGCAATTTATTTTTACTGTAACAACATAATAATTATCACCTATATTACTTGAGTTTATATAGTTATATGAATTGATGATTGAAGAGATGATTGAGAACTAAATCTTCTCTTTTGGTATCGTTCGAAATTTTAACACAAGTCAAAAATTTCTCAAAAATATCTTTTCATTGTTTAAATATTCTATTTGGGTGTTCTTAGAAAGCTCTTTATATATTAAATTTAATCTACCTGTAGCTATATTTTAATCTATTTATAATTATTGTAATATAATATACAAAATGCAACATACATTTTGTAAACAAAACAGGAGTGACGTGCTGAATGTACACTGTGATGCCAATCTAATCAATAATTGTTAAGATAGATGTTCGGAGAACTATTAACATTTAAAAAGGATATTGGTTAAGTAACGCACAAATCTCGCCTTCATCAGGGCCAGTAGGACCTGATGATTCAGCCTCATCTTCTTTAAAATTATCTTCATTGTACTGATCAATGTCTATTTTACGGAATGCCGAACTGGAAGTATTTTTAGCCATTTTAGTAATTTAAATATGTATTATTAAATGCCACAAACTAACTAGATACACGCGTTTAAATGCGGATTTGTTTAATTAAAATAATTTAATATGTATTGTATTGAACGACAACTACTGAGCTGACAAGTGACAACTGACAACTACGCAAAGAGTATAGTAAATATGTAGTAAATGGGTGCGTTTGGCAGAAAAAAGCGCTAGCAAGCGCTTGTAAGCAAAATGGCGATCGTAAGCGGTAAGCGCTGTCAAATCGTAAGTAGCTATTTTCCTCCAGGACACGATGTTAGTTTTAACCGGGGAACCTAACCTCATTTAAATATATGTTTGTGAAGTATTCATATTAAAAACTTACCAATCATGAATTTTTAATAACATGTATATGTTTATTCACGTCATTATTATATTACTTAAAACTAATATTGCACAAAAGAACTTATAAACTCTACTTCAAAACAAACAAATTAAATAAGCAAAATGGCGGATTGTGTCAGCGCTACTGAAGTAGCAATCATGTCCTGGCCGAAAACTATTTCAGCGCTTGTAAGCGCTTGCTAGCGCTTGTATCTGCCAAACGCACCCATATATAGGTTGCTACATATTTATTTATCTATGGTAAATATATAAGGAAACAACTATAATATAATATAATATCATACGTTCTACTTCCGTATATACACTCTTATCTATGGTTTCTACGAACTTATCTATGGTTAGTACTCTTCTCTTCTCCCGTTTATATATATCGTAGACAGAGAAACCTATTCTCTGTCTACGATATATATACTAGTTTATCTATGGTACTCTCAAACTATGATATTATTTTCTGAATTTGTGCACTACAACCATAGAGGAAAGTAATATATCGTACACTTGACTACAACTTTATAATTTGTGCTGTAGACTAGGGATGTTCGATGATCATCGATCAACGATGTTAAAAATGATATAAAACTAGTTGCTCCGCGTCATGTGCCATTCCGAGGTGATCTTGCCAGTAAATCGAGCTCCGACAAAATGCCGAATTGAAATGTATTTACATGAAAAAAATAATCAAAAACGTCAAATATACAAAAGAACAACGTGACTTTTCATCAGTGAGTATTTTTAACATACATAATATTAAGGTAAAATTATCATTAAAACTCGTACTTTTTGAATATTTTCGTCAAATACCAAGTGTTGCCATCATAGTTCATAAAGTGAAAAATAATCTATTTTTTAATAAATATAATTTACTACACAAGTTAAATATATTGTTGTGTGAATAAGTCAACTAGCGCCATCTAGTGTCAGGAACGAGAGCGAGGGGAGCTTTGCAGAGAATGACATCACCGATCTCTCGACCGACAGCGCCACCCGAAGAACTAAGTTTCTAGAAAATCTATACTCGAGCTCTCGGTACCTTACGCGTGTTTACTTGAACATTCCGGATATTTTGCTAATTTAAATAAATAGGTGGCGCAAGATGCGATCGAGACAGAGTTTAACTCGGCGACACATGCGAAGCTTCGGAGCGGAATTAAGTGAATTAGGGTGTTTAATTATAGTGTTTTTAACTTTAATTTGTATAAAGTAAATTAAAGTGTTAATTTAGGTAATTTTATCGGCAATTTTTATTGTCACGAACCTCAAGCTCGTAACAATTAGTGTCAGAAGTGGGATAAAATAATGCCGATTTTACCTAAGGAGGAAACGGAGGGTGTCCGTACCCGAAGTCAACGCCAGCAGGAGACTGAACAGAGGAGATTTGGTGGTGCAACGCCGTAGATGTCCGAGGGCCAGCCGCCGGCCACGGAAGCCGGTCCGTCAGCAGCTTCTACGTCTGTGGCACCTGATTTAGGTGCTCTGATGGTGATGCTGCAGGCCCGGCGATTGGAAGAGCAGCTGCGGGGCGGACAGGAGGAACAGGCCCGCCGACAGGAGGAACAGGCCCGCCAGCAGGAGGAACAGGCCCGCCGGCAGGAGGAACAGGCCCGCCGGCA
Source organism: Parnassius smintheus behrii (assembly GCA_036936625.1). NCBI lineage: Eukaryota > Metazoa > Arthropoda > Insecta > Lepidoptera > Papilionidae > Parnassius > Parnassius smintheus. The sequence goes on along the minus strand of JAUPFT010000005.1, from coordinate 32,475,286 downwards.
GGAGGAACAGGCCCGCCGGCAGGAGGAACAGGCCCGTCGTTTAGAAGAGCAGCTCCAACGCGATAAGGAAGAGCAGATGCTCCTCATGAAGGACCTTCACGCTATCTTCGGAAAAGAGATACGGGAGGTGAAGGATAAGGTTGCTCAACATGACAACCGCCTGTCGGAGGCCGAAACCCGAATCGACCAAGTAAACAATCGGGTTGACAACGTAATGGCTGACGTGAAGAAAACGCTGGACGACCTCAAACTTGCGGATGGAACAACAGCTTCCGTAGTAGCTACAACACCTTCGCTACGTGGATTCAAAGTGCCGCCGTTCAACGAGACTTCTTCCTGATCGGCCTACAAAATCCAGTTCGAGGCCCTCATGGAGGCAAACGGCTGGAATAAAAGCCAGGCCATGACTGCACTCACCCTAGGCCTGCGCGACCAAGCCTTAACTGTGTTGGAAGCTCTCGGTAAGAAAGTGACCTATGAGCAGCTTCTTGAGGCCTTGGAGGCAAGATATGGTGACGCTCACCTGGAACACGTCTTTCGCGCGCAGCTTAAAGATCGCGTGCAACGCAGCAACGAAAACCTGCAGCAGTGGGCCCTTGAGGTGGAGAAGATGGTTCGTAAAGCATACCAGTCTGTACCTGCGCTCATTGGAGGGAACCTGGTGCAAACATTCATCGACGGCATCCGCGACCTGGAAGTCAGAGCTGCTGTGAGGCTCGGGCACCACGAGACGCTTAAGGACGCCTTGGCCCATGCACTGGAGGTAGAAGCCGTGCGGCAGGATCATCGTTCCCATCGCGTCAGGGAGGTTGCAGCAGCTACAGTTCGTGACCGCAACAGAGAATACAGCCCTAGGTGCTATGGCTGTGGGGAAAAGGGCCATCTTCGATCCAGCTGCCCTAAGCGAACCGTGGAAAGGAGAGTTGATCGACCTCGAGAGGGTGATGCAGCTAACGGCACTGCCTGGCGGCGACAGGATCATCGTTCACCTCACGCTAGGGAGGTTACAGCAGTTACGGTTCGCGACCACAATAAAAAATACAGCCCGAGGTGCTATGGCTGTGGGGAAAGGGGCCATCTTCGGCCCAGCTGCCCTAAGCACACCCTAGGAAGGGAAGGCGAACTGTCTCAGGAAGGAAGTGCGGCTAACAGCACCGCCCAGCAGCAGCAGGAATACGACTTTACTATCAGACGCTGAAGCGGGAAATCTCACGGCAACGCAGATGCATTGTCAAGAAGACCTTGTCCGGAAGATTGCAACCATTATAGTAGGCAAGAGAGTAAGGAAGTGGTATTCGTGAGGATGCTCAGGACAGACCACCTCAGCAACGGGTGGAAGGACAGCCTACGACGTGCACAGCAGGAAGATCCAGACATCAAGCCGATTCTGGGATGGATGAAGGCCCGTGCTACCAAGCCTAAGTGGAGTGACGTCTCAGCGATGAGTTCGACCACTAAAAGCTATTGGGCCCAGTGGGACAGCTTGCTGCTTCAGGATGGAGTTCTGTGTCGTAAATGGGAAAACGTTCGGGGAGACAGCTGTCATTTGCAAATGGTTGTCCCTAAAGCTAAAGTACCGGATGTTCTACAGCTGTACCATAATGATTGTTCAGGAGGCCATCTGGGAGTTAAACGAACCCTACTGAAGATCCGAGAACGGTTTTACTGGGTCCACTGTCGAAACGATGTCGAGGACTGGTGTCGCAAATGTACAAGTTGTACGGCTGTAAAGGGACCTCAGACTCGTAGTAGAGGTGCATTGAAGTTGTACAATGTGGGTGCACCATGGGAGAGAATAGCCATTGACGTGGCGGGGCCGTTTCCGGAGAGTGAAAGCGGTAACAAGTATTTCGTGGTTGTGATGGATTACTTCACTAAGTGGCCAGAAGTCTTCGCCATTCCAAATCAAGAAGCTTCAACAGTTGCAGATAAACTAGTTCATGAAGTCTTCTGTCGTTTTGGAGTACCTTTAGAGATTCACAGCGATCAAGGAAGGAATTTTGAGTCTCAAATATTCCAGGAAACTTACCGAATTATGGGTACTCATAAAACAAGAACGACTTCTTATCACCCGCAATCTGATGGAATGGTGGAACGATTTAATCAGACATTGGAGAGGTACCTAGCAAAAGTTGTAGACAATCGGCAACGAGACTGGGACAAGCACATACAACCGTTTTAGTTGTCATATCGAAGTTCTGTTCACGAAAGTACAGCAGTGACACCAGCTTTCGCAAACTTTGGAAGAGAATTACGGCTGCCTGCGGACCTGATCACCGGGATACCACCTGATGCCCCACGCAGTATAACCGATTATGCAAATGACTTGCGGAACAAAATGAATGACATTTATGAGCACGTCAGACAATCGGGCCAGCAAATGTCTGAGAAAATGAAAACCCGGTACGACCGCAAAATGAACAATAAAGGGTTCAACGAAGGTTCATTAGTGTGGTTGCACAATCCAGTCCGCAGCAAAGGGAAATCTCCTAAGCTTCAAGCTAAATGGGACGGCCCGTACCGGATTGTAACCAGGATCAACGATGTGACCTACCGGATACAGAAAGGCGCAAGAGGGACTCCTAAGATCGTCCATGTGGATCGCTTGGCGCGTTATTATGGGACCGATAATGCTCGGGACGAGCATGTCTTAGGAGGGGGCAGTGTTGTGTGAATAAGTCAACTAGCGCCATCTAGTGTCAGGAACGAGAGCGAGGGGAGCTTTGCAGAGAATGACATCACCGATCTCTCGACCGACAGCGCCACCCGAAGAACTAAGTTTCTAGAAAATCTATACTCGAGCTCTCGGTACCTTACGCGTGTTTACTTGAACATTCCGGATATTTTGCTAATTTAAATAAATAGGTGGCGCAAGATGCGATCGAGACAGAGTTTAACTCGGCGACACAAGCGAAGCTTCGGAGCGGAATTAAGTGAATTAGTGTGTTTAATTATAGTGTTTTAACTTTAATTTGTATAAAGTAAATTAAAGTGTTAATTTAGGTAATTTTATCGGCAATTTTTATTGTCACGAACCTCAAGCTCGTAACAATATTAACGAGAATGTATTTCCTAAGTCGAGTCCTAGCAACACCTCGTCAATGTACCTCGTTCTTAAGCCGTAATTCATGAACGGGAATTCGTACAATCCAAATGGAGCCGTGATCGCAGTTTTCATAATGTCGTCTGGATTGACAGTAATCTGATTGTACGCCTTGACTAAGTCACTGGTAGAAAAGACAGAACAGCGTGTAAGTTGACGAGAAGTCGTGGATATGACGGATGGGATATCGATCAGGTATAGTTCTATAGTTCGGTGCTCTGTAGTCTCTACATGGCCTCCAACTATCGTCTTTTTTCTTTATCATGTGAAGAGGAGAAGACCAAGCGCTTTCCGATGGTCTGGCTGTGCCGCCGGCGAGCATGTCTGAGAACTCCTGTTTCGCAGCTTGCATGCGAAGTCGATCCAGGCGTCTAGGCTTACCGGCTACTGGAGGTCCTGGAGTCGTCCTGATATGGTGCAGAGTATTGTGTTCGTATGGTAAGTGCATACCTGGAGGGCGAGTTATCTCTGGGAATTCACGCAGTATCTGGTGAAATTCGATTTCTCCGGTGACTGACTTCACCGATGCTATGTCCTCCGTTGATGTGCGAGCTGCGGCGTTGACCGAGAGAGTAGTGACATTGTCGACTAATCTTTCATTCCGACAGTCGACGAGTAAATTATAGTGGCTGAGGAAGTCAACTCCGATGATCGGTCGTGTCACATCGGCTATTGTGAGCAGCAGTATTGGTCCGTAGGTGTGTATGACTGTGTTATTAGCAGCTATGAGGTCATACCTGGATTTTGAACAGGGAGTCTTGACTGCCGACTGGGGAAAAACACACAGGTCTGAACCAGTGTCCACGAGGAACTCCATTTTTGATATCCGATCTGAGATGAATAAACGGCCTGTTGAAGAAGGGTAGTCGTTGGCCACTACTTGCGACCAACCTGTAAGTTTGCCGCCTTAAATGTGCAAGGCTGCTTACACTTGTTCGCCTTGCGCCCGTAGGTGTAATGGTAAAAGCAGTGCGGGTGATCCGGTGGAGGCTTTTTGGGTCGAAATTTCCTCGGGTTGGATCGCGATCTTGAGTGTGAGCAGGAACGTTGTTGTCTGTTTAGTTGAGTAGTGAGAAGTGCTACTTGCCACGTTAGTTCACTTATCTGGCTGGCCATGGTGTCACAGTTTTCCGGCGTGGTAGTAGAGGTGCTGGCAACTTGAGGTATCATTGGCGCAATCTCGTACACCCCGTCTGCGAGTTCAGCTAGTTTCTCCAACGATAAGTCTGTTATCTCAGAAGCAATCACAGTTTGAACATTAAGAGGTAAGCGACTCGACCATAAGGTTCTTATAAAGTCTGACGCTGCAGATGCTCCTGCTAGATTCTGCAGGTGGCGTAAGAACTGCGACGGTTTCCGATCGCTAAGCTCTTCGTGGTTGAGCAGTTGCTGGAGACGCTTCTACTGCGATGCTGAAAGACGACGGATTAGTTCCGTTTTCAACTTTTGGTACGTATCGGTTCTAAGTGAGTTAGTAATTATGTCCTTAACTTCCCTAGCGTATGGAGGTTCTATTTGCGCGGCTACGTAGTTAAATTTTGTCTTGTCACTTGTGGTTCTGGAGAATAAGAACTGGCCTTCGATTTGTGCGAACCATAAAGCAGGCTCATCGACAAGGAATTGGGGTACCCTAACACCAACTCTCAAGATTTCTGTGGGAGTCAAATCTTTTTGTTCAGTAACGTTGACTACATTCGGCTCGTCCGTCATTGCACAATATCAAAAAATAATAACACGCTCACCTTGTTTGAGTTAGACCACACCCTATCCTTTGTTATCTCTCCGTAGTTTCGACGCTGGAACCGTTGCGGTCGTTAGGTGCGTAGATTCAATCTACCGTTGCTTCGGCTTGTCGGCAGGTCACCAATGTGGGTGTGGCTCGTATGGTAGTTCGGTATGTCTTGTAAATACCTAACCACCACACCCAACGCAGTATTCAAATACGTTTATACTGTAAATAATCGAATACTAATAAGGATAGGACAAAGAATTATGTGACTCCAAATGAAGTAATGTTTTTTCGAGGTAACAAACAACTTTTACTTACAATAATTTTACAGAGTGAAATTAAAATCGCATACAAGTAAGTTAACTGAGGTGAGTAGCATGCGCGTCTTGCACCCATGCGGGCTGCAGGCAGAATGCTTGGCAGACGGCTCGCGCGCTGACAAAGGCGCGGGGTTCCCATCGATGTCGCGTTATCTCTTGCAGTGGTGTGATGTTAGAGCGTGGCTCAATCCTCATACGCGTAGCGGATTTATGTGCTGTCGAAGGGAAGCAAGTTACGCCACAAGTTTTTGAACTGTTATTTACTGCTTACAGATGGACACATTTTCGACTTTTCTTCTATGGGGGATTGGCCTCCTTACCTCTATACTCCATGTTTTCTATGATGATAATTTTCCAGATTTCGATTGGCCGTACGTATATGATGGGTTCATAAATATTAATTTTATTTAAATATTATTTAAACCAAATACGGTTGTTTTTGTGTTTACCTACAGCAAAAAATTTAAAAAACTGCGGTATCTTACCCGAGCCAGTTTGGGAACTTTATCGCTAGTTTTTGTATCAGATGAATCAGTCCGATTCGAAAGGTTTTTGGATCGATACATCGAATCGATGCGGTGCTACCAATCTATCTAAAAATCGATTGTTTTACTCTAGATAATCGATTTTCGATTAATCTATTATTACAGATTAGCGGTTAAATTCTTAATAAAAATGCACTCAAAACAAAACTTGTAATATAAATTAATCAGCAATTAAGGATTTAAGCTAATGTCTAATTCCTAGCACAACTACTCTCTCCGAACGTTCGAGCCAAAGTGACCCTGCCACCTCCCACGGCGACCGGCTTTCTGGGCTCGAAATCCCACCACCGCGGTGACGCAATCATTAGCCACGCCCCCTGTCTAGTCATCGCGTAACACGGCCTCTCCTGACGGGCGGTCGTCCTCGTCCGCAACCTTGATGTGTTCGGGATTTGATCTCGCCTCATCCTCCTCCGAAGTATCATGTAACGAGTCATCAGACTCCACTAAAATTTGGAAACAAATTGAACACATTAGAATTTATCATTACGGTTCATAATAAGCATACTCCTTACAAAGCAATGGTTCATACTTCCTGACATTACATTCGTTTCTCTTACAAAACCTTTCAAACCATTCATCACATTCATGCATATCGATCTCTGGAGGCCTCCCATACAACTGTTGCCTATGCTACGGTAGTGACTAGTATACCGTGACAGCACCCCTTTTGGGCCATCTGTCCTGCCGTGGTAGAGAATTACACTCGATACCAACGTGAACATGAAAAACTCCGAATGAGTAGTTCATCTGCCGTGACAGAGAAAACATCTCAATGTCAGCGTGAATATGGAAGAGATTCTTTCAGAACCCTCCATCTGCCGTGGTAGAGAATCACACTCTATACCAACGTGAACATGGAAAAACTCCAAATGAGTAGTCCATCTGCCGTGACAGAGAAAACATCTCAATGTCAACGTGAATATGGAAGAGATTCTTTCAGAACCCTCCATCTGCCGTGGTAGAGAATCACACTCTATACCAACGTGAACATGGAAAAACTCCAAATGAGTAGTCCATCTGCCGTGACAGAGAAAACATCTCAATGTCAACGTGAATATGTGTAAGCACACCAGCTTATGCATACAGCAAAACATAAGCAAAACACCTACATTACAATAAAGCGTAATAACATCGGTAACTTACAAGCAAAAACGCAGCACACGTCTCGGGAGTCCACTCTGCTGCCCACTGCACCAAGTTTTCAGCTGCAGCTTCAGTACGCTTCCCGTACGAGCCAGCCAACAGCTCCAATTTGTACCGATCATGTGGAAGTCGTTCCAATACCTTGTAAGGTCCACGCATACAGGAATCTAATTTTACTGCAGACTGTGAAGCCTTAATCACAAATACCTTGTTTTTCACTGCAAACTCGTTAGGTGATCTACGGTCCTTATTCTCCAGATTGTTTTGTTTTTGCTGGTTGATAAACAATAGTGACGACACTCGCTGTCTCCGCAGTACCATAAGAGCTTGGCGGTTTGGAGTAGCAATATCTACCGCAACGTCTCGGACAAGAGCAAGTATAACAGGGGTGGAGGAGTCGCTTCCAATAAGCAATTGAAGGGGATACATATTAGTCGTACTGTGTTTTGTACTATCTAAAATAAGTTGGGTTTTCCACAGTACAACAGACCAACTTTGGCCTCTATGGTTGACTTCAATACGAAGAAGGTTTAGTAGAGTTCGGCAATAACGTTCAGCCTGTCCATTCTCATGGTGCATGTTTGGCGTAATGTAGTGAATGTCGCTACCGAATGAGTTTACCATATCTTGAAAAGCGGTGCTCTCAAACATTCGTCCTCGGTCCGTGAACAGGAGTCTTGGAGACACAAATATCGAAACCGCGTCAGTAAAGGCTCTTTTCAATTCGTCAGTGTCCTGACGATGGAGGGAATACAGAATACAGTATTTCGTAAATGCATCAATAATGATCAATACGTACTTGTTAGTTAAACGCGCAATATAAGCTGTTCGCTGGGCGTAATTTGGAATATATCTTCTGAAATAGCCCACAAGGCGAAGGAACTCTCGAATTTGTTTGACGCTTCGAGGCTTTGGGGAATCGATCAGAGCCTGGACCTTACGCATGCTCGGCCTAACCTGACCATTACTGATAACCCTCCCAAGATACTCTATTTCACTGCTAAGAAAGGTACATTGCTTGAGATTGATAGAGAAACCTGACAAAATAAGGGTTTCTAGGACTCGTCGTAGAAGGGCTAATACTTCAGGTACCGTATCGGATAGCAAAAGAACGTCACCTATGTACACAAGAACAGTTCCTGAATCGATGAAAGATTTGAGCGTCTTAGAAATGATCTTTTGATAAAATACTTGAGCATTAGAAAGGCCATAAGGCATCTTAACGTATTCGAAGTGACCCTCTGGGGTCACGAAAGCGGTTTTAGCGATTGACCCTGCTTCCATAGGCACTTGATGAAAGCCAGTCGCCATATCTAAACTCTTAAATAATCTACTTGATCCTAATCTATCTATGTGATCCTCTATGAGTGATATACAGGAACCACTGTCTACTAATAAATCAATCGGTATGCCTTCGATTACCGCGCTTGTAACATTAATTGTCGATTTCGAAACGTTACTGTCTAATTTACTACAAAAATTAACATTGTGTGGGTTGAGCTTTTGTCGACTCTGAACGTTGTTTGATAAAACAGTTACTAATTTCATGACCATTCTTTTTGCAAAATGAGCATGTTATAGAATTTTGGGACTGCGTGTTAGACGGTGACGACCCGAAACTATTACCTAGTCGCGTTCTTTTAGCACTCATACAGTCCGTACGTTTATGCCCAAACCTTCCACACAAGTGACATTTTAAATCGCCAACTCCATTTTTATTTTCATTTCGTCGGGTAATGGTCGATCCAAGACTAGAGCGCGATTCACGAGATATATCGCGGGTAGACGGAAAATCATTTTTTGGTTTTACGTACATCGACAAAAATTGCACTAAATCGTTGGGTTGTAGCTTTGCATTAGTAGCTGCAGCTTTAATGTGAGGATCTGTGATGCCTCTCAATATTATAGCAACAATTAGTTCGTCAGATAGTCCCCTAACCAAACCCAACCTTAACAATGAACGTCTAGCGTATTCGGCGTAAGTGGCGTAACTTTTAGAATCTTTGGTCATCACTTCGTAGAGAATAGATGCAATATCGACGGTTCGCGGGCACAACATTTTAAATTCTCGTTTGAAATTCGTCCATGAACGATCAGTGCTAGACCACTCGTTAAGCCACACACGTGCTTCTCCCTTTAAAAAATTACCGATTCGCGATAGACACTCGTTATCGTCCCATCCGTTAGTTTCTTTAGCCCTATCGACCTCTTCGCACCAAACGTCGATATTGTGAAGATGAGGGTCAAAGTTAGAAATATAATAATTATTAGACCTTACTTTAACTAGCGAAGTGATGGCCTCCACGATTCTGCCAGTTGCGTCCCCGCCTGTGGCAATGCTCTCCTGTGATAACAAAACAGGTGAGCGGCCTGCCGTCGAACTGCCGTCACGTACGTCGTCGGTGGCTGCGAGCACGCTGGTAAGCGCGGGTAGCACCGAACGCGGTGCCGACCCCGAAGATGTTGATGCGGCCTGTAAAAGTGGCTCGGACGGCGGCGGCGGTGAAGTAAAACGTTCCTCGAGCGTATTCAATCTAGCAAGGATAGCATCCAGCACATCCTTATTCGACTCACGTTTGCGTTTACGAGAACGTGATCGTTGCTCAGACATTTTGAAATTTATAAACCGAAAACTAAACAAAAGAAAAGTACGAAATCGTTAAAATCTAATTACAACACTAATCTTTTTAACTTTAATTTTAGTCAGGTGTTCCGAAAGCGGGTAGGCAACGAAGCACTATCCCACTTCTGATATTACAGATTAGCGGTTAAATTCTTAATAAAAATGCACTCAAAACAAAACTTGTAATATAAATCTTTTATAACACTTTTACAATATTAATCAGCAATTAAGGATTTAAGCTAATGTCTAATTCCTAGCACAACTACTCTCTCCGAACGTTCGAGCCAAAGTGACCCTGCCACCTCCCACGGCGACCGGCTTTCTGGGTTCGAAACCCCACCACCGCGGTGACGCAATCATTAGCCACGCCCCTGTCTAGTCATCGCGTAACACTATTTTAAATCTACATGCCTACATGCCTATTGCCCAAAGACGTATTTATGTTTTATTTTATTACGTAGGCAGAGAAAATTATTACGTCTATACTATTGCTTATATCTATCTATATACACTCTTATCTATGGCCTAAATGTAGATGTGGTTGTGTTGAATGTGTTGTTGATTGCCTACATATTTATTTATCTATGGTTGATTGCTGATTCTGATTGCTGTTGTTACACAAGTTTTGTACATACACCGTTTTATTTTATTTTAATGTTTCACTGTGTAAACTGAGATCATATTGTGTAAATTTTCTATAAAATCTTGTCACAATGACAATGGGTGATGAATTGCCTGTAACTTCCTTAGTTTTACCAGTTCTTATACGGCCTGTTTTAACCCAGGTAATGGTAGCTCTAATTTTATAGAATATAAGATTGATATATCTAAAAGCATGCAGTATAATGTAGTGTTAAGTTCTGTCCACGATTCGTTTTTGATTTCGTTTTAGCTTACGCAGCTTATCAAAGTGATTTCGTAATCAATGGAGTTGTATGTTGCTTGACATTTTGTCTTACGATAATTGTAATCTAATAAATAGCGTTAAAATCGTGGTTTAAATCATTACACGGTTAAAAAAATACATAATTAATGATGAAATAATATTTTATTATGTGTTTTAAATTTTTATAGGAAGCTAATAAACACATTTTATATTTCGCGTTTTGCTTATGCAAGTTAGGTTGAGGTCCTATAAATGTATTATTGGGTGCGTTTGGCAGAAAAAAGCGCTAGCAAGCGCTTGTAAGCAAAATGGCGATTGTAAGCGGTAAGCGCTGTCAAATCGTAAGTAGCTATTTTCCTCCAGGACACGATGTTAGTTTTAACCGGGGAACCTAACCTAATTTAAATATATGTTTGTAAAGTATTCATATTAAAAACTTACCGATCATGAATTTTTAATAACGTGTATATGTTTATTCATATCATTATATTACTTAAAACTAATATTGCACAAAACAACTCATAAACTCTACTTCAAAACAAATTAAATAAGCAAAATGGCGGATTGTGTCAGCGCTACTGAAGTAGCAATCGTGTCCTGGCCGAAAACTATTTCAGCGCTTATAAGCGCTTGCTAGCGCTTTTTTCTGCCAAACGCACCCATTATTTTTATACTTTGCAACTAGCTGTACCTGCGACTTCGTTCGCATAGAATTCCTAATTTGTTTTGAAGTTTTATTTCTTGGGACTATTAATCAATAGTTCTTAACAAAATCATATTTTGAAAAACTACATCACTATTTCAACTATAACATTAATGGTATTGATAATTTTAGTATATGGAATAACTTCATCACTAAACCGATTAAGTGCGTAGAAAATTTCAACACTGAGAATGTCAATATTATATTTAAATGAAACTAAGTAAGTAATGTAGATGTGCACTAACATAATATAAACAAGGAACTAAATATGGGTTAACAATTACTCAATTAAATAAGGAGGGAACAACAGTTCATTTACTGTATAGTAGTGGCATAAATGAATCCATCACTCCTCTGTGTCCTGGAGTTGTAGTAAGAGGCGACTATGGGAAACGCAAGAAAAATGTAATGTCTTTCGATATATGGCGCTTTAAACAAATTGGTTACGTCAGAGCTGGACATAAAATACCCAGACTGGTTATTCATACCCAGACTGGCTAGTTGTGCCCAAACTGGCTAGTCATACGAGGGCGGCACTGAAAATTTCGGGAATCAAGGAAGTGACACAACATTACTATTTAAAAATGTATTTATTGCTTTTCAAAGTATTCTCTGCAAAATTTGACACATTTTGCCATAAAATAGATCCAATCATTGAAGCAACCATTCCATTCGGAAGTTGGAGTCTCCAAAATGACTGTTTTGTAGGCGTCCACAGCTTCTTCAGGTGATGAAAACCTCTGTCCACGCAATTTATTCTTTATTTTAGGGAAAGTATAGAAATCATTAGGCCTTAGGTTGGGGCTGTACGGCGGATGGTCTAATAATTCTATGTTTTCTTGCTCTAAAAACTCTTTTGTTCTGTGTGCAGTGTGAGAACTCGCATTGTAGTTATGGAGGATGATGCGGCAGTTGCAGTTCTCTTTACGGAGTTCAGAAACGACCTGTGGCAAACAAATGCTAGAATACTATTCTGCATTAACCGTTCTTTGTCCCTCAAGAGGAATAGTCTACCATGGCCGGTTTTGGAGACAAATGTGGCCACCATTTTTTTACAACACTCCGTGAACGAACAATTTTTGTTGGCTTTAACTTATTTTCGAACACCCAAACTCGTGACTGGTTTTTTGTTTCGGGTTCGTACGTGTATATCCAGGATTCGTCACCTGATATGATGTTGTATACAGCATTTGAGGATCCTGCGTGGAATCTTTCGAGAGTTCTGACGCACCTAGTAACGCGAACCGGGTTTTGCTCGTCACGGAGCGAATGCGGTATTCATCGGGAAAACTTTTTTACACCTAATTGTTCATGCAAGGTTATTTGTATGTGACTCATGTCAATGTCTAAAGTTGCCTGAATTTCGCGGTATGTCACATGTCGATCTTCCTCAATCAGCTTACGCACAGCATCAACGTTTTCTTGGGTGACTGCTGGTTTTGGACGATCTTGACGGGGATTATCACTGAGCTTGACACGTCCACGTTGAAATTCAGCAAACCAGTGATAAATTGTGGTTTTGGATGGGGCTTCATCACCAAATGCAGAAATCATCCGGTCAACACACTGTTTTTGTGTTAAACCACTTCGAAAGTCATAATAAATCATCGCTCTTGAATTTTCTCGAGTCAGTTCCATTTTCTCAACGACTAAACAAGTTTGACAAAACCTTGTGACAAGACTGAGAATCTTTTTTTAAGTAAATGAATGGTATTCGATTTTTTAAAACCAAGGAGTTTTCAATTAAAAAGATTTTAATAAGACAGGAATAGTGGAAATATTCCATTCCCGATACTTTTAGTGCAGCCTATGTACCCACACTGGCCAGCAACGTCAAAGATTTGAGATGTCTTGTATCCTTTATTGCAATTGTCAATTTGTTTGCAAACCGTGAAAATAGTAAGAAATCACTTCTGAAGTGGGAGAGGTCCATGTTTTGCAGTAGTCTTTTGAGGGCTTATGATGAAGGATAGAAGAAGAATAGATAATTTTTGTGTCATAGGGTAATTCTATAACTCAGAGCCCCTCCAAACTTTAGAGTAAGTCCACTGTCTCTGACACCAGGCACTTTGTTAATTGTCATTTTAAAGTTGTAGGTGTTACATTTTTTTTGTTATTGAATCTAAATCTACAGCTTGTACATTTATATACAGATTTACATTTTTTTTGCAAAAGAAATATATTTTTTCATCTTCAGCAATGTTAACACATATATAAGCGTTTATCGTAAGATACCTTTACCTGTGTCAATATTGTAAGTACTGTATATCTTATGTTGAGTATTAGTGTGATGAGAATGAGAGGAAGTGCATGAGCGTGTGTGTGTGTATGTGTGTGTGTGTGTGTGTGTGTGTGTGTGCGCGCGAATGTGTGCATGTGTTTATGTGTGTGTGTGTGTGTGCATGTGTTTATGTGTGTGTGTGTGTGTGCATGTGTTTACATGTGTGTGTGTGTGTGTGCATGTGTTTACTTTGTGATATAATAATAAAATGTGTGTGTGTGTGTGTTGCAACTTCAACCTATGTTCAAGTTAATAAACAATGCTATCTACCAAAACCTTTGAAACAGCTTTTATGAATTTGGTCTTGGACAAACAAAAAGGGTCAATGCTAGAGAAGTATTTATTATATGTTCATAGTACTCTATTTATAACAGAATTCTTTGCATAGTTTGTGTAAGTTGGTGGTACGTAAAATAATTCCGTAACTCTAGTGCGTTTCTTGGGAGTACAAAAACTCATAATCTGTTGAATTAATTTTGGACAGTCTAGGGCTTCAGTACAAACCTCCTACAGCAGCATCATGTCAGCTGCACATCTACGATCTTGTAATGTTAATAAGATGTGATGCAGATAAGAGCTATGGTATTCTTCGCTTCTGTGTCTGCACCGGTAATTGAGGTACTGCAGGAATCTATTCTGTATACCCTCTATAGCTACAACATATTTTTTGTATTGAGAATTCCAACTAGTAGACATATGAAAAATAAAGTGCTTTAGTGCAACTTAAATCATTGAAAGGTTTCGTGAGACGCATCATGAAACCACGATTTTTGTAGGCTTTCATGGTTATTAATGTAATGTGTTCTGAAAAGGTTAGTTTGCTATCTAGTTACTCCCAAGTCTTTAACGCTGTTTGCTTTTGTTATGGTATGACTGTCAATATGGTAAGAATACTGTATAGGTTTTATTTTACAGGTAAACATGATTGATATACTTTTTTCAATATTAGCTGTTATGCGGATATTTTTATAATATAGAACAAGTCTATTTGAGTTGTCTTGGAGGAGTTGACAGTCCTTTTCTGAGCTTATATTCATATATATTTTCTTGTCGTCTGCATATAGAAGAAAAGTTTCATGTTGTAAACATGTTCCTATATCATACAGGTAGGCTATATACGGGAGAGGACCAAGCATAGATCCCTGTGGAACACCCGAAGGGAAGTTTATGTAATCAGATCTGAAACCACCTATAATTACAAAGCTTGGCTGCGGTTAAAAATATAAGCTTGAAACCATCTTAACAAATCACCACAAATCCCAATTGCTCGTAGTTTTTGGAGCAGAAGACATGATCCACTCGGTCAAATGCTTTCTCAAAGTCCGTATAGAACACATCAACCTGCATACCTCCATCCATCCCACGTAAGACGTTGTTCATAAATAGGGATAGATTGATAGTTGTCAAGCGGCCTTTAACGAAGCCGTGTTGTTTGGGTGGAATGGAAGACATTAATTATTTAAGCGAATTAGTGGGATAAAACACCTCCTCTTTTGCATCATAACCGATGATAATATTTGTATATATACTTCTAACTTGAGCAGTTTACCATTGTAAAGATTTGGAGCTAAACGAAGAAGCAGCGAAACAAACTAAATTTCCATTACATCCTATAAAAGTCTACTGCAGAACATAGGGCTCCTCCATATATTTCTTTATAGGGGAAGTTTCTTATATGCGGAAATAGACAAATTATTGAAAAAATCTGCAATCGTAGTAAAAATAATTATTAGTAATTAAACGAAAAGCTGTGCGATGAATTTGGCCAATTCCAAAAAACTAAACCTCTCAAAAATATGAAGATGAACATAGGTCTCCCCTATAGATTGCGTCATAGAGGGATATTTGCCATTGTTTCCAATTTTGGGAAGCCAGTTCGCAGCTGCAGTTTTTAGTTAGACGCTGCTGCCCATCTCCTGGGTTTGTTTCCCTCTGTCGCCTCATAGACACCCATGGGATGCAATGGTGTAGTGAATATTCTTACACAGGTAAAAAAATTGTACAACTAAAATCTTTGGTTTGATTGATGTTCTAGCTATACTCGTACATTATAATGTTTTTACAGTTAATAAATTTTAAGAAATACATAATAAAGTTTACTTTGTTAAATGAGTTATTCCGCAGCAGCAGTAGTTATGAAAATAATATAATAAGTAATTCTTTATGAGAAAACCAAAGAGCTTAAAATAATCACATGTTTTAGGGGTAACAATAACATTACTCTTATGTTTAACTTGTGTAAAGCTAAATTAAATCGACAAAAGATCTCGAACTTGGAAAGATATTTTCGAATTTGATATTTTTAATTGAATCATTAGCCGGGTCCGGCTTGGTATACTGGACGATTCAATGCGCTCCAATCGCGCGCGGCAGAAGCGCGCTCCACAGGCGTGGTTGGTGCGGACGTAACGTGCCTCGCGCGATCCTTGCTGTAAACTTGGAGCGTGCGCTCGTTCCAATTTGAGCGAGCGATCCATTCATTCTATTCGTTGTCGGTTTTGCGATCATGCTCAAAGGGGCCTCAGTCACTTGGAGCGCACGGTCCTGACGTTTGTAAGTGGATCGCGCCGTATGAAAGGTTTTTAAAATCGTCGTTTAATATCCCTTCTTAAGTATAATGGAGTATAAATGCTTATGGGACCCTAATAATGCGCCCTCCTTTCTGCCAAGGAGGGTCGCGTTCGTATACGGCTTAGAGATCTCTAGTCAGATGGTTAAGCCAATTCCTAAAAGGCGGTGTTTAGTGGGTAAAAGTCTCCACATAACCACGCAGCCGGCTGCGTGGTATGCTATGAGCATTCACCGCCTTCCTCCCCCGCTTTCCGGAGGGTTGCCCATATTTGCTTCGGGCGCAAAAAAATAAATAATAATACCAATTACACAAATAAAGGTGTGAACGATGCTTGGCTACATATTAGTCGTGAAATGGATTACCCAGTTGAGACATTAAAGAAAAAATTAGATCATTTTTCGTGATTTTTGTCGTATATATTTTAGAAAAATATGCAGCCACGGCAATTTATCGCCGTTGCTGCACGTTTGACTCCGTAATGAGAGTTCAAGTGACTGATTCAGGAAGGAATTTTCTTTCTTTCTTTTTTGTCTTTGAAAAATGTTTTATGAATATCTATATATTTTTTGATTTGATGAGGATAGAATCAACCGATGTTAATAAAACAAAGATTAAATGTAAGGCTAAGACACGCTTTACGATTGACGCTTGATATTATGATAAAGATTTCTTTGAAAAAAAAAATGTTTACTTGATACTTGAAAAAATTATAAAAATGTACATATTTTCGGTCCCAATAATGGCTTTTGTCACAAATATAATATACAATGTATACACACAGGTAATCACCATTTTTATTATAGGTAGGTATAAATTTAAAAAGAGATGGCGCTGTTAACATCAATTCTAAAAATAAAAGAAAAATATTTTGACGCAATTGATACATTATATAAAACATACCAGAACTTTTAAATCAGTGCCCGCAGAACAAATCACTCATACAGTGGCATAGGCAAGGAAGAAAGTTTGATCCTAGCCAAAACCAACGTAATTTTTAATAGCTCTTTTATAAGTTTATTTTCCATGTATGTTACTTGGCGTTAAAGAAAAACATTTTAAGCAAACCTACTTATTTAAGATTTAGTTAATAAATTGTTGAGTCTGTCAACACGCAGTAGGGCAGCAAGTAATATAAAAATCAGCAGCAAATATCAAGACACATCTACAGGAAAGAAAAACACAACCTGCTTTTATTTATTACATTTGCACAACACCACCATCTAACTATGACATTGGTTAACTATTGTACTTTAAATACTAAGGTTAATTATATTTTTTGTATAAGTATATTTATTATGTTATTATTTCTTATTTTTGTTTACTGCTTCTCAGATATAATGATATGGTTATGGCAATATTATCTTACATCATTTAATTATAATTTATGATATTAGATTCAAATATGCACTTGATGACTCAATGCCGCCTTTGAACAAATTCGTACCCATACCTCAGAATATTAATCATAACTTTTGATAGAATGGACCGATTTTAATAAAACAAAAACTAAATGTAACACGAAGATACGCTTTATAATTTCCTTGCGGATTATTTTGATATAAATTAGTACTTTATATGTGATACGTTAACAAACAAACAGACAGACAGACAATTCTAAAAATGTTAGAAATGTATTTATTTACTTAATATTTTTGGTCCCACTTTTATTACAAAGATATAAAATGTCTGCAATTTACATTTTTGTTATAAAAATAATAGAAATAGAAAAATAGATAATAGATTTGAATTATAAATAACTAATATCATATAGTTATAAAATATATGTTTTGTCAAAACTAATTTTGGCCAACATAAACAGTCAAAACTGTTTTGAAAAAAGTAGTTTAGGCAAAGGTAGATTTGTCGAAAGAATATTTGTAAAAAGAGATCTAAACTGAAATATATTAGGTAAAGGTAATTATGATTTAGACTAGCTGTTAAAATCACTTGACTACTACTACTTGAAA
Organism: Parnassius smintheus behrii; assembly: GCA_036936625.1. Taxonomy (NCBI): domain Eukaryota; kingdom Metazoa; phylum Arthropoda; class Insecta; order Lepidoptera; family Papilionidae; genus Parnassius; species Parnassius smintheus. Next base: position 32,457,411 of record JAUPFT010000005.1, on the reverse strand, counting down.
TAGAAAAATAGATAATAGATTTGAATTATAAATAACTAATATCATATAGTTATAAAATATATGTTTTGTCAAAACTAATTTTGGCCAACATAAACCATCAAAACTGTTTTGAAAAAAGTAGTTTAGGCAAAGGTAGTTTTGTCGAAAGAATATTTGTAAAAAGAGATCTAAACTGAAATATATTAGGTAAAGGTAATTATGATTTAGACTAGCTGTTAAAATCACTTGACTAGAAGTATTTAGTAAAAATAAAAGTGTTTAATATTTAAAACAACATTTATTGTCAATCAATTTAACAAAGTAAATATAACTAAAATAACTAGATCAGATAAACAGTAGGTTGGGGTGCAACTAGGAAAAACTAATCTGTGCTCAGAAGCTTGGATGAACGAATTTATGTAATATTTAGGTTTAGCCAGTAACAAAGTGCTTTTGACTGCAGATTGGCTCAAAACTACTTTTGACAAGGATTTCAATAAAAAATATGGATACTTGAGGGCGGGTTACAGCAGGGGGTGCTCCTTTCCCTCTGTCACTTGTGTTTATAAAAATGTAATAAAATGCTAAAATTACCACTCAGCGGTTATGAACTTTTCAAAAGTTTTGGGTCTTCCCCTCTTCCCACCCCTCCCTCGTCCCATTTTAATATATAATCTGCTTGACCTTTTATTTCTGCCTATAGTTTACATACAACAGGCTAGTTATTGCAACTCCATGCCTAAGTGTGTATTTTTGCATGAAAAATACTCGAAGTTCCTTACTATAATTGTAGGCTAATTATTAGGAAAAAATTCATTGGCTTGAGTACATGCAAAAGTTACAATAATTTTTAACATTGAACAATTAAATAATATACAGATATAAAATTTAATTTAAAATAGACATTGAAGATATCAAATTTTCTCTTATAATTTTAGGAATTGATGTTGAATATTTTTTGTTTACAGCTAGAGAAATATGACTTGGGGGCATCTCAGACATTACGTGCTGCTCTTACAAAGGCTGAGGCTGCCGTGCCCGGTCTTAATTATGATTTGGTAGCTGGCATAATGAGAAGAGCTGAAATACCAGTCAACATGAATGAAAGTTTGTTAAGGCTTCAGGGAACTCTCACTGAAACTGAATGTGAGATAAATCAATATTTTCATTTCATGTAACATAAAATTTTAATTAATAAATAAAAGGTTTGTAAAGATTGTAATGCTTTTTTCATAAAACTTGGCAAATTTTTAGGTGCTGACTTGAGATTAAATCGATCTGAAGAAGCATTTCAGGAATTGAATAAGAAATCTGCAGCTTTAAAGAAAATTTTGAGCAGAATTCCTGATGAAATTACAGACCGAAAAACTTTTTTGGAGACAATTAAGTAAATAAAAAAAATGTGTACATATTAACTTGTAGTAAAGGAAGCATTATATTATATTTTATTTCATTTCAGGGAGATAGCGTCTGCGATTAAAAAATTATTAGATGCTGTAAATGAGGTGTCAGCATATACACCGGGACCTGGAAAGCAAGCATTAGAACAGAGAAAGAGAGAATTTGTCAAATACTCAAAACGGTTTTCAAATACTTTAAAAGAATATTTCAAGGAGGGACAGTTAGTATACTTTTTTTTTAAATTAAATATAATATATGAGCTATATTAGCTTTATGAATATTTTCTGCCAACCTACAATGCAGACAAGTGGTGCTGACTCTTGGTGGATCATTTCCCAAATAGTCAATTTTTTGAAGTTGGGTGTGTATTATGAAACAAGTATTTTTACAGGGTGACTGATTTTATTAAGTAGTATTCTTTAAAAGTAAGCAGTTAAATTTAAGAATCTCAAAATATATAAAAAAAATAGCTCTTATTAATACTTTTAATAAAAATATAAAAAACATTTTACACATATATACTACTCTGCCAAGTTTTTAACTTTGTCTTACGAAATGGGATTAGCCTTGTTTCATAAGAAAGGTGTCAAGACTATGCTGAAAAATTATTTAGCCATCTCGCCTCTCAGCCACGTCTATAAGTTGTTTTCAAGTGTCATCACTAATCAATTTGTGGGAAGACTCGACGACTTTCAGCCTGCGAAACAAGATAAGTTTCGAGGATTTGGCACTATAGACCACATTCACACATTGCAGTTAATAATTTAAAAGACAACAGAGTATATTGAGCTCCTGTGTCAAGCATTTGTAAACTATGAGAAGGGCTTCGACTCCTTAAAATTAGAGCGTTTCTGGATTTTTTGTAGGGTTGCCAAATTAAGTGGTGGTATATCATAGAGCCTAGATGCCTTTACAACACTAGTACTATGTCCGTTCAAGTACAGAGCAGCCAAACAAAACCAATCCAGTTGTATCATGAAGTGAGACAGGGTCATGTTATATCCTTTAAACTGTTTACAAATGCACTGGAAGATGTTTTTATGATGCTAGACTGGAAAGGACGTGGCATTAACGTAAACGGTGAGTTCATCTCACACATACGCTTTGCTGATGACATTGTCGTAATAGCAGAATCGCTGCAAGAACTACAGCACATGCTTAACAGACTGAATGAATCCTCCCGAGGTGTTGGTGTTTGTATGAATCTGAACCAGACAAAAGTTATGTTCAACGATCATGTCATGCCAGTTCCAATTACTGTTAATGGTGTAATTTTTAAGAAGTTGTCCAGGAATATACCTATCTCAGGCAGATATATCAACTAGGTAAGAATGATTCCAGCCTCCCGAACAAGCCGGTTTCCGAAAAGGCCTTTATACCATACATACCCACAGCAAACACCCCTTCGGCAAATTGTACAGAAGTCCGAAGAGTACAATCTGCCACTTTGCCTGGGGTATGTGGACTATGAGAAAGCCTTTGATTCAGTCGAGATTTGGGCGGTGCTACAGTCTCTTCAGCGGTGCCAAGTTGACTGTCGGTATATCAAAGTGCTGAAGTGTTTGTACGGTAGGGCTACGATGGCTATCCGAGTACAGAACCAGAGCTCGAAACCTATCCAACTGCAGAGAGGTGTAAGACAGGGTGACGTTATTTCCCCGAAACTCTTCACTGCTGCATTGGAAGACGTTTTCAAGCTACTGGACTGGATAGGATACGGTATTAACATCAATGGCTAATACATCACTCACCTTCGATTTGCCGACGATATAGTCCTTATGGCAGAATCGCTTGATGACTTAAGCACTGCGCTCAGTGACCTCAATAGAGCCTCCCAACGGATAGGCCTTAAGATGAACATGGACAAAACAAAGATCATATTTAATGTCCATGTCACACCTATGCCGGTAGTTGTTGGGAGCACTAAGCTCGAAGTTGTTGACGAGTATGTTTACCTGGAAGAAATAGTCCGACTAGGTAAGTCCAACTTCGACCGAGAGGTCAATCGACGGATTCAACTCGACTGGGCAGCGTTCGGGAAATTACGTCAGGTATACCTCAAAATCTGAAAACTAAGTTGTACAATCAGTGCGTGTTGCCAGTGACGACCTAGGGAACCGAGACGTGGTCCTTCACTGCTGGCCGTATGAGGACGCTCAAAGTCGCTCAGCGAGCTATGGAGAGGGCTATGCTCGGAGTTTCTCTGCGTGATAAACTTAGAAATGAGGATATCCGCAGTAGAACCAGAGTGACCGACATAGCCCAACGGATTAGTAAGCTGAAGTGGCAATGGGCCGGCCATATAGCTTGAAGAACCGACAACCGTTGGGGAAGAAGGGTTCTCGAGTGGCAGCCTCGTACTGGAAGGCGAAGTGTAGGTCGCCCCCCCCCCCCTGTGACGACCTGGTAAGACATGCAGGAAGTCGGTTGATGCAGGTTGGTCTGGACCGTGCTTTGTGGCATACCTTGGGGGAGGCCTATGTTCAGCAGTGGACTTGTAAAGGGCTGTAATGATGATGATGATGAAGAATGATTTCGAGAAGGAAGCCGATCGGAGGATTCAATTAGCTGGGCAGTACTTAGAAAGCTCTGTCGGGTTTTCTCGTCGCCCACACTGCGAAGTCTGAGGGCAAAAGTCTTCAGACAGTGTGTTTTGCTTGTACTCACTTATGGTGCCGAAATGTGGATACTGATGATACGGCTTTTCCACAAACTGAAAGTCGCTCAGCAAGCGATGGAAAGAGCTACGCTCGGAGGTAGATAAAATTCGTAATGAAGAAATCTGCCGGAGAACCAAGATTGCTTACATAGCGTCCGTGTTTGTAAACTGAAGTGACAATGGGCTGGTCAGGTCTGTCACAGAAGTGACAACCGGTGGAGTAGACGTGTTATCTATAGTTCATAAAAGATAGCTTGATCTCTGCGACAGCTGTCAGTAAAAATCACGCCTATGAAGTTCTGAATTTCTTAGTAGTACAGACAGTACCTGTCAATGTCATACTTTATAGGCATGCCGACCTAATTAGTGCATGCCTATAAAGTATGACATTGACAGGTACTGTCTGTACTACTAAGAAATTCAGGACGTTGGAGGCGTGATTTTTACTGACAGCTGTCGCAGAGATCAAGCTATATTTTATGAACTTTAGTGTGCGTTGCTCCCTGACCGAGCGCTGATCTGCGCAAGGTGGCTGGTGGAAACTGGATGAGTGTAGCCGAAGATCGGGCTAAGTGGCGCGCCTTGGGAGAGGTCTGTCCAGTGTGGACTGCCGCATGTTGATGATGATGTACACACAAATACGCATACGCGCACGTAGACACACACACAAACACACACACACACACACACACACACACACACACACATACACACACATACACTCTGTTTTTAATGCATTTATCTGTCTGATATATAATATGAAACTTATTCCTTTGTATTGTTACATTAAAATCTCTCGACTTAAAGATCTAAAACAACTACCTATGACCTATATATGAGCTAATAATATTAGAAAGTTGCCCTTTTTCTCTTCATTGAAGTCGGCACTTGCCAACACTTCCTGTCTTCTTGTGTTAACTGGTAGAGACATTATTATTATTATATTATAAGCCTTTATAACTATAGATCGGATATTCGGATACATATTTACCTAAAGTTGAGATGTTGGCTATTATAGAAAGCATTTTTTTTGGAAGAAATCTCGCGATTCCGGGAAATTCAAATTTAATTGTATACTCCGTGACCGTGCGAGACAATTAACCCAGTTTGACACAAATGACAGTTGCCTTGTTGGTTGCTTTTCCTTACTTTTATTGTCAGTGATTTTTGACGAAGCAATACTAAACTTGTAACATTAAAACTGGTGTCAAATCGTGCCTATTATTTAAACAAAAATACATTTATTACTGTAAAAATCAAGATAGAGAACCTAACCTATAAACTAACCTACAAAAATCTTAAAAAATATCCTAAGAAGCCTAAGCCCAAGAACCTATAAAATATCCTAAGAAGCCGCTTCCATACTTTGTAAGCCAAAAGATAACTTTAGGTAAATATGCATCCGATTATCCGATCTCTACTTATATCAGTCTACAATGCATTGTTGCATTAAGTGCACCCATTGCATACTTGATTTAAAGGTTTAGGTGCCTATAACAAAGAGTAAGTAAATAAATAACACATTTTTTTAATTAAAATTATTTGTTTTTTGTTTTCAGGGCTAATGCTGTATTTGTAAGTGCACTATATCTTATTCATCAAACAAATCAAATTTTGTATACTGTTAAAAATAAGTCAGAATAAAAACAATAAGTACCTAATACTAAAACACAAGAAATTTAATTTTTTTGTATTACACATACAGAATTAATAGATACATAATATTTTTATAGTTAATATAATATGTTAATGTTCTATATTTGAAAAAAGAGATCAAAAATATTAAAGTCATAGATTGAAGTATTATTATGTTATTTTTGTTAGAGTTTTATATTATCTGTAATATTTGTTTTTATTTTTCTTTGTAATATGCCAATGTCGTATTATAGTTGAGCCTTTTTTTAAACCGAGTAAAGGTGACAAACGAGCACAGAGTCCATCTAATGGTAAGTGGATGCTGTGGCCCATAGCAATCTACATTTATCCTACATTAAGAATTAAAAATTCAGATGTTTTGTCACCCCTGAGAACTAATATGAAATGCCTCGTTTCCAGTAAAAAAGGTTTCCTTTTACTACTTACTTTCAATTTAAAACTAATCTGAATTCGGTATGTAAAGAAAATTATATTTTGTAAATTAATATAGTTTTGTAAATTTTGAATTGGTATATAATTTAATATTGACATATATTTTTCAAATGACGTCATAAAGTAGGCTCATTGAAATGGTACCAATATCTAGTGATAGTCTTGTTAACATGTCAAGTTAGTCAATGTGAGTTTTTGGCGGAAACTTACGATTAATTTATTTGATTTATTACTTTGCTTGATTCCTAATATACAATACGAAACTGATAAAAACACTTGTCTTGACCATTGAGGGACTGTATTCTTAAGATTAGGGGTATGTTCCGAAATACAACGCAGTGTTACTGTCCAATGAAAATGACGTATCATTTGACACTTTATTGTACTAGCGTGCCGCCGCCATATTGTGTCGGATATCCGGCTATAATAAAACAATTTTTAATTGTGTGTTTGCCGAATGAAGCATGCCAGAATTTGTTTCTATTTATTCAAATACAAAAAATTATAGAATAATTGATGGTATATCCATTAGGAGGATATAATGATTTTTGGAGCACAAAATGACAAAATAATCGCCAACACTTTTCCAAATGTCGCAAAAGTATGACGTCATATACTGTCCAATGTTTTGGAACGAATCACCAGTATAGCGTCGATTCATGACGTCATTTGCATTGGACAGTACACTGCGTTGTATTTCGGAACATACCCTTGGATTGATTTAAATTGTCAAAAAGTTTATGTGAGGTTATTTAATTAATTAATTAATACAAAGCTGTATAAAAATCAACAATTTATTTTGAATTCTAGGTTATTTAATTGATTTTTTTGTCAAATCATAACAAAATACGCGCCAAGCTTTATTAGATACCGGATATTCGATGTCACAGCTGCGGATCCCGCGGGTGCCCGCGCTGTCACCGGCACGATAAATACGTGCTCGATAAATATTGCCCGAAACGGTAACGGTCGTAAATGAAAATACAACTGCGTGCTGTTTAAGCCAAATACAAAATAAAGTTACCTGAAATAAACTTCAAATCACATTGACAAACTGCGCACATAAATAATAACAGCGTTTTCTTACACATTAAACAAAATAAGTGTTAGATTATCGAAAACAACGTTCGCGGTTTACAAGGCAAAGAACTGGTCTTCTCGTCCGTTCAGTCACCTATACCGAGTTACAGAGAATTGTCGATAATTAAGCGTGAAGTTATCAAGCCCTCTAGTATACATAATAGTTGTTTATTATTAAAAAATTTCATGACAAATGTTGCATAGCTTCTCTTCAGCCCATTCTATGACGTCATTAGTCAATGTTTGAAAAGGTATTTTAAAATCAACTACAGCTTAGAAATAAAAATAATTTTAAGATGGTGTTTATAATAACCATATTATGTATAAAGTAAAAATATAAAAATGAGCCCCTAAAATGTTTACATAGCAAATTGTATTATTATACGAGTAGAAGTTACATTTCTGTTGTTAACAAGTGGGGGCTGCAATTATACAAATATCTATAAAATATTATGTTGAGTAGCAGATGTTGGTAATAGCATGTTGTTTAAATTACAGTTTTGAATGTAGCATAACAAGATTTATAAGTGTATAATTTCTGAAGAAACATTGTATATTTATAACATATAATTTGTTTTAACACCATATAAAATAAAATGTAACTGTAACTGCATTCCTTATTTGTTGTTGACCTGTAATTGTTAATTACCTATATTGTAGTTAAATGGGCTAATTTACATTTTTGTAATAATGTATACTTACTTATTTCTTCAATTAAATAAACAGCTTTTAATTTTTGTGTAAACATGAAATATTTATTCGATATTGCACTTAATATTTTAAGTGTAAGCAACACTTAAAATATTTAAGTGTCATATCGAATGAACCTAACTATAATTTATCACAATATTAACATGCATAATTTTTATGTTCCTGGCTAGAATTCATTTACTTATTTATTAGCCTAAATCTTTTTAAATTTTTATTTTAAAATTATGTCTTCATTCCCATGCTGATGACTTTCTAGCAATGTCAAGATTAAGAACCAAAAGAAAATTATTAAAAGAAGTTTAAATATATTATAGTAAGATACGAGATTATTTAATATTGTGACTATGTAGACGTAAAAATAATATTTTCAACCAACTTCATAAAAGAAGGAGGTTCTCAATTCAACTGTATTTTTGTTTGTGTTACCTCAGAACTTTTTCTAGGTGAACCGATTTTGATAATTCTTTTTTATTTTAAAAATGTGGCACCTAATAAATTTTAGTTTTTGAGTTATCCTTAATAATGGGTATTTAGTGATGAAGTTGAACAACAGCTTGAAGAAACCTTGCCTGCTTTGCACTATCTAACAACATACACCATCAGTTAAAAAGGCAGGGTTGATTTGTGTGAGTGGCAGGTTACACATTTCAAATTACTGATTCGACTTAAAAAAGAAACAGTAGAATCCACAGGGCTCAGTTCTTTACACAGTTATTTTCACATTCGTATTCAGATTTTTAATATTTGGTATTGTACATTGTATCCATTTAGTTTAAATATAGATTATTTAACGTTAGGACAATGCACTAATTTTGATATAGCACAGTACTTTGTCCTATTTAAAAAAATGTGTTTTCGTTTAAAAATCAATGAAGTATCAGCAGCAAATAAAACTATCATGATTATCCTCTACAAGGGCAAGTAAGTCATTAATATGGACTAGAAATAGGAACGGGCTGATGATTGAGCCCTGAGGGACATCCAACCAGTACTGGTGGCCCTGGAGAACTTATACGATTGATAGTAATGAAATAATAAGTTTTAATGTCTCACGGTTAACATGGCCTTACTAGCACAAAAATAATAATACCCAAAGCTTCCTCATTCTCACTCACCACCGGCGTCAGTTGTCGAGCGATCCCATGTCAAACCAAATTGATTTTTATGAAGCAATTTATTTATATTAAAAAACTTAATATATGTTCTAAAACGTTTCTCAAAAATTTTACTAAATGTTCGTAGTACCTACAGACATTGTCTAAAATGGGGGGGGGGGAGTCTAATGTACTAACAGATTTAAATAAATAAATAATGGTACCTATTCCATTACTATGTTTAATCAGTGAACGTCCCAGATTACACTCTTGTAGTAGGTAAGATGAAAAGGCGCAGTGGCTTACAAATGAGTTGCAGCGCTGGGGAACGCGGGTTCGAATCCCGCACGGAACAAGTATAATTGTTCCGTGCGGGATTCGAACCGCTTTTACCGCTGCCCGTGAACAATTGCAACACCAGGGCCTTTTAGCACGGAGTAAGCTCTTTTCTTGAAGTCCCTAAGTCAATGGAGGGGTCGTACGAAGAAAAAATCTTAGGAAAACGTACAGTAGTGGACCGCCAAGCATCCTGTGGGTGTAGATGATATAGGGAATTTTGTCGCGATGTACGTTGCTAGACTTTGGCGGCTGGGATTAATCCGAACAATTCCTCAGAACACTCCCCGTGGTATATGCGAAAGAAAATGCAATGGGATACAACATCCCTTCGCAGCACCAGTGCATCGAGCCGACCAGAACTCGGTCGTCGACGATTCGAGCCACTCTTCGCTAGATGCGATCAAGTGGAAGGAGCTGGCACTGGGGTGACCTGGTTCAGAGATGAGAACAGTACTCTATGTGAGGGCGAAGTTGCACCTTGTAAAGTTGCAAATGATGTGCCGGCATGAAATGTTGTCCCGTTCTGCTAAGCACGCCAAGCTTCTTAGAGGTCAATTTAGCCTTCCCTTTCAAGTGATCACAGAACTGTATGTCAATCCAGGCAATGCCAAGGATAGATTCTGGCTGAGGCAGCATGGGGATTGCTCGGAACTGCTGAAGAATACTGAAACTGAGGAGATAAGACAAAGAGGTTTTTTCAGTGGAATCGTTCCCAATCCAAGATTTTGTTTATTAAAGACTGGATACCTACAAGGTTGTTCCGTTCTTGATTTTTTTATAGAAGAAGGGGCAAACGAGCATGCGGCTCACCTGATGCTAAGTGACTACCGCCGCCCATGAACAACCGCAACACCAGGGGAATTGCAGGTGCGTTGCCGTGATGACGTGTTCCCGAGAAATAATTAGCACTGCTGGTGTCAAAAGCATAACCACTGTAACAACTAGTAACGACAACATACACTTGATATACAGAAGAAACTGCGTAGGTGATAGCACACAGCCTTGTGGAAGCCTATTTTACTCGGGAAGCCTATAGGAAGGCGATCCGCTGTCTCCAATAATTAATAGCCGTCCTCGATGCAATCAAACAAGCTAGACTGGAGCAAACGAGGTCTATACATAAATGATACTTATTTAAACCACCAAGATTCGCTGATGACTTAGTACAGTTATCAGAGTTATCCTCCGAGCTGCAGAACATGGTAGAAAACCTACACCTAGCTAGTGTAAAAGTAGGAGTAGGACTAGAAATGAGTATTACGAAGACTAAGACAATGACAAATAGCTTGAAAAGATCATTATTAGTAAATGGCAAACCATTGGAATACGTTAAAAATATGTCTATCTGGGAAAACTATTAGTTTTGACAGGAAAAATAAGAACATAGAAATAGAAAGAAGAATCCCCAGATCTTCTAAAGAAGCGCTTTGTACCAAAGTCCATAAAAGGGCTTCGCTACGTCCAAAGTAACGACCAAGGCCTCTTTCTTGGACTCTACTGCTTCCGCTCATATATGTGTCGGGTGAATTAAAAAATTAAATTTAGAACACGCTGATTAGTAACCGCATACCGCATTGGCGGTCACTAATCAACTGGTGGTCCTCAAGGTACTTTGTAGCTGGCAGTTTATAATAGATTTCGTTATTTTGGAGAAAAAGGGGGCGATGTTGATAAGTCTGTAGTTGAACGGATCAGAGCGATCGCATTTTTAGAGATACGGTGCACTAAAGTGCTAAGGAGTAGGAGTACCGTAAAAGACGCGCTGGAACCGGTGCTAACTTCGGGGCATCCATTTTTTGCACAGTAGGAGTCACTCCATCAAGCCTACTTGACTTGTTGACGTCTAGGTAGAGGAGTGCTTTGCACACAGCGTTGTGTAAGCCGCACATCCAGCATACAGAAATCACACCGCAGTATGGACCCGCTGTCATCAATAGTAGAATTGGACTCAAAAAGAGAAGCTAAAGGATAGACCTTCTCCTTTGCAGCATGGGCCAGTGAACCGTTCACCCTGTGTAGAGATGCAACAGATGGCTGACAGAAGTTCCCTTGGACAGCCTTGGCAAAACACCTTTATGAAATTAGAAGTAGAGAAGAGAGCTTGAGCAGTTTAAAATCTTTGAATAAGTCAGTTAACGAAGGACGTAAGGTAACAAATAATTCAGTGTTATTTTTACAATCCATTTTTCCATTTCTATCAAGAATAAAGAAAGAGCAACAATTAAAATACTTTAGGCACTGATTCTATTATTAATTGAGAATATTATACCAAATTTTATTCTGTACATAAGTGGTGCTTGCAAAGGCAAGCTCAGCGCCCCCTTGAACCTTGCGCACTAGGGTCCAGTCTAGATAGCCTGGTGGTAAATTAGACCCTGGACAAAGGGGTTCTATTTATCGGTAAACGTGCAAGCTTGTGGCTTCTGGGAATTGAACTGGACTAGATTAGACTTTGTTCACCAAAGACTCGATTTAAGACACAAGTTTGTTCCGGTACTTGGCGACGTTTTCCCCAGAAATATTGGCACGGTCGGCGTATAGAGCTTCACCTGTGCTGTCATCCGCATAGCAATGAATGTTACCGGTCTGCAATATTAATAGGCCTGTAATCGGAGCATGCACCGTCTACTACGACCTTGATGCTCCGATCTGTAAGAAGGCTGGTGATCCAGTTGCACAATTTCTCTCTAAGCCTAATATGGAAGCTTCGAAAGAAGCACTTTGTGCCAAACCCGATCGAAGGCCTTCGCAGTATCCAAACTAACCGTCAAGGCTCTTGGACTCAACCGCCTGCGCCCATCGGTGTGTTATGTAAACATGATAGTACCAAATAAGATGACAACCTGCAGAATGCAACCGCAATGTGATTGTGAGTGGCGCTTCACCGGAATTGACAATGGTATGAGGAGCCAAGAGGGGCGTCAATGGAGACTGGGTATACGTCCAGATGAGAGGTCAGTAGAAGATCCAACAGGGAATGTAGGTACATGAACCTCCACATCTGAAATCTGCGTAGGCAAAGTAACCATTTATGTCAAACCATATATCCCTGCATGATCGGTTAAACATGAACAGGGCAATGGCCCGGCTTAATGAAGCGTATTGGGCGGTAAAATCGCCAACGATCACGATCTCTGCGGATGGAATTTGCTGTAGCAAGGATACTGTACCCATTTGGACGTGGTCTATGAGTCGGTTTGTTTCGGATTTACCGCTATGGGTCCTATTCTACCTCCTACCTGTCCTGGTCTACCCGTAGACGTATGGTCGTCGCAGTCTACGCATAGCCAAGGGTTGGACAGGTCCGAACCTTCAAGACTGCCGAGGCGTCGCGAAAAGATGTCCTCTCTGACGTATACGCAAATTCCAGACCGAAGTACAAAAGAGTGTCGCAATTAATACCTCGGATAGGAGAGATACGAAGTATCAGCCCGAAAGTTGCGTTTCCTCAGAAAGGCTGGCGTCGCCTTCTCCAGATAGTTGACGGCGTTTAGGTTCGTGTTAAGTCCCCTGATGTTGCAGAAATCCACGGATAGCGTGGCATGCAAATTATTGCTCAGCTTGGTGCGTTTCGTCTGGTGAGTGCAGGTGGCCGGAGGCTGGAAAAACGCAGGAGCAGAACCTCTACTTCACGCTGGTTTCCTGTGAGGTCATGGTACCAACTCGGTTGAATCGAACCCGTGGTGAATCGACACTTCTAATTGCAATTAAAATAAGAGTGATGTTGTGTATGTGCTGTGTGATATAAATATATAATACCTATTATTTAAATTTATAATATACTACTTTTTGTATTTTATGATCTATAGCGCTGTTTTGAAAATGTAAAACGTAGATCGTCGGCGTAGTAGGTATCAAATTATTACATAACGGTTAAAATTAATCTCAATCTAAAATAACATTTAATCCCTTATTTGTAAATATAGCATTATTAAAAAAAACAATAATCCCGGTTGTAACTAAGATAAAATGCCTCGATTCCAGTAAAAAGGGTCTCCGGTTCTCTACACTTACCATACGAAACGCAGCAGTTACACTGTTATTTTACTTTGGTATTCTGTGAGAGCGTGGTCCTGCCCCGGTCGAGCCGAGCCCTTCGTGCTACAACTATAAGAGAGCAGACCATTTTTACATGAGAGCGTGGCTCTACTATGTAAAAATGATCCTTAACTACCTAAACAAAATTTTATGGAAATCCTTCCGGTAGTTTCTGCGTAAATCGTGAATACACAGACAGACACGGACAAAAATTTAAAAAAAACACTAATTTGGTTTTAGTACCTACTCTTTATTTAGTACCCTGGATTTGATTTTTCCAGAAAATATTACAGTTCCAGACATGACTTTTCTACAGATTTATTATATTTATACGTACATAAATTGGGGCTAAAAATGTAAATGAATGAAATAATGGTTACAATGGGAAAGTTAAACATTGTTATGATAACAATAACATTGAAAAGCATGAGGGAAAAGAAATTGTTGCAGACAAAGTAGTCATTCAAAAGAAGAAAAAAAAGCGTCCATGAACGTGTCGGGCCACGCTCAGTGTAGGGTTCCGTAGTTTCCCGTCCGTCACAATAAGTGTTCCCACTTATGAGTTTAAAGGTGGGTATCCATTATGTTCGCGCTCCAGCAGCGCTCCGCGCTCCTGCAACTGCTCCCGGTAGTGGGTACTGTTGTTTCCATACAAGTTCAAAATGATTTTTCTAGAAAGTCCTTATAAAGTTCTACTTTTCAGATTTTTTTCATATTTTCTAAACTTATGGTTCAAAAGTTAGAGGGGGGGGGGGGACACATTGTTTTTTACTTTTGGAACGATTATTTCCGAAATTATTGACATTATCAAAAAATGATTTTAGTAAACCCCTATTCATTTTCAAATACCTTTTCAACAATACACGTTACATCACACGTTAGGGTTGAAATTAAAGAAAAAATCACATCAAATTAAACAAAAAAATCACAATCATCAATTCCCACTTTGTATATAGGGGGGCTAGCCTAATAAAACATTTTTTTCCAATTTTTATTTTACCACTTTGTCGGCGTGATTGATACACATATTGGTACCAAATTTCAGCTTTCTAGTGCTAACGTTCACAGAGATTAAGCGAGGACGGACAGACGGACAGACAGACATGGCGAAACTATAAGGGTTCCAAGTTGACTAAGGAACCCTAAAAAGGGCTATCGTAGTCAATTAGTAAAGAAGTTTGAAAGCGGTTTATTGCCGTCCGAAATTCATTATTTCGATTGGATAAATCAGCGGCGTAAACATCAAGAGTGTATTAATTACTTACAATATAAAGTAACTAAGTACAATATAAAGTAACTAACTGATATTAGTTGAGTATACAACACATTGATATTAATGTGTTTTGACTAATGACCTAAAAACTCTTATTCTTTGGTCGTTGATTTCGGTCATTGAATAAAGAATTTCTAAACTTTTTCTAAATCGACATTTTTGTGAAACTCACGCGACGGTAGGAACTTTTTGTTCTTTCTTCTTCTTTCTTTACAGCATATTAAAACTTCAACATATTAATTCAAACATTCGCTTGGCAGGCGGGTTGGCAAGTGCAGTTTTCTATTGTGTCATATCTGCCTCTTACGTCACCCACGGGATGATATGGAGTGGTACATTCTCTTATTCTCTTATGCCGCCACTAGATGGCGACTTTTAGGTATAACTCCGTCTTAGGTAGGAGAGCATATAAACACATACATTTACATCATGTGGCTTTGCGCATGAATAAATATGTACGAATTCCTGATTTAACATATTTCAAATACGTAGGAATTTTAGATTGATTCAACTTCATAAAGTTTAGTTTATTCGTGGGAATGTAATGGTTAGTGATTTATTTAGCAGTCACATTTTGTACGGATACCAGTGAAAAGATTAATGTAAAATGATTTCGTGACCGCGTTGACGTGGGTCATGGGGCCTGCGTTAAGATTCGTCTCGTCGTGCAACTGCGGACAATGGCTGGTCGTGTCTTTTGGCCTCGTCGCGTCTCACCTGGCCCTGCCCGTGACACTTGACACAGGAGCCCGCGGTCCACGACCTTACATTTTTCCGCGTACAAGTTTTTTCCTTTAAACCTGCGTGTCCATTTCTATCAAACCATAATTGGAAAATGTTTTTTGTCAGAAGCTTAAGTAAATTCTATCAACAATTGTGTTATCCAGTGGACAAGTTAATGTCGTGATTGGAGAAAAGTAGATTTTATTTTTATTGTTGTCAACGCGAATTTTTAATAGCGGATTGATATTTTAAAACTTTTTAATGACATCCACTTACACAATAGGTTACTTTCTTTCCGGATGAAATAAGAACGTAAAGCTTATGACACCAAAACTCAACAATGAGTCAATCATACGGATCAGTTAAAATATTCATAGCTTTAAAGCGGAGGCGTAATCGATTTCAACTTGGATCTTGAACGCGTCGGTCTTGTAGGTACCTGGCGCCACAACCACAACTACAGATGAAAGCGTCTGATATGTTAACTGTTCCCCTTTTAAATATAAATACGAAGTACGGTACGATATGTGTGTTGTATCGGATGACTCCATTACAGTCAATATCTAAAATAAATTATTGAAAATCTGTAGGTGATAGGTAGTGAAATTATCCACTCACATGTTAAATATTTTATAATTAAGTTATAACCAACGTGACCATACGTCCCACTTTAGGCGGGACGGTCGTAATTTAAAGGTTTGTGTCCCGCTGTCCCCAAAATACGTAAATATCTCCCGCTGCCCGTGCCATCATTATGACACCGCGCGTATCAGGTTTGCCAGTATGGCCTGACTAGTTACGTGATTATTCTGAAAACCTACACTTTTGAACTTGTAAGTTACGAAGTAACAATTTTTAATTAATCTACAATAAATTATCAAATTTTCTAATTAGTATTTATTTGCTCTTCAGAAAAAATTAAAAAGCCAGCAGCCAGATTTTATATGATTCTAAGTTCTGATTCTCACTTTTGATCTTTAAAAGATTCAAACAACTAGGTATGTGTTTTATTTTTAAAACTATAATAAAGGGTTCCAGATTGAATTTTGGTAACGGCGGCCATTCTTAACGGAGAATAGCCATCTGCGCAGGACAGGATTATATTGCCCAAGTGTATGCGAAAGCACAGGTCTACCCTAATCCCTCACTCTTATAGCCCGATGGAACGGTAATCCAAGAGAGAGAGAGAGAGAGAGAGAGAGAGAGATCAGGCGCAGAACCAATGGCTTTACGTGTTTCCGGAGGTACGGTGGTGAAACCCTGCCAACTTCAATATGTTCGAAATCAATATTCCGGGCTGCTATTGAGAATTTTGTGACAGAAAAACCCAATAAATGATTCTTGGCCCGACTCGGGTTTCGAATCCGGGACCACATGATCAGCAATTGCGTTTACAACCGTTAGACTAAGAAGACTGTTAAAAGTGTTAAAATTATAATAATTTTGAAGGTGTCCCGCTCTGAGGAAAAAATAAATGGTCACTTTAGTTACAACCTGTTTGATTTGTAGCGCCTGATGAACATGAACATGCAAATTTTTGATAAGTGTCTTTTAAGAATTATTTTAATTAGGTTCCTGGGTGGCAGTCTTGCAACGGTAAGCGAAGTGGATGCAGATTGCAGGTGGCTCAGGATCGTGCTTTGGTGGAGGCCTATGTTCAGTAGTAGACTTACGATGGGCTATAAATGATGACAATGAAGAAGAATTATTGAACGTATAGAATTATTGTATCATATGTGAGCATCGTGGCAGGGCCATGTTGCAGAGATATATTATGGTTGGTAGGGTCAGCTTGACCGGGGAAAGACCATTCTCTCACAGTATACCAAAGTAAAATAGCAACTTAATGTTGCTGTGTTCGTATGGTGAGTGTACGTTGTTCTTCAGTTTCGTTTTATAAACGCTCGTGTATCAAGCCGAGTTGGTAAAAACGTTGCTCTTCAGTTTCGTTTGATAAGCGGTTGTGTATCAAGCCCAGCCAATGACATCGTTCTTCTTTAGGCGCTCGTGTATCAGACGGAATTGCTTAGTACGACTCTGGACTTTCATTACGTCTGGTAGAATTCGCTTAAGCTCTGATTTAAAGTCTATGAGCACGCTGCTCATCACTTTACAAGTAAACTTAAAAACACGGCGTAAACAAAAATTGCAAGATGTTATCAAATTTGAAACCTATTTGAATCTCTTCAGATATTATTACAAATATAAGAGAATTGAAATAAAAACTAACGGAATAACTTTAAAAACATCTTAGACGTGAGCAAATAATTGTCGTGCCCTGTCTGGCACCGACTCCAAAACTACTGGTTAAGTTATATAAATATTTAAATAACGGTAATTGTGTATTTTCCTTATACATTTATTCATTTCTTAGCAATAAAAAGAAAATATTTTTAATTTTTTAGTAGTGTGGGCTGTGTGGGCAAAGTAATGAAGATTTTTGCTCCCAAAATCAAAAAATTACTTTATTTGATTTTGGGAGCTACCTTTACGATAACAGAATCAAGCTCTTAGAATTATAGGAGCGTTTGTAAAAAGTTCTGCTAACCATGTTATCAACAGTGAATTAGTATGTGTACACACACTGTACAACCATTGTTTCTTAGAAGATTGTATTTCGCCTATTATACAAAATGTATGTCGTTATCGAATAATATTACAATTAAACTTTTAGGTGGACTTGCCCCTCATGCGGGATACTGGATAAGGATAAAGACTCCGTTAGCTTTGACTGCTTATTACTGTAAGCAAAATACCACAAATGCTTCTAATCCACTTAAAATGTATAAGTTAAATATATGGGTCAACTATATAGACCTAAATAAGGTGATACAAATTAATCTAGATTGTTGATTAAAACTAATTTTACGGATTTTATCGCGTTTTATTAAGTTATTTATATTAATTTTAATACCCGACAATTAATAATACGAAGAAAATTAATATAAATAAAACGCGATAAAATCCGTAAAAGTAGTTTTAATCAATGTATAGCGTTCGCGTAAATATAAGAAATCATGATCTAGATTGTATTATTAACTAACATCACTCATGAAACTATAGTTCTAAAATTTGATGTTATCGAACAATGAAACGTAAAATATTTTGGTAGCGTATATATTTTTACTGATGGGTCCAAAAATAATGGCAGCTCCGAGCTGATTATTATAATTAAAATGAACAGGCGTCAGAACAATTTAATATAAAAACAAAGGTCTCTATCATGACCTCAGAACATACCAGGCGGCCCCATAATGAACTGGCCTGATATAGTTCAACGCGACATGTCGCTACATGTTGTGTTGCATTAAATAGTACGTTTATCGTGCACTTAATATAAGAAACATGCATCGACATGAAATGCTTAGTCTTAGTTTAACAGGCATTTGAATAACGAGAGTCGCGTATTTTTTCAAAATGTCGAAAACTGAGTATCGAAGTGTCATAAAGTTTCTGTTTAAAGAAGGTTTATCACCTGCCCAAATAAAATTCTTATACGTGGTAGAGCCATGCTACAGTTATATTAGTAGTATAGTTGTAGCACGAATGGGTCGGCTCGACCGGGGAAGGACCACGGTCACACAGAATACCAGCGTGAAATAGTAGCTTAATGCTGCTGTATTTCGTATGGTGAGTGTAGAGAACCGGAGACCCTTTTTACTGGAAACGAGGCATTCCATCTTAGTCCTCACGGGTGACAACGCATCTGCATTTTGATTCGTAATCGAGGATAGATGTAGATGTCTATGGGCCACAGTAACCACTTACCATCAGGTGGACTGTGTGCTCGTTTGTCACCCTATCCTATAAAAAAAATAAAAAAATAAAAGAACGATTGGATGGCGTGTATAAGGAGTCTGCCCTCTCCTATAGCACAGTGAAAAATTGGGTGAAAGAGTTTCGCCTCGGGAGAGAAACCGTCGAAGACTTTGGCCACGACGGTCGACCTGTGGAAGTGCTCACTCCCGAAACGATTGCTCTTATCGAAGAGGAGGTTCTGAGTGAACGCCGTTTGAAGATTAGAGAAATTGCAGCAAGGCTTGGGCTCTCTAAGAGTACCGTTTATCGCGCGATCCATGAACATCTTCACACGAAAAAAGTGAGTGCAAGATGGGCACCGAAACTTCTTTCAGCGGTACAGAGACAGGAAAGAGTGCGCTGCGCTTCGGAGTTTTTGGATCTTTGTGGCGAAAATCCAAAGACTGTGATCGATCGGCTAGTGACTGGTGATCTTGTATTATGATCCACAAAGCAAGCGCGAGTCAATGGAATGGCGTTATAAGGGTGAAAAGCCCCCTAGAAAGGCAAAGGTGCAACAATCGACTAAAAAACTGATGTGCACAATATTTTGGGATTTTTAAGGCATTTTGATGGTGGATTTTAAAGAACGTAATACAGTCGTGAACGGCGAATATTATGCTTCTTTAATATATAAATTACCAGACAAGATAAAGGAAAAACGAAGAGGCAAGCTGTGTAAAGGTGTCCTGTTGCTCCATGACAACGCCCCTGTTCATACCGCTGGTGTTTCGAAGGATGCAGTTCGTCAATGCGGGTTCACAGAAGTTCAACATCCACCTTACAGTCCAGACATGGCCTCGTCCGACTATTATTTATTTCCAAATTTAAAGCGGGACTTAAGAGGAAGAAAATTTTCAAGCGATGAAGAGTTGCAGGCGGCCGTCTTCAGTCATTTTGAGGATAAAAAATGTGATTATTTTTATAAAGGTTTAGAGATGTTGATTCACAGATGTCAGAAGTGTGTTAGTATTCATGGTGATTATATTGAAAAATAAAATTGGTTTCGTTTCATTTCCTTCATTGGTTCGTAGTTAGGCCAATTCATTATGGGGCCGCCTACGTACATAGGTGTAATGTAAATAGAATTACAACTTTTACGATAGTAAAGGTACTAAATAAATAATTAAAAAAAATATTTTTTTTATTTCTCGGGCAACAAGAATTCTCGAGCGTTAGTAAATTAAAAAATTAATAACTAATGTTAGTACCCAATAACTAAAAGTTTTTTGCAGTATGGCCAGGAAATTGTCGATCCCTTCGTTTGAACCATTACCATTAACTACGTGTTTTATATGTTTGAATTTAATCTCAGCATCGGGCACCGCCGTCTCCGGCCGAAACGGGGACTGTACCATAGTGATCCGTGAAGATATTTGCTATAACCCCAAGCTCACTCGTACATTTAACCCCTCAGTCCCCTTAAAATTCCCATGCAGTCGCATGCGCCCGGCAAATCACGAGCGGCCGCATGCGACCGTAACAACTCACAGCTCTTTAAACCATTTAAACTTATATTTAGAGACTTAGCAATAAGTTCGAATCCCGCACGTAACTAGATGTATTTGTATGGCCTACAAATAATTGTTCCGGGTCTGGATGTTTGTCCTTGTGAAATTTATGTATGTAATTTTCCCCCACGATATAGGAGAACATCCTGTTGTAGATAACGGTTCTAGGGCAGGTAAAGTTTTTTTCTTAAAAAAAAAAGAAGAATAAATTGCCTCATTAAATCGAATCAGAGTAACCTATATTACAACTGATAAGGTGACAATTATTCTACGTATTGTAGTTGTAGGACGCATTGTAAAACAGGTTGAAGAAACAGCTGCATATCTATAATTCAATTTAACACAATCAAACAAATTAAGAATCAAAATTGTGATAATTTAATTATTTCTCTAAAAAAATCAACATTATGTCCGTTATCGTTACAGCCTATTAAAGTCCACTGCTGAACATAGGCCATGGATTGCCTCATAGGGGGATTTTTTTGCCATAGTTGGCACGCTTGGCAAGCAGGTTGGCAACCGCAGTTTTTTAATTTTAGTCAGTATGAGGAAAACACTGCTGTCCATTTTGTGATTTGTTTCTCTCTGTCGCCTCTTACGACACCCACGGGATGATGTGGGATAATTAATCAAAGTTTAATAGAACTTTGAGTACAATCCAAGTTCCATAAAAAATAATTTAGATGTTACCAATTTTGAATTATCAAAAGAATCTGATTACATGGTGAAATAATTACAGTGCTATATCAAAGAAAATGAACCAAAATTAACACGAACCCAACAGATGATACATGACACAATTATAAATCGTATTGAAGCGGCTAAAGTAGGAATCACTTTTATAGATGCACCAGGAGAAACTGGCAAACCTTTCCTTATTAATTTGATCTTAGCTGAAATTCGAGCAGATAATAAAATTGCACTAGTGTTGGCTTCGTCAGGACTAGCCGCCACACTAATGGAAGGCGGAAAAACGGCACGTTCTGCATTAAGTAGATTTCAGACTACGCTATAATATAAAGTATATGGTATAAAGCTCATGGCACAACAATATCGCGCACCATACAAATAATATATAGTACAGTACAGTGTGAACGTGTCCATAACAATTAGACCGGGAGCTGGTGAC
Source organism: Parnassius smintheus behrii (assembly GCA_036936625.1). Taxonomy (NCBI): domain Eukaryota; kingdom Metazoa; phylum Arthropoda; class Insecta; order Lepidoptera; family Papilionidae; genus Parnassius; species Parnassius smintheus. The sequence goes on along the minus strand of JAUPFT010000005.1, from coordinate 32,435,588 downwards.
AGGTGACGTTCCACGATTTTGTCGTGCATGCCTTTTTAAGGCTTGATAACTAACCCTAGAATATCAAAGATTGTCGGGGCTTTAGCCCCCCCGCGCGTCCTCTTCATAAGGAAAAGCGCTTTTCTTTGTGTAGCGAATTTTCGTGTTTTTCCGGGATAGTATACTGCATGTCATTGTAATATACGGAAGTTCAAGCAAATTGAAACTCTAATAATTGATGGCATGCACCCTGCAGCGGCTCAAGATGATCAAAGGGTTCTGAAAACCTGAAAAAAATTAAAGGGCAATTCCGTGTTTCAAATTGCATGCCGATGTAAAGAATGGAAGTTTTTGTAATAAAAACACTCAGAAAAAATTGGCATGCACCCCTCATATGACCAACGGTGGAAAATTTCCGGAAAACTCTGTAAAAATTGAACTCCAATTTTCCGTGATTCCAAATTACTCCTAATAAGGATGAATATTAATTTTATATCGAAATAATTATCTAATTCAAATGGCATGCATGTTGAATAAGCCCATCGTATTATAAATAATAATAAAAATTGTAAAAAAGATGCAAATTTAGGTGACTTGTTTTTGCATGCCGTTTTGTATTTCATGAATTTACATTATTTCAAATCATGAACGTAAATGGCATGCATGTAGCTACAGCCCAACATACCAAAATTGTGAAAAAATTGAATAAACATCAATTTCTTACTGCATGCCGCTTTGTATTTTGTTAGTAGATACTATTTCAAGTTGAAATGCAGAATGGCATGCATGTAGCTTTATGACAATTGATTAAATAAACAAAAAAAAATGGTCCGATTTTATAATTTTTTTTTCTAAATTTTTTATGAAAAATTAAAGTAAAAAATTACTAGCAGAATCATTATTTCAAACGTATTATTAATTATCGCAATAAAGTACAGTGTATTTCATTAATAACGACGTCGGTTGTAACGACTTTTTGGTTATAGCGACGTCAAACTTACGTCCCTTGAATTTAAAACATACTTTCGTAAGAAATTCATTCGGTAATAGCGACTTCAGTTATAGCGTCAATTTCGGGTATAGCGACTTGTTTTTATGAATCATTTATGACCGATTCCTAGAAATCCCTTGCGGATATTGCGACTGAGTCGGCAAAGGCACAAAGACTCATTCATTAAACTATTAAGCTTTCTTATCCTTTGTTTACATTCACAGATGGTCAAACTAATGATTTGTTTGTATGTAGGACTACGTAGCATGTTTACGAAGTTAAACTTGTGAATCAGTTACATAGAAATTCCAGTGGGTGAACAGTGTTTCTTAAACTTGTGAATGTGGCTCCTAGACATACATTTACTGTTAAAGAAAAAGTGGACATCATTTCGAGACTGCAAAATAGAGAAAACAATGTTGATCTGTGTAAACAATTTGGAGTTTCACATTCTACAATATCAACGATGTGGAAAAACCGCGCTAAAGTTATGGAGTGTTTTGAATCAAAATCCCTGAAAATAAAGAAAAATCACAAAACACCCATGTAAAACATAATTAAATAAATGATAAGTAAATATGTACGAGTACATGACTATTTATTATTTCGGATATAGAGACATCCGGATATAGCGACGACATTAAAGTGGTCCCTCCGCCGTCGTTATAACCGAAATTCACTGTATTATAATTAGGCAATCGCTGTCATCGTCATTATTCGATTCGTCATCCTCTTCATCATCAAAATTTGGATACATCGATATGACTTCCTCGTCATTAGCGCCGCTTTCTTTTGGGGCTATGAAAATGAAAGAAAAACATGTTTTTCAGTTATCATTCTGATTTTACGTATTTGTAAAGTATATATAAGTAAAAAACAACTGATCGTACAGTAATGAAATTTCTAGTAGAATAATGACCTCCAATGTGAAACGATAAAAGTATGAGTAGAAAGAAATAAGTACCTTAAATAATTTCCTGTACATTAGGAGGAATGTCATCACCCTTGAACCACCGGAAGGAATAGCTGTTATTTTCCAGTTTCCAGCCGAATTCCTCTACATTCAATGAATCGTTGGGCACTGGAGAAAAAGAATTTTACCACATATGTCCAATGTACGCTGCTCGAAGAAGTTGTTGTTGGAGTTCACGTTTACAAGGTGGTAATACGCAAGCATCGAAATTCATCAACTTTTGCTTGAACTCGTCTGTGGGCTCTATTTTGTTTGTATATGTTTGCGTAAATATTCGTAGACGAGCCTCGTCTACATTAGCGCATTTTCTGAGACCATTTTCGCTGTTGCGTATATTTTGCAGATAAAGTCCTCCAGCGTGGTAAATGCACTTTCGTAATTGTCGCTATCTGGCCTTTGCAATACGATGAAAGCTTCTTGGAAATCTTCATTGGCAGAATACAGTTCCCACGGTTTCCTTTTTCCCTTGCGGTAACATGCAATTTAACTTACAAAACTTTAAAATACAATTAACAGTGGTAGAGCCACGCGGCAGCTTTGCTGTTGCACGTATGGGCCGGCTCAAACCGGGGTGGTACCACGACCTCACAGAATACCAGCGTGAATTGTAAGCTCTGCTTTCGCGTTTCGTCTGGTGAGTGCAGGTGGCTGGAGGCCCAAATCCCCCCCCCCCATCAACATGGTAGCGGAATTAAATGATAAACTACCCCAGGAGGGTAACAGCACCCCTGGAGAATCCCTCGCTGAGCATCCACGACCATGTTTCTCCACTTCTGAGCGTGGGTGCTCAGGTTGCCCCGCGTATTCGGGGGGGGGGGCAAAATTCCGCTCAAGACTACAACTGCTCGGGGCAAACGGAGCAACAAGACCAAGGCGACCCCTGCCACGCTGTCCGTGAATTTCTGCAATATCAGGGGACTTCACTCTAACCTAAACGCCGTTCACTACCATCTCGAGACGGCGAGGCCGGCTCTGCTCTTTCTGACCGAGACGCAGGTGTCCTCTCCGGCTGATGTTTCGTATCTATCCTACCCGGGGTACAAACTGGAACACTCCTTTGTGCCTCGGGCTGGAGTTTGCGTTTACGTCAGAGAGGACATCTGTTCTCGACGCCTCGGCAGACTTGAAGGTTCGGACCTGTCCATCCTTTGGCTACGCGTAGACAGCTACGACCATCCGCGCGTCTACGGGTGCCTTTATAGGTCCCATAGCGGTAATGCCGAAACAGACCGACTTTTCGACCACGTCCAAATGGCTGCAGATTCGTTGTTACAGCAGATTCCCTCCGCAGAGATCGTGATCCTCGGCGACTTTAAGCTACATGCATGCCATTTCGCATTTCGGCTTAAAATAGTATCTACTAACACGATACAAAGCGGCATGCAAGAAGAAGTCACGGCAATTTTCAGTTTTTTGTTTCAATTGAAAAATTGATATTTATTCAATTTTTCCACAATTTTGGTATGTTGGGCTGTAGCTACATGTATGCCATTTACGTTCATGACTTGAAATAATGTAAATTCATGAAATACAAAACGGCATGCAAAAACCAGTCACCTAAATTTGCACAGTGTTTTTTGCAACTTTCGCCATGCATGCCTCTATTTTGCAACATCCTGGTGTGCATGCCAAATTTCCTACTATTAAATAATGATACAAATTAAGTATACTTTCAATAGCATGCAGTTTGGAATCACGGAAAATCGGAGTTCAATTTTTACAGAGTTTTCCGGAAATTTTCCACCGTTGGTCATACGAGGGGTGCATGCCAATTTTTTCAGTGTTTTTATTACAAAAACTTCCATTCTCTACATCGGCATGCAATTTGAAAACACGGAATTGCCCTTTCAGGTTTTCAGAATCCTTTGATCATCTTGGGCCGCTGCGGGGTGCATGCCATCAATTATTAGAGCTTCAATTTGCTTGAACTTCCGTATATTACAATGGCATGCAGTATACTATCACGGAAAAACATGAAAATTTGCTACACAAAGAAAAGCGCTTTTCCTTATGAAGAGAAAGAGCGGGGGGGCTAAAGCCCCGACAATCTTTGATATTTTAGGGTTAGTTACCAAGCCTTAAAAAGGCATGCACGACAAAATCGTGGAACGTCACCTGTCACCAGCTCTCGGTCTAAATGTATGGTGCGCGATATTGTTGTGCTATGAGCTATATACTATATGCTATTATATTATAGCGTAGTCTGAAATCTACTTTAAGTTTGCCTTTAAATATAGCTGAACTAGAATTTCTAGTCTGTTTAGAACTTCTAACATTGAACTAATTTTCAAACATTGAAGATCTTCTATGCGTGGCCAGGTTTTGATGAGATGTACAATTATAATATAGGATGAATATACATTGGCTCATAGAAAATCACTTGAAGCGTTAAAACATTCCAGGATACACAAGGAAAAATAAAAAAACTTATGGGGGAATTTTATTATTATTATATCCGGAGATTTTCGACAAGCGCTGCCGGTTATTCCATGAAATAAACGCATGTTTGAAGCGATTAACGTTCTAGGATAGTATTGACAAATTATCATTAACAGAAAATATGCGGGCAAAAATTACTGGGGATCCGGAAGCACAAGAAATTGCTGAAAATCTGTAAAAAATTGGAAATGGCGCCTTTTCTTCTAAATATATAGATTGACAGTCAGACAAACTTATTCTATCAGAGGAATTGTGTAACTTATTGAAAAAGTTTATCCGTCTATTGAACAGAATTATCTAAATAGGACATGGTTGTTTAAGCGAGCAATTTTAGCTACAAAGTACACGAAATTAATGAAAGGAGAGAATATGATACCAGGGGATGAAAAACTGTATAAATCAATAGACACAATGATGCATCAAGATGAAAGTGTGAACTTTCCAACAGAACTTTTAAATATACTGAATCCGACTGGTATGCCTCCGCATGCATTGAAGCTAAAAATTGGATCACCAGTCATATTATTACGAAATCTCAATTCGCCAAAATTATGAAACGGTACAAGATTATATACAAAACAACTTCTCAACAACATTATTGAGGCAGTAATTGTAACTGGCAAACAAAAAGGAAAATCCGTTTTATACCAAGAATTCCATTAATTTCAAATGATTTACCATTCTGTTTTAAACGGCTACAGTTTCTTCTACGATTGGCTTATAGTATAACTATCAATAAGGCGAAAGGTCAAACGGTCCAATATTGTGGAGTGAATTTGGGAGAATCCTGTTTTTCACATAATCAACTATATGTAGCTTTTTCGCGAGTTGGATAGAAAAAAATTATTCGTGCAAACACCAGAATACAAGACAGTAATGTGTTTTTAACTTCCCAGAGGGAAGTTATTGTAATTGGTCCGATTTTGCAAATTGGAAATTTTAACATATCTCCATGTCTCAAGGTCTTTGGAGTCGAATAGTATGGTTTTTAAGAGGATGTCCGTGTGTGCACATGTACGTAATTGTATGTGATATGAACAAAGAGTGATATTGACATGGGATCAATTTCATTTGACGCATAATTATGACACTTAAACCTCATTAAATTTTGAGTAATATCGGTCAAGTTTTTTTTTGTGCCGAATGAAAAATTGTATAAAATATTAAAACATATGATATTTTTTTATTCTTTCCATTGGGAAGTCAGTCGTGTGGATCTTTCGGGTCGCAACTAGACCGCTTTTTAATTTTAAAAACCCAGCTAAGCGGGTTTTCACATATAGTTATAGGTACATAATAGGAACGTTCCGCGTTCCGATTAAAAACTCTTGCCTAAACGATTACATACCTAAGCAGTTTTTTCGTATGCTTTACCTATTTAATTCTTTTAAAAATATGAATGAACATTGAATTAGGTATAATTTGAAATCGTAGACAATGCGGAATACTTACTAAGTAAATTGTACACGCCTTTGACGATTTAACAATATTTATGGACTTATTACAGCCGACTCGTTAATTCGAAACTCGAGGGACTCTTAAAATATTACGAATTATCGAGTGTTCGAAATATCAAATGGTTCGAAATTTTTGAGAGAAAATAAATAAAACTTCGAATTGTTGAGTGTTGATCAATTATTACTTATTATTATTATAACTGCTATTCTTTAACAATGACAAAAGTTTGGAGGTACATTCATGTAAATATTCATAATGTACCTAAATTTAATTAAATTCATATTTCGAAAGAACTCTGTTATACTGGTTTGCTTCAAAGCACATTGCCGCTGCTTAGACTGATCAATAACTTTTTTTTAAGAGAAAAAGTGCCTGAAATGCCTTTTCATCACTTTCGTTTTATAAACAGAAGCTTTGTAAGGTATCGAATGAGGCTCTTGCTTTCTTAACTGACACCTCTGCCAAAGGTTCTGATGTATCGTCCATATCTTCATTGTTGATTTTTTATTCGTATCTGTCGTAGATAAAATTTCGTAATCGATTAGTGAAACTGAGACAGCAACATCTTCATCCACTTGAACAAAGTCAGAAGAACTCACACCGTTGATAGTGGTTCCATTGCTGTTTTTGTATAGGATAGGGTGACAAATGAGCGTACAGTCCACCCGATGGTAAGTGGTTGCTGCGGCCCATAGACATCAATTTCTATCCTCGATTACAAATCAAAATGCAGATGCAGATCACCCGTAAGGACTAAGATTGAATGCCTCATTTCCAGTAAAAAGGGTCTCCAGTTCTCTACACTCACCATACGAAACACAGCAGCATTAAGCTACTATTTGACTAGTATTCTGTGAGAGCGTGGTCCTTCCCCGGTCGAGCCGACCCATTCGTGTTACAACTATACTAATAATATAACTGCAGCATGGCTCAACCACGTATAAAAATATGGTTCTTCACGATCCATAATTATTAGAAGATTTTACTGATCTCCTTTTATAAAACCGGATTTTTTGGAGCGGTTGAAAATCGTTAGGGGTGGTACCGCTCTCCGTGCATTGTCAATCAGTAAAATAGCTGAACCGTGATATTCACAGTTAGCTGCTAGCTGCTACTGCTAGTCGAGAGATTCCAAAGCGAGCACTAGCAAAACGAGTACCTACTTACAATCTTTCTGTCTCTTTCTCTCTGCAACTTGAGTCGCCGATGAGTCTGTTACGTAGCAATGACTTTTTCGTTCGAATTAGGTAATTTAATTATCAAGTGCATAAAAATTTATTGATTTAGTTCGAATTATAAAGAGATTTTGTAGGCAATCTCGACTGTATATATTTATACATATATTATGAGGACATAATAAATTCTTTCTCCAAAATTGAAAACAGGAGTGGCACATATTTTTTCTGGTAATATCAAGGCGCACTATATAATATTGGCTTGTAACCAAATCTAAGCTTTTCCATTTTACTTAATTTTACATACAACCTGCGTATTTACTTCTTATCACAGTAGGTAATTCAGAAGAATCTATTCTTTTTTACCCACAGCTGGTGATAGACTTCTCCCGTTAAACCTTTTTGTGAAGATTAGAGTATTTGCATGAATATGTAGGTTATAATGTAGGTACATTAACCTATAAAGATGCCGTGCGGTCACATGAGTAGATAAATACTCGTGTGGTGCGGTGACGGTGTTAAAGATTCACCCATGAGTGTCGAAGGCTCAGGAAATGTAATAATTAGCAATAGATAATAATTATTATTTTACAAAGATGCAAGAGATGTATGATCAACGATAGATGTAGATATAACAACTTCGTATGTGAATGCCAGCTGTAAAATAGCCAGACCGGTGACCGAGAGAACCTTTCATAATACGAGACGTCTGGTATTGCGATTACCAATGAATTTGATGACATAAAAAACCTTTTTAGAATTGTAAATTGGGGCTTTAAAATTCTATTGTTCCGGCAGTGGAATGTTACGGGCCAGGGTAGAAATGTATGTATGTTATAGGCAATAAAAATCTAGTAACGTTTGGAGATTTACTGTAGTATCACGCACCTTTCAGTACATGTGTTTGGCCGTGGAAGGAAAAGGAGAAATTTTCCGCAGGTCAAGGTTAAGCTCGAGAAGCGGCTAATATTGCATGCAATTTCAAAATCGTGATTTAGGTTTCCGTTGTACGGTCTGTTTACGCTATTGTGGGCAAAGACAGTGCCGCCATATCACACCCTCTGCATAATCCAATGGTGCAATTAATCTGTCGATGCGTCTTACCTGCCGTTGTGATGAAATGAGTCGTTTGTGAGCTTCCATAGCGTTATTTATCCTTCTGTTGTAGCTCGGTATAAAGCACCAGAGGACAACTCCGCCACAAGTCTTTTTGATATATTTACATGTTATTTATCGGGTATTTACTATTTATAAAATATCTATCACGATATATGTTTGTATTGAAGACAATAGGTAGTTATATGTCTCTTGTATAACTAATTAATCTTAAAAAAATATATGTTTTGATTACATTTTGGATTTTCGGATTCGTGCTCGCCTTAAAATATGCTACGCGAGTAAACCGAGTTTGATTTTCGCTGGCATTAAGAATTAGTTATTGCAGTTTTAACTGCTGATTTACAACGTGTTTGGCGGTAAAGTAAAATATTGTAAAAAATTTAATGTACGAGCATATATGTATGGATGGATGTAAATGTGTGTCAGAATTGTGCCAAATGGCGCGAGTGTTTATTTTATGTTATGTCATATAAAAAGGAAATAATAATTTTGAGGACATGTGAAATCCGCTAAGACGCATTGGCATTATCGGACTCTTTCTTGCCATCGATACCCTCACATAAATGATAGCTTACATAGCTGGGCACAGGCTCTTCTCGTTATTGGACTGGCTAGACATTAAACTGTTATTTTCTTAGCATTAAGTTTGGACCAAATATGTGGTTTACATCATATCATATAAATAAATAATTTAAGAGATAGGATAGCTCTATTGATTTCTCAGAAAACAATTATAGCTGGTGGTGCGATAGCCTGACTTTGACCTTGCAAGAAGTTTAATAATAGTATTACTGGGTATGCTATGCTCGGTGTTTTGCCAGGTTTCTGCGTGGTAGGATCGGTATACATGACAATTATATCTGCTGCAGTACCCAAGTAACTGGCATAGCCCAGCGGATCGGTCAGTAGAAATGGCGATGAGTCGACCATGTTGCCCAGCGAACTGAAAACGAATGGGGTAAAAAGGTTATCGAGTTGCAGCCTCGTGCCATTGCAGGACCATGTTTTGCATTATTTGGGGGACTTATATTATATTATAGACTTGTGAAGGGTTGTAAAACTAATGATGAAAAATGAAACGAAAATAAAGATTGTCATAATGAGAAAGATTTTCTCTTTAATTAAATATGTAACATTTATAGATTTATTTTTAAAGTAGGATTTAGCCGATATGTTATTAAACTTATCATATGCTCGGATCATGAAAATCTGAATCCGCACGGTACTCAACTATACATGTGATTTTGTTATCACAGTTTCTTCCTTTTCCGGTGGATTCTCTTCATCTGTTCCCAGTATATTAGGTAAATCGCAACCAAGATTATTCAAAAATAAAAAAAAATATGTTTTTGATTCGACGTAGTGGATGCCCTGATTCGAAACTTTACATCTTCCTCAGATGATAAAATTATATCTACTAACGCTGTTGCTGTGAGATTATAATATATCCTTCGACCATACGAGAGATGTCGCTGTTGTTAAAACCGACAATGTGGGTATTGACATAATATTTTATGTACACACACTAAATTTATTATTACGGAGTGTAAAAGTAAGGAGTACCAACTCCCATAGTAGAACAGTTGAAAAAGTGGTCATCTGTAAGCAGTAAGTAAACAGTTCAAGAACTCTCCACAACAGCGCTGGAGTAGCTACTGGGATGAAATGAACTTAGCAGTTTCGACGGTTTGTAGTGTGCTGCTAAACTGCTCAGTAGCTCTAAAATCTAAAATAATTTTATTTACTAAATATAACCTCGCTAAAGTCGTCTATCCCACTAATATTTTTCGGTGCGTTCTTTAAAATTTACCCCGTAGCTATATAGCGGCGCCACCTTATTTAAAGGTTTTTATGGACACTTTTTAATAAACAGTCTACACTCCACATTTATTATAATGTTGTGCGATCTGTGTGTACCTACTATTCAAACGATAATCTGCTAAAGCAACTGTTTTATAAACAGTCGATTTTAAGTATTTTCTGTGAAAAATCAAATATTTTAATCCCGTCGGATTTTTTTATATTAGGACGATGGATTGTTGTACAGAAGCTCCATTTATAACCATTACGAATTAGCATCAGACTACATAAAAAGCTAGTTGTCGATGCAACACATTTGAAATGTATGGTTCAGGAGCATCACGTAATTGTTGCACATCAATCTCGTTCGTAGTTGCAAAAACAAAGCATTTGTTATTGAACATATTTACATTCAATAACTGAAACTGCTACCGTGATTTATACGCGCTATTTAAATTATAACGTTATACAGAAAGACACGCATGAAAGTTCAACGATGAATTTCGCTTAATTCAGCAACAGTATTCGCTTCATTATAATTTGTTCAGCTAGGTCACTAGCTTTATAGAGAAACGTTACAATTTTAAAATGATGTTTACTACATTATGAGGGTTAATAGCAAAGTCTATAAAATAGAGCTAATCAGGAACTATGTAATATACATATTAAAAGTTGATTTGTGAAAATTTTATCTTACTTAAATTTGGTGAAGTAATACCTAGTATTTTGTAGAACACTGAATCCAAAGCGGAATTTTTTTTTCGAATTCGGTTAATTCGAATTTTTCTTTTTTCCAGATGTATCCATTTACGCACAATTTAAGTATGTGTAATACAGACTCAAATCTCGGTTTGCAATCGTATATCTAGGAAAAATATTGACATTGTTGGCAGTCAAATATATTAGCCTAAATGTTTTCGGAGTTGATAAATTTCCATGTTTCAGCAGACAGATGTGTGGATGAAAAGTTTGACGGTATAGCAACGTGTCTAATGCGATGCGTAATAAAATATTAATGTAGCATCTGCTGGCGTCGGGGCGTCGGGCGGCGCGCGGGGACGCGCGGGTCTCCGGCGCATATGCAATGGCGTCTCACGGCGACCAACAGCAGGCAAATCGATGCTAATTCCGCACACGCTGCATAATGCGCTGTTTTGACGGGTCAAGTGTCTGTTTGGTGTATCACAATTTAATATTTACCCAGAGAACAAAGGTAATCTTTCAAGTAGAACATTTAGGAAAGCGATGATTTTGTAGTTGACATAAGAATCAATTTTAAAAATAAAATTATACGGTAAAATAAGTTGTATTAAATTAACCCATTTTTGATTTTTACCAATATATAATAACAATAATAATATTTATTGAATCCAAACATACATCCATAAAAAGGGTCTCCGGTTCTCTACACTCACCATACGAAACACAGCAGCATTAAGCTACTATTTGACGCTGGTATTCTGTGAGAGCGTGGTCCTTCCCCGGTCGAGCCGACCCATTCGTCCATAGAAACAAAAAACTTATAAAATTACATTGACAAGACGTAATCTAACTCAATACTATATACCTACCTATACCTAGTGTCAGGATATGCAGGTAGTCGATAGATGCAGGTGGCTCAGGACTGTGCTTTATGGCATTCCTTGGGGGAGGCCTATGTTCAGCAGTAGAGTTGCGAAGGGCTGCAAACATGATGCTGATGATGAAATTTGCACGTTCATCATTAATAAAGGCACCTTATAATCGGCTCTAATGAATTAGTTTAGAAAGTGATTTACTTTCCAAAATTTCCAAGTTCAAGATAGGTGTTCAGTACCGAGAAAATTATAGGTACCTTTTTTATAAGATAGGATGACAAACGAGCATACAGTCCACCGAATGGTAAGTGGTTGCTGTGGCCCATAGACATCTACATCTATCCTCGATTACGAATCAAAATTCAGATGCGTTGTCATCCGTGAGGAATTAGATTGAATGCCTTGTTTACAGTAAAAAGGGTCTCCGGTTCTCTACACTCACCATACGAAACACAGCAGCATTAAGCTACTATTTGACGTTGGTATTCTGTGAGAGCGTGGTCCTTCCCCGGTCGAGCCGACCCATTCGTGCTACAACTATACTACTAATATAACTGCAGCATGGCTCTACCACGTAAAGCTAGGTATATTTTATACAGTGCATTACAATGTTCTAAACAGAAACAAATAAAATATAATAAATTAATCATTTGTTATTTATAAATTAAAAGGTATTTAGTATTTACCTATGCGAACATCTTTTTACATCTAAAATGTATTTGAGAGCATCGTTAAAATTTTCGGTTTTCTTTTCACTGTCAAATTTAAACTATTTTGAACTAGTTAATAGAGTAGTTGAAGGTGCATTGTGCAAATCATTTGTTGTTACGTCCGTACAAAACCCGGAATCAATTTCCCACAGCCCCATTGAGGGTCACTCGTGAGACAATATTGTGAGTGACAGTGGCTGGGCGCCGGCATCTGCTCCCTGTCGTGGGAGTGCGTGCGACGGCCGATCGCACCACCGTCAACAATAACACACAAATCAACCAGCACCCGGGCAGGTCCCTCGAACTCACCCCTCTGGAAGCTGTGGGAACCAAACCGTACTATTAATAATATCACTCGCAAAATCCCCGTCTGAATGCAAACAATACTTCACGGATACTTCTGACCCGAGTCGGAACTGGATGCAGTTGATTTTGCTTAAATCACTAGTGAAATTATTTTTTACGGTTTATATTTTTCTTTGTAAGTTACTATAATAATTTATAAAACTGAATGATCTTAATCAATAATCTTTCGCAGCTAGGTCCATACTTGTATAATGTAGCAATATGAGCTATTACGTATAGTAAATATTTTGACAATAAAATCATTAGCTACCAGATTTTGAAATATGATTACCTTACTAATTGTGTTTATGTAACACGGTACCCTGACACTAGAATTTACCTGTATCGTGGAGGCGATTTATATACTAGATAAATTGCATAAGGAATAAATAAATATTTGTCGGCTATACTCTCACACTCGACAGTTGCGGGCTACGAAACCGCTGCCTGAAGCGCTGCAACCAAACGGATAGTATAGCTGTGTACAGAGCTACCGAGCCGTCAGTTGCTATTGCTAAAATAGTGTACACGGGATCCAATTTCGATTACCAGAAGTGTACTCCAAAGCGATTGTTATGGGAAGCGCATTGTTGCTTACTTGGGTTGATTAAAGAAGAAATACACGATTATAAATCAAGCATCTCTATTTCTCGGTAAATTCTACGTGCTGGGGATATGCAGTAGTTGAAGAACGAATGGGTCGGCTCGCTCGGTGAAGGCCTACGCTCTCACAGAATACCAGCTAGAAATAGCAGCTTAATGCTGCTGTGTTTCTTGTGTAGTGTGGTAGACCGGAGACCCTTTTAACTGGCAATGAAGCATTCCATCTTAGTCCTCACGGGTGACAGCGCATCTGCAATTTTGATTTTATTTAAGGATAGATGAGTCTATGGGCCACAGCATTCACTTACCATTAAATGAACTGTATGCTTGTTTGTCACCATTATTCTGTAAAAAAATATAGGTTGAAAAATAAAAATATCTTTAGTATTTATACTTTATGGTTAAAATATTCCAAAAAAGTATCTTAGTGGGTGCTTACATTCTAAAAGGAAATTACATAAAACATTTATGAATTTTGCCGCCGTGAGCCGTGGTAGCTCAGATGGTTAACGCTCGCTGTAAATATAACAGAACGAAAGTAACCCGGGTTCGATCCCCGCCGGCACCAATGAAATTGTTAATTGCAATTTTAAGTGCTGATTTACCAGGTACTCAGCGGTGAAGGTAAACATCGTGAGGAAACCTGCATGTCTGAGGAATAAGAAAAAAAATATTTCGAGGACATGTGAAGTTCGCCAACACGCATTGGGGCAGCGTGGCGGACATTTCCTTGCCCTAAAACCCTCTCAGAAATGAGGAGAGGCCTGTGCCCAGCAGTGGGACGTATATAGGCTGTAACTTTACTTTACTTTACTATTTATGAATTTTTTTATTTAACACGATAATACGCAGTTATTCCTTTTTCATCCCGCAGTATTAAGCACCTATATTAATTTATAACAGCATATTATAATTCATATAACATGAGTCCATAACAAAATTGTAATGCATGATAATGATATTTCGTTGTATGTAATTGGATTCGATGTTACTCAACAAAGATGACGCAACACGTGGATTATTCATGGCCCGTGTGCGAGGGTGACCATCTGACGCCTATGACCAGCTCAGCGTGACCATGTATTCTAATTGTTTATTAACAAATTAATGTATAATTTTCTTCAAACTATTCTTTAGAATGAAATAAAATTTACCTACTATTTACTAAAAGCTTCAAGTTACGTTTTAGTAGCTTCACATTCACTATCTTATTAGTATTTAATAGCTATGTCCAATTTTATTATTTTATAATTACTTAAACCAAAATTATTTACATATTAAAATGAGACTGAATAGAGTTTTGTTATTTGATACGTATTGAAATATTTAACAGTAAATGGTATTGAAATATAAAAAATGGCATAAAAACGAAGTAGGTTACGGTCCATAAGTTTTTCGATTATATTGTACGCGTGTCGCTCACAACTGTCAGCGGTCGCGTGCCCGCTTAATAAGCTCTTAATGAAATTAACGACTAGCGTCTAGCGGCCCACCATATTGATAGGGACGGCTGACGTAAACGCAACAATTACAAATCGCTCGTGTGTTGCTGGTATGGTATGGATTCCCTCGCTGTATGAATTACTGCTAATGCTCTCTGCATGTTGTTCCAATTCGAAAATGTACTTAATTTGAAATTTTATTGCCTTGTTACTCATGTTGTTGTTTTCCTGGTCAATTGGGTGAAGTTATCAACTTATTATTATTATCAAATTATTAATGACTCAAGGATTAGGTTCCCTGGACCTTATTTGTCCTGACCTGATATCCGGTGTAACGGTTGTGCTTTATTTAAGATAAGCTTGCAGTTGAGCATGCTGCATCCTACTTACAGCTTCACAACTACAATCGCTGCAACTGTATACTTTGGATTTGGAGTTCAATTAACGCTTAAAAAATACTCTTTAGACTCTTTTTGTCACAAAAATATTAACAGTGCAGAATATATTATGTGTTTTAAGGGAACGTGCAAACGCAGGCTTTTGTTCTTTCTTATTACGTTTTTTTTTTTCAAAAGCCAGGTATGCATGCGTATATCGTATACGTGTGTACCGTAAAGGCAAGGGGACATATGAATTTCTACAGATCAACTTTCGTAAGAGCCGACAGAGGGAAGCTAAAACAGAAGGTTGGAAGCAGAATCTTCATGATAACATATCAAAATTGTGTAAGACTGCGATTTTCAACCCGCCTGCAAAATGCTGTGTATAAGGCAATCTGTAGGAGAGACCTTTGTTCAGCGGTGAACTTTTATTGCTTTTAATGGATGGCCTTTAATGGATGGATGGATGGAATTCTCTTCTGATCCCGTGGGTAATATAAAACGGAGCCCAGAGGGTCTTGTGACTTCTAAATGATGATGAAATAACTATATCCCTATCCTATATTTTCTACGTGGTAGAGCCATGCTGCAGTTATATTAGTAGTATGGTTGTAACACGAATGGGTCGGCTCGACCGGGGAGGGGCCACGCTCTCACAGAATACCAGCGTCAAATAGCAGCTTAATGCTGATGTGTTTCGTATGGTGAGTGTAGAGAACCGGATACCCTTTTTAACGGAAACGAGGCATTCCACCTAAGTCCTGACGGGTGACAACGCATTTGCATTTTGATTCGTAATTGAGGATGGATGTAGATGTCTATGGGCCACAGCAACCACCTATCATCAGGTGGACTGTGTGCTCGGTGTCACCCTAACGTATAAAAAATCCCGTTATTTTAGACCTACAGTATAAAGACCGCCCTTTCTTTTGCCAGGCGTGGCGATTATGAAAAATGCCCCCCCACAGTAGGATAGGCCCGTGACTAGTGTGGATTTAACCAGGTAATGAAGAATAAAAAGTTCCGTTGTTAGCGTTTAGTTAATATTACCATCTCAATCGTCAAAATTACTACATTTTAGGATAATCCTTTTTATCTCTTTAGAAAATGTTTTATTTTTATTTTATTGTAAACGCTTGTGTTTGTATGATCATATTTACTTAGTATAAGATGTTAATAGTTATGTTATTAGTTATCTTATATGTTATGAAAAGGAAACTGCATACAAAATAAAGGTATATTTATAATCTAAATTGCAATATACTGGAAATTCCAACTACCAAATGACTATTCACTAAATGGAAACAATATGAGTGCTGCTGTAGATTTTACGAAGCAGAGTGGTTTTTCTTACATGTTTTAGTTTATTTATTTTATTTACAATCTTTATAGAAAGTCTACCTCGTGCCCATTCTCAGGCAATGTAATGAAAAGTTCTTGATATCGATATTTACTTAAAGTGGACTAAGTAGTGATATTTAAAAAAAGAACTATAGTAAGGGTACTGAAAGATACGCAGCATAAAGGTTTTCTTTATAAATTATCAGGGGAGACGACGAGTGTTATTTACTCACGGCATACTTATACTTAATGTTACCTATTTCTGTCGCGATCCCTTCTAAGAGCGCGTAGTACATGAATGAACACGTGCGCGCGGGCAAACACATGTGTGCCGGGCCAGTGCACATCGGCTCCTTTCAGGACCTGATAAGATTAGATAACTTGGGCTGTGAAAATAATTAGCTTTCGTGATTTAAAGCGCGACAGATAGATGGGTAGCTTACAAGAGTGGTTTTTAATTTAATAAATAACAAATTTCATACCTTTACGTCCCACTGAAGGGCCTCTCTTATTAGCAAAAATACACGGCTGATTGAAAATGAAAAAAAAATGAAAAATGTTTTATTAATAGAAAAATATATACAATAGGTAATATCTGTTGGTTTCCTCACTAGGCAAGCCTGTATCGAGGAAACCTGAGACCAAAGTTCACTAGGCATTATTTTATACATCTTATCAGACAATCTGACATTATATACCTACACAAAACAGCGAAAAAGAAAATAAAATTAAAACAACAACAATATTTACCTCAAAATTTCTCAAATACCAACAATTGGCAAAAGTCAGTTTTTAACAATTCTTCTGTTTCCTCATATGATAGGGCGATCAATCAATTCATTATGATTAATTTTGCAGATGCAATTTAAAATAAGCGCGAGTGTTTGTCCTTTGACAATTATTTTATAAAACGACTAAGCTCATCCTTAGGTAGTTAGTAGGACCTCCATGTATACTATTTCATGTTTACAACAGTTTTATTCTTTTTTTATATAATTTGTGCATAAGCATACAATACTTTTTTTATAGGAAAAGGGTGACAAGCGAGCACACAGTCCACCTGATGGTAAGTGGTTGCTGTGGCCCATAGACATCTACATCTATCCTCGTTTGCGAATCAAAATGAAGATGCGTTGTCAGCCTTGAGGACTAAGATGGAATGCCTCTTTTCCAGTAAAAAGGGTCTCCGGTTCTCTACACTCACCATACGAAACACAGCAGCGTTAAGCTACTATTTGACGCTGGTATAGAGCGTGGTGATTCTTCGGTCGAGCCGACCCATTCGTGCTACAACTACACAATTAATATAGCTGCAGCTGGCTCTACCACGTAAAAATCTTACTTTTTACAGTTAAGTTAAAACGCGAAAATACTGATTTACATATTCAATTATTTATTTACCCAACATTATAAAATTCGTAAACCATTCTACAAAATATTGTTTAAAATGGCATATACCGGGATATACCGTACATTGATCATCGTTTTAATGCATAAGCTCTGATACCTTTCAATAAATTAAGCGCTGTTTATGACTGCGACGAAAACTTAAGTTAATTAGTATGTGTCAAGTGGCACAAACTTGGATGATAAAAAATTGTATAGTGATGAGTCAGTGAATGTCGACAGATAATTTGTGTATGTTATTCAATAATAAATATCTCGGATTAAGGATTTAAGTCTATTTACTTATTAATATCTCTAAGAAATTTTAATTCCCAGTCATTAATTCACTTTTCAATCAGTTTTAGAAATGTTGAAAATAATACGTTTTGATTTACTTTATGTTTATAAAGTAGTCAATTTCAGAATATAATTTCAAGTAGGTATATTCGTTCCTGCTGTACATCATTTTTCTGATAATTTATTTTATTAGGATAAAGTTAAAATTTTAAATTGCAATTAAAACGGAAAATTAATTAATTCACAAATTTTTGATGAATGTACATAGGTTTTTACTTATCGTGTGCAGAGAGAAAGTGTTGCTTAACGGGCAGTTTTTAAAAGTTCCCCATTATGTGTTGCTACCGTTCAAAAACCCAAATTGATTCTGGAACATTATTTTCGTACTATATCTGCGGAATCAATTTTTGTATAGATAAATGTTTTAAATACGTATTCGTTTTAGTTTAGGAAATGCGTAGTATAACAGTTGTCCGTACAACATGCGCACGACTGTTGAGCACAGATCTCACCTCATTTCAGTGAGGTGATAGAGAAATTCAAGTTAAACCTATTTCAGTTCAAAATGTCCGGTTCAACAAAACTTCAATTTCATTGGTAATATAACTAATATTTTTAGATATTTAAACAGAGCTGTGATTGCTGTGAGAGTCGCGGGTGCTTAGGCGCTAAGCACTTACAGTTAATTTCCCAGTAAGCGAGCAACCAGGTTTTGTTCGCCACCAGCACCAATAAAATTATTCATTATGATTTCTTATATTTACGCGAACACTGTACATTGATTAAAACTACTTTTACGGATTTTTTCGCGTTTTATTTATTTTATTTCTAATACCTGACATTTCGGGTGCTTTCCAGCACCCATGGTCACGGGGGACTGTCCCCCGTCCGTCATCAATCATCAACAAATCCGTAAAAGTAGTTTTAATCAAAATTATTCATTGTTATTTTACGTACTAATTTGACGTTTTTAAGCATACATTAGAAATATTATGATGAAGAATGTACCCTTTTGTGTTTTTTTTGTATTTGTTTTCTTCAGCAAAATAGTATTCACATTAACTTCTTCTAAAAATCTATGAAAGTGAGGAAATACTTAACTACTGTTTAATGTGTTTAGAAATATGATTTATCAATATATGTGGGAGACCTACGTTTCGCTATGGACTTTGACATTGTATTATATTGTAATGTAAAGTAAAGAATGAATGTAATGTTGCAAAACCAATATTATTTTAAATTTTGACTGACTGATTTTACTAGTAATACACTTTCCTACATGAAATTGGTATTCACATTGCTTTCTTATAAGAATCTTTTAAAAATGAGTTAACATTTGGTGCATTGATTGGAGTTTTGATAGGTAAGTTATAAATATTTATGAATGAATGTTAACATGTTAAGAAGCCAATTTTTTTTTGGAATTACGATTAACATGATATGTTTATGAGTTGCGGATTCTAAGATGAAATCATAGTTTAAGCCGGTGGATTTGCAAAAACATTGGATTTTGGGGCTGGGTAAATTAATTTACTAAATAAATAAAAGAAATTACACACTTGTGTTCACAATACGGCCTCGAGCTCGCGCTCCAGACCGCATCTGTTTGGTTACGATCCTCATAAAACTCTCAGCCATTCATTTCTACTTACTGATATGATATCGTTAAACGGGCGTCCAAATGGGACACGTATTTCCTGTCTGAGAGTTAATTTGATGAGTTTATTGAACGTCTTTCATATAATTATTGGCTATTTAAATTATCTGGTTGTCTTCAATTTTTGATGTGATGACACAAATCCTTATTATGAATTAAGAAATATGTAAAATCTTTCAAGCATCTATTATGCCTTTTTTAAATTATTTCTGTAAATAAATAAATAAATATTCTATCTTTGGTACATTATTGCACAGTTGCGTGAATTACATATCGTTATAAATTAATAAATGCTAAGCTTAATAAAGTTATTATTAAAAATTGATAAGCTTATAGATTTAGTTTTCCGTTCATGTGCTTAATATGATACTCAGCAATTATTATTTTTACATCTGTAAGATATGACCTCAATGACGCACCTAAATTTAGCCGGGAAGGGTATACGAAAGCGCCCTTTCCCCTAAAGCTCGGGTAAGAGTCCCTTTGTTAGTAGAGTAAGTATTCGGAATCAGATATGGTGTGCGACCATGACGAATGTTTGTAATGCATACTTACTTTTAAAGAGAATTCTAGGATAATTAATAAAATGCAATAACAGCCATCCTTTACATCGCCATTAGATTTCCTGTGAATTGTAGTGGATTATGATGATGTTATGATTCCGAGTCGATTACTATATATTATATAATTTTCTTATGTCTCGCTAAAAGTAAAAATCGGCTCGACTCGAAGTCGAAACTCGACTCGAACTCGAACGAGTCGAAACGACTCGTGGGTCCCTGGATGGTTTAAAAACTCAATTGGATCTCGACAACAAACCGACCTATCGAGATGGGTTGTTGTCAAGATCCGTAAATCACCCGTGCGAAGCCGGGGCGGAGCATTAGTATCATTATAAAACATAATTTTAAAACTATTCAAATCCAGTGCTCGATTGCTACCCATCTGATAGCAAGGAGTGACGCAACCGAAGATGGGAAAGCGATGGCACTGGCTTAGCTGCATAAAAGTCTATTCATTATTTTTTTTAAATAGGATAGGGTGATAAGCGAACACACAGTCCACCTGATGGTAAGTGGTTGCTGTGGCCCATAGACATCTACATCTATCCTCGATTACGAATCAAAATGCAGATGCGTTGTCACCCGTGAGGACTAAGATGGAATGCCTCATCATACGATCACCATACGAAACATAGCAGCATTAAGCTACTAACTTACGCTGGTATTCTATGAGAGAGTGTGATCCTTCCCCGGTCGAGCCGACCCATTCGTGCTATAACTATACTTCTAATATAACTGCAGCATTGCTGTACCACGTAAAAAAACTCCTCCCTTTAAAATGAAAAGAAATGGTGTCAACTTATTACACTCCTTTACTATATATGACGAATGACGTAGCAAACCGTTTGGTTCTAATGGAACCGGAAGGAAGAGGGAGGAATTAAGTTATACAATTACTGCGCACACATTCCGAAATGTATCCTGTAGAAAATTGAAGGTTGGCCTCTTTGCGCCTGTTTTTAAGACAAGTGACGTTGTATTAACCAGATTTGAGTAACCCATACGTCTCTTACAACGCTTTTTCATTGAGTCCAAAGCTGCTAGGTGGCATTTTGTACTAGACTAGACTTGCACATTATATAATGGTAATTATGTCGATGCAGTGTGAACACTACGCGCCGCAGCACCGTTGCTGATTTTACAGGTCACTTCAGGTCAATAAACTATTATTAAGGATGATTTATTTTGTTTGAAAGTTGCATTTTTTATTTATTTGTATAATTATTTATATTATTATTTAACCAGAAATATATCATAATGTATTAGCCGCTGTGCTATTTAATAAGATACCCTAATCGTTTATTATCTATTACCTATTTAATATGATAAAAAAACCCAGTATAGAGGAAGCAGTTCTCCCGGTGTGAACTACTGCCGGACCTTTGCAAGGACATCTAACTTCCTTGGAGCTGCTTTGGCTTTGGATTCAATGAACCGCAAAAAGTTTAGCTGTATTCCAATGATACATCTGGAAATGAAGGAGTACATATATATTGAAACTATGGAATATATTTATTAAAAAAATTTAAATAAAAATCTACGTTTTATTTGTATTAAAATGTTACTTGAACGCTTAATATTAACAATATATTCCCACTGTATATTTTAACATAATTGATGGTGGCCGTTTATCAATATCTATAACGGTTTGTGTACCAGTAGCACTCAATTCATTAAATATTATGATAATTAATTCCTAAACGACTTTTTCTAATAGACGCTACTAATATCGTCCTGGGAAACGGATTGAGCACACCTGCCCCAAGCTTCCGATTGCTTATTTTGTTGACTTTCAAAAGGGAGACCCGTTCATGGCCCCGCAATGATTTTGGTGAGTACAATTGAAAACAAGTTTTTAATATATTCTATATGCACTAGTTTTTTTAGTCCGATTTCTTTTGTCGCTCATCGAATTCTGATCTATTTGAGAAATGACTGATTTTGACTCGATGAATATTAATCTATAAAATTACCATAAACAGGCGATAATATTATGAATTCCCACATTGTTTATTTGCCTTTGATTGTTATGTTACATTTAAAATATTTTAAAAATTAATACGGTTGCATTTCTAAAAGATCGTGTTACTCGTAACATACATGTATTATGTATGTACGTTACTTAGAAATCGTTGATATAATGGATAATGGATATTTGGAGACAAAATTATATATATATATATATATATATATATATATATATAACATATCGGGCATATAGTACAAATAAATGTTATTTACATTCATTTACTTTAGCATTGTTTTAGTATTAGGTATCAACTAATACATATATAATTTGGTCGGGATGCTCAACGTGGTCGGTGAATGAGAGTGAACGAATAAAACTAGAAAGATTTATTTAAAATACCGTGTTGTGTAAGACGGGAACTGGAACGTTATGTTTAATTTCAATTAATGATTAAAATAAATCTTTCATCGACACTAAGAAATCACTGACCCAACGACAAATACTAACAACAAAAAAAAGTACATGTAAGATATATTTCGAACGCGGTTGATACATGCGTCAACTCCGGATGTAAGGACTTAAAATACAAATCGTATTTATCCAAGAGCGAGGGCACATATAACACGTGCTCAGCACATAGGTGTTCAGGTAAAAGGGGAGCGTACAGCTGCTTCCACAACAGTAACGTTAAACCACGCCTGCGTCACTTTACCTTACGCAACACTCAACATTTCTCCTGTTCTGTATAAGAAAAGAAATCCTAGTTATATGAAGATGTGTTTACCGACTATTTAGTTATTATTTACTCAATGCAAGCTCTACAATTATCAGCTTTAAGCTATACAAATAAATTAAATTGAAGTGTCTATTTTTAATGTCAAAATTACAGGTATTTACCAACTGTATATGAAAGTATATACGGTACTTATAATAAAAAGGCTATTTAAAAAGAAATTCTATCCGTCTGTGTCTGTTTGTTCCGGCTAATCTCAGAAACGGCTGGACAGATTATGACGGGGCTTTCACTGGTAAGTAGCTGATGTTCTAAGGAGCTACTTTAGTTCTAGAAAAATAATTAGCGTTCCGCGCAAAAAAATGAAAACACATGAAATCCAATCACATATTTATTATCAAATAAAAGAACAATAAATCTAATAATTAGAAGTTTATTAACCTCACACGCAGATTTGCTTTCATAATAAATTATGCAGTAGTTTCGATATTTTTTTGTTTACCTCACCGTAAACAAAGTTTGGTGATAAGATATTTTACTTTGGCGCTAACAAAGTCAGCTGACTCCTTTGTACAAAAACCTAACATAAAATATCTTCACAATAGAATATGCGCAATGTCAGTCGGCCGGATTGAAGGTGAATTTCTTTGAAAGAGAGATCGTCCTTTAGTTCTGCAGCAACCTGTAAAAATTCTTTTGTCAGTTAAGAATGCGTTTTGATGCAGCTGCCCGACGTTAAATTTGCGAACCCATAAGCTTGAGACAACATTGTATTATTAAACGTCAGTTGAAGAAATATTTTAAGCAAATTGAGTAAAATTTATACCAAAATATAAATATTTTCTTCACTGAATTCGTTTTATACATACTTATAAATATGTAATTATGTATAAGAGCTTTTTTTATTTGCACGGTTTGATTTTTTCATTGACTTGTATTTGCGCCATGAATAGATTAATTAACATCACTTTATATATATCCAATAAAAATTTAAACATCTTTAAAGATCGTATCAATTATTGTATCAATATCGAACGAGGAGTTTTTAAAATGATTTTACATGTAAATTAATTAAGATAAATGTAGGTATATAAATTGGTCGCGGAAAAAAGGGGGGAGGAGAGGCATATTTGTTACGTGGTAGAGCCATGCGGCAGTTATATTAGTAGTATAGTTGTAGCACGAATGGGTCGGCTCGACCGGGGAAGGACCACGCTCTCAAAGAATAGCAGTGTCAAATATTAGCTTAATGCTGTAGTGTTTCGTATGGTGCGTGTAGAGAATCGGAGACCCTTTTTACTGGAAACGAGGCATTCCTCCTAAGTCCTCACGGACGACAACGCATCTGCAGTTTGATTTGTGATCGAGGATAGATGTAGATGTTTATGGTCCACAGCAACCACTTACCATCAGGTGGACTGTGTGCTCGTTTGTCATCCTATCCTATAAAAAAATACACCTAATGAGTACTACAAAACGTATAACTTCATAACAATATTGGATCCGAAAATGTTAAATGAGTTAGTGAAGTGGTTTTCTCTTGTTAACATAAAGTTGCGCAAGAGAGCACAGATAGCTGGGCACAGATAAAAGCCGTCGCAGCACGCGCCTTGAACCCCGCCAACGTACTCGTAATTGACAAGCGGCACGGCGCACGCTTCACATCATCGATCAACTTGACCACCTCACATCTGACTTACGAAATTCGCATTCGTGTCGATATTGATCCTTTACTGACCACGATATCTAACGCAACACACAATATGTATAATTACTGCTGCCATTATAAATACACGTTGAAATTTTTGCTTTCGTCACTACAACTATTGTTGAATTATACAAAACTACTTTGCTCTATAGCTTAAAATGTATTTAAAATTATCAAAGGTTAATACTCACGTTTATTGATATTTACTTGATTTTTTATTTTTAAGTTAAATGTATAACAAAAATACATTTAACTTAAAAAAATCTAAATACTTATTTCGTTGTATTTAATTATATTGCTTTGTTTTAGTAGTCTTGAATTGATCTAACAAAGAACTTTAAGAAATGTAGGGTTATACGTGTGTGTAATAAACTAGCTGTATTTAAACTTTTTTAAAGTCAGTGCTTGTAGAAAGAGGTTAATAAAGAGCTTTAGACGCTTATATATTTAAATAAATGTAAAAGCACACGCTTACGCAATTGCGTGTTATTTCCGTAATTTCGCTCTGATTGCAAACAATGAAACAAGTGGCTAGGCGTTGTCAGTTTTTTTTTTTTTTTTTTTTTTTGCGCCCGAAGCAAATATGGGCAACCCTCCGGAAAGCGGGGGAGGGAGGTGGTGAATGCTCATAGCATACCACGCAGCCGGCTGCGTGGTTATGTGGCGACTTTTACCCACTAAACACCACCTTTTAGGAAATGGCTTAACGATCTGACTGGAGATCTCTAAGCCGTATACGAACGCGACCCTCCTTGGCAGAAAGGAGGGCGCGTTGTCAGTGCAGCGGGCTGCTTAATAATTTACAGCGAGTAGTTAGTGCGGGCCCACGGCCACCAGCCCGCTACCAAGTTCTCTTCAATAACTGCTTTTATAACAAGGTACCAATTTGTTACATTTCAGTTCAACTTTATTCTTCTATCTATTAAGTTTAAATATAATATTATGCTATATTTTTAATTCAATAACCTTAATAGTGATTCCCAACGGGTAGGTCTTAAGATGAACATTAACAAGACAAAGAAAGGTAATAGAGGTCGACCGATATGTCCAACTCGGCGAGGCAACGTCCACAAGATAACGACACATTTTCTCGTCACGTATTCCTCAAAACTTAAAAACACGAGTGTACAACTGGTGCTTTTTGCCAGTAATGAGTAATGACATATAGAAAAATTACTCCTGAAAACGATTATTTTGTATTGATTTGCTCTGTACGGATTTTTGCTGGGACGTTGGATTCAAGATTTTCTTGTAAGTGAGGGTGACATTTCCGAGCTGAAGCGATAATGGGCTGGTCAATTTTTTTTATAGAATGAGGGTGACAAACGAGCACACAGTCCACCTGATGGTAAGTGGATGCTGTGGTCCATAGACGTCTACGTTTATTCTCGATGAAGAATCAAAATGCAGATACGTTGTCACCCCTGAAGACTAAGATGGAATACCTCGTTTCCAGTAATAAGACCCATTCGTGCTACAACCATAACATGACTGCAGCATGGCTCTACGACGTAAAAAATATAATAATGTATATAATTATATGCATTTGTCACAGAAGCGATAACCATTGAAGTAGGCGTGTCGGATAGTAGAGACTGCGCTTAGGTAAACGCAGTCTGGGATGCGCCCTGGCTAGATAGATCTGCGCAAGGTGGCTGGCAGCAACTGGATGCGTGAAGTTGAAGATCGGGTGAAGTGGCGCGCTTTGGGAGAGGCCCTATGTCCAGCAGTGGGCTGACGTAGGCTGATGATGATGATGAGGGTTGACAAACGTGTAAAGAGTTCATCTGATGACAAGTGAATGTTGTAGACCATACAATTATATACTCGAGTATCAAAATATCACCTGGAGTCCTAGGGAATATATTGTAACCAGTAAAAGGGATCTCCGTTTCTTTTGAATCGCTATTCAAAACACAGCAGCATTATAGTGGTTATTTTTCTACTAACTTGCTTCTTTGTGTTGTACGGTAATATATTCTACAATAGTTAGATATACAATAGTTACAAAAGTTTTTATTCAAAAAAAAAATTACTTCCCTGTTGATATGTAATATGTTAATGTTTTAGTCGAAAGTTTGATATACCTAATTTATTTATATAAAAAATTACAGTTACTGGTTGGCAGTTTAGGTCGCGACTTGGGCAGCAGAACAATTGACTGGTGGCGCCACAGCTTTTGATGTAAAATAGCAGCAGTTCCAAGTAACAAACGTCTGCGATTACTCTTTTAATATAAATCATAATTCAAAATTATATAAAAAAACCATGTTCTGGGAAGGTTTTAACAGGAAACGTTATTATTATATTTATTAAATGACGGAGATTTTTGCAAGAGTATAAAATTTTTTAATCCATTTCAGGGTAACAACAAAAAAATTAATAGGAAATCTCTTCAGGTGGTTAGGTCACATTGTGATGAACCAGACGCCAGACTTGATTCCAATTTACTATATATTATACATGTGCATTGAAAACACAGGAAATTTATTCTTGTAGGTAATAGATACGTTCGGATGATTCGATTAAAGCGTCATGAATTTAGGAACATCATTCACTTTTAACTGTTTAATATTTTTCTATTTTAGTAAACTCTTATTAGATTCTTTTGACGTTTTTGAAGTTGAACAAAAAAGACAAACTCCGACTGCTTAAGAACTGGAAAAATCGCGAGGACACAAGCAACCTCAATTACATCAATTATATGTAATATGCAGACTTTTTGATAGAGTCCTTTGAAATGAGACTAATTTTTCTATTATTCTCGTTCTAATTATTCAGGTTGATTCACGAGAGACACCAATCCACTGTTGTGTTCAAATTCTCTAAATCCGATATCAAAAATATTGTCAGTAAGTGGCGGAAAATAGTGTTGTGTGCTTATGAAAAATATACAGAACCTATCTATTATCAGTGCATAACTCTTTTCCTTCTTTGTCTTCTATATCAGTCCGGAATGTGGTGATGGATACTGTAAGGCTGCTACTCACAACACATTGCTGGGCGAAAAAAATTTCTCATAGAAGGATTTTGCAACAATCACCACAGCCGTATTAGAAGTTACTTGATAACACTTTTTGGAAATTACAAGAAATCAGATATGAGTAAAAAATAGAGTATATACATATACTACTAAATCCGTGCTATTTCAGTGTTTTTAATAAAGAAATAGGAAACATAAATTAGTTAATACGATCCTATTTCTATTGAAATGTTGTACCAGATGATAATTGTAATACACTACACAGCGGTTTTGTACACGCAAGGGCATCAAGTTCTTCCTGAATCGTTATTTCTCGTTATTGACAGCACAAATAACTGAGTGAACATCTTAATTGACGCTTTCTTGTTACTGTGAGGAGTATTTTTTACTTATAATGTTTTTGCGCTTTTAGATAAAGACATAACAACACTTTTTATGGAACTTATGTCACTTGTGTTATGTTAATTTTGTCAACTTTACGGATGAGCCTGGTTTTCTATTATGGTGAAGTATAATGCGCGTGTCCATTTTAGAACGGACAACATTTTATGTTACGGCAGCAACAGAATTGTCTGTCTATCGTAGCTTGTTTTCTTCTAATAAGTTAATTGCTCGATTTTAACGTTGGATATTGAATCTGCCACGGACAGATAGTGGCTGTAAACACGTCGCTCGTATCGCAACAATCTATTTATAATCATTGGGCGGCGGGGCTGCTGTGCTTAAATGTCTGATATTTATGATTCCGGAGACACCGGCAACCGTACTTGCTCTCAATCGATTTAACATGCTTATTAATTAAATATAGCTAATTTATTGTAAGTATATAATAATTTATTGCTAAATTTAAAATAGTTATATCGAAAATATAGCTAATTTATTGTAAGTATATAATAATTGATTGCTAAATTTAAAATAGTTATTGATAGTATTTTGTACTTTTTATTCCTATGACAGAGAAAAAGAAATTAGTACATTACTGAATTAAATAATAGTACCGTTAAATATTTTAGGTCCACAACAAATATTGTTGAAAAAGTATTATTGAAATATATAATATTATTGATAAAACTCTACTCACACTTATCTATTATTTACTTGGGAATCATAGTCATATATTAGTTCATAATTTAATAACAATTAACGTTTTAATATTATACAAGCGAGTTTACAATAATTAAATCAAAATTTAGATGTTTGAGACTGGATATAATTTGACTTTGGAAATAATAACCAAAGCACAGCGTTGAAGTCTTTTCTTTGTCGCTTTAGGTAAACAGTAGTACTTTTAAGTTATTATTTATTACGTTTACTTTATTTTAATATGGCTACTTGGGATACTGAAATCTATTGACATAATAATAAGGCGAGGCATTAGGCTATGCGATTAGCGCGCCTGAGTAGTACTGAGCGCACGTGCGCAGATATGCGGTGAGTAAGCCCACGGTGTTAATTCGTTCTCTAAGTTCACTTCTATCATTGAAATTGCCTTACTACTTCGTCAATATAAGGTTTATTTTACTTTGCCGACTTTATATGTAAAAGTAGATTTATTTCTGTCTATGCTTTAAGCTGTAGTTTTCTAAAACTTAGATTTGTATTTTAAGATATCACGTGACACTAAGATTACAATCATTTTACTGTACTCTGTATATTGAGCGTTAATCTGTAAGGTTTAATTTATCGTATCTGTCAGAACAACAGTCCTAATAATGAGTATCGCTAGTTTGTCATACAAGTCTATGTAAAATTTTTACGTTCATATGAACATTTATTATTAATCATCAGAAGATATTATAATTTGTAGTAAATATTAAAAACCATTTGCGTACTGTTGGCACTAATAAGTCGTTTGTTTGATCATATATGCGTATCATGATATTAATGTAGTTCTAAACATGTAATTTAATGGTTTCATGCAATAACTAACATTAAACAGTAAATTAAGGAAGCAGTACTCTCTGAAAACATTAACAATTTTATGTTACCCTTTATTATTTAAGTTTATATATTTTTTTAAACAAATATTCAATTCAAGTGGCTAGGACAATAAAGGTAAAATCAAGAAAGCAGTTCACTTATTTGCCAATAAAATGATACCGTTGATGAAGGAGAAGGGTGCATACACGTTACTATTCTTGTCGAATTTAGGTTTTTTTTTAATAGTAAAAGGGTGACAAGCGAGCACACAGTCCACCTGACGGTAAGTGGTTGCTGTGACCCATAGACATATACATGTATCCTCGTTTGCGATTCAAAATGCAATGCACTGTCAGCCTTGAGGACTAAGATGGAATGCCTCTTTTCCAGTAAAAAGGGTCTCCGGTTCTCTACACTCACCATACGAAATACCAGCAGCATTAAGCTGCTATTTGACGCTGGTACTCTGTGAGAGCGTGGTCCTTCCCCGGTCGAGCCGACCCATTCGTGCTACAACTAAACAATATAGCTGCAGCATGGCTCTACCACGTAAAATGTGTCATTTATTGTGTATTTATAAAAGCTTACTTTGCCTGGTGATAAAAGGAAAGTCTCTATAGAATGATGAATACGATGATGATTATGTCTGATACACAACAGAATGTCATTTGTGTATATTAGTGGGATTCGTAGACGATACATCATGTTTAAGCGTATGAAATTGTAGACTAGGAATACCATTAGGACTTGAATATTCTTTTTTAAAGTGTTTGACTAATCTTCGAAACTGCTGAACTGATTGTGATAGAACTTGATAAACAGATAGCGAGCGAAACCGAGAGTGATCCAGGCTTTACTTTGTCTGAAAATCTTAAGGTGGGTCTATACTAGACGAGCCGAGTACGAGCGGAGTGTGAGCCGAGCACAAATTCATGTATTGTGGACCGACTTACAAGCCTCTAACCAGCACGCTTCGAGCGTTTGGTTTGTCCTCGTCTGTGCTCCGACTATTGTCGGTTTTTTGGCGAACACAAAGGGATTTGTATCACATGCACCGATTGGGATGTTTTAGGCTCGTTGTACGTCCACACTTGACACCGCGAGTATAGCGGCTCAGCTTGTGCTCAGTTCGTGCTCGGCTCTTCTTGCGTAGACCGTAGACCCACCTTTAGATTTTTTGAAAAATCCTTAAATTGTACAAATAAACTGTCTTTGATGGGTCTTTAATTTAAATAAGGCCGCATTAGATGCCTAAGTTGGACGGGTCGCTAGTAAGAAATAAAACTAGTTTATAATGAAATTCTGGTCTGTATTTATTTACAGATACCCGAAAAAAATACTCGCCATTTATTTTTTTGAGTACATCACTCACCTTCGATTTGCCGACTATATAGTCCTTATGGCAGAATCGCTGGAGGGCCTAAGCACTATGCTCAATGACCTCAATGGTGTCCCACAACGGATTAGTCTTAAGATGAACATGGACAAAAAAAGGATCATGTTTAATGTCTATGTCACACCTATGCCGGTAGTTGTTGGGAGCACTATGCTCGAAGTTGTTGACGAGTACGTTTACCTGGTATAAATAATTCGACTAGGTAAGTCCAACTTCGACTGAGAGCTCAATCGTCGGATTCAACTCGGCTGGGCAGCGTTCGGGAAATTACGACACATCTTCTCGTCAGGTATACCTCAATCTCTGAAAACTAGATTGTACAACCAGTGCGTGTTGCCAGTGATGACTTATGGATCTGAGACGTGGTCCTTCACTACTGGCCGTATGAGGACGCTCAAGGTCGCTCAGCGAGCTATGGAGAGGGCAATGCTCGGGGTTTCTCTACGTGATAAACTCAGAAATGAGGATATCCGCAGTCGGACCAAAGTAACCGACATAGTCCAACGGGTTAGTAAGCTGAAGTGGCAATGGGCCAGCCATGTAGCTCGAAGAAACGATAACCGATGGGGAAGAACTCTACCTCAATCTCTGAAAACTAGATTGTACAACCAGTGCGTGTTGCCAGTGATGACTTATGGATCTGAGACGTGGTCCTTCACTGCTGGCCGTATGAGGACGCTCAAGGTCGCTCAGCGAGCTATGGAGAGGGCAATGCTCGGGGTTTCTCTACGTGATAAACTCAGAAATGAGGATATCCGCAGTAGAACCAAAGTAACCGACATAGTCCAACGGGTTAGTAAGCTGAAGTGGCAATGGGCCAGCCATGTAGCTCGAAGAACCGATAACCGATGGGGAAGAAAGGTTCTCGAGTGGCAGTCTCGTACCGGTAGGCGTAGTGTAGGGTGTCCCCCCACTAGATGGAGTGACGACCTAGTAAGACGTGCAGGAAGTCGATGGATGCAGGTGGCTCAAGACCGTGCTTTGTGGCATTATTTTGGGGAGGCCTATGTTCAGCAGTGGACTTGTGAAGGGCTGTAATGTAATGATAATGAAAAAAATACACACATTGAATATTCTTAGACGTCAGTTTAAGTAGCCTTTATGTCGTCAAAACTGATCCATTTACTTTTCTTTCTGTCTTTTTTTCTCTTTAGTCATCTGTTAATTTTTCTATTTCAACTTAAGTTGATGGTCTATCTGAGTTGTAATTTTTCGGGCATGGTAAATAAATTAGGAGACACGGAGGTAAAATACCAACAACTGTTTGACTTCATCTGCTATTAAGAATTTCTTGACAGAAAAATCCAGTAACCGATTTTAGCCCGACTCGGGGTTCAAACTCGTGACCACGTTGTCAACAGTCACGCTACGACATACAGTGATTGACTACGACCACTAGACTAATGAGGCAGGCAAATATACACATACAGTGATTGATTCAAACTCACAATAATGCCCACTTTAAATTAGTTTGTAAAAAGGTCAAGATATGTAAGACCTTCTTGTGAATCCTTGCTATTATTAAAGAAACAAAAAAACAAGACATATGTACTGACCGAGAAGTGTGAATAATATCAATATTTAAATATTATTACCACATCTAAATTGAGATTTTGTAAGTTACGCCTTTTAACACTCGGCTCATATCTGAGGTCATCGTCCGTTTTTCTCAATCGATTTGGCACGAACTGTAAGTAATGTAAATGTTAATGGTCATTGTTTAATTTTGTTTGGTGTTATGGAAGTTCAAACTCAGCAGTTCAAAACGCCGCTACCAAACGCTCAGCTCTTACTTTCCCAAGCTCTACAAAATTGTAGTACTTTATATTAAAGTATATAATAAAATGGCATTTAAATTTTATTTTATATTGCCGATAAAATAAAAATAAAAACAATCTGTAGTTTAAATTTTCAGTCTTTTAATCGTTGACTTATATATTACTAGCGTACTTTTAATTTACTTTTTTGTTTAATAATATGTTGTAACTGAATCAGATATCACAAAATGAAGTAAAACACATTAAAATAATGTTAATGTCTATGATATTGACTTTATTCAATAGATAATTTTATGCCATTAGTATTTAAATATGTTTTCGGGCATAAGAGTGCCACGGATGGCTTGAATGAATCGCAATCGTGAAGTCCAATTTTCGACAACTTTATCGAGCAACTAGGGCCATATATCAATAACAACCTGGGAAATGTTAAAACCAAAGATCTGTCACATCAATGTCATTCAACTGAGGTAAGAAGAAGTCAACAGTAATGTTTCTGTAGCGCTTTCCGTTGACGGCATCATTCTGGCCGCCATCATCTTTAAAAAAATGTGGGCCAATGACGCTGCCTGCTATAACGCAAACGCGACTGTGACTTTTGATGGATGTAAGGGCGTCTCGATAAAGGCTTCTGGGTTTTCTCCACAAAAATTCGGCAATTCTATATTAGCATATACAGAATGGGTCCCACATATATGCAATAAATGAAACCATATACTTGTTATCGCCTTTGCTGACGATGTACAAAAAATGAACGTAATCGGTCCAGTAATTAGGTCAAAAAGTAGAGTTTTAATTTTAAGCAAATTTGAACACTCTATAGAATTGGGTCACTAAGTCAATGATTCAATGAACTTGAATGAATCCTTGAACATTAAAAAGCGATGTTGCCACGCAGTGCAAACTATTGGTATTGCGACATATCGACAGCGGTGTCTTTTGTCGGCGTGCCACCCGCGTGCAACGTTGTCACTCTTCCTCTAGGTACGTTGTCTAAACAGAGTGTTCACTTTTACTGAATTTATTTTAATACTTTTTTGTTTGAAAATTTCACTTTTTTATTTTACGGGTTTTAATTTAATATTTAATTTTTCTACACTTCTACGGACTAGTATTACTTGTGGTTTCATTTATTGCATATATGTGGGACCCATTCTGTATATATATATATATATATATATATATATATATATATATATATATATATATATATATATATATATATATATATATATATATATATATATATATATATCAATTCTAGATTAACATAGCCGTTTAACTAAAAATGAGTCAACAACGTACAAATATTGCGATGAAAAAGAGAATCAAGGTGAATATTGTTTTCGACCATTCACCGAACCTACGGCGCGCATAATGGTCACGCGGTTTCAAATCTTGCACAAGCTGGATCTTGTAAGCTTTTAAACCAAGATCTTTCCGCAGAATCTTCCAAAAAGTGGATGGGCACATTTCCAATTGCTGTGCACCATGGCGAATCGACTCATTCGAGTTTTCCTTCTCCTCAACACCATGCTCCACCGCAGCAATAACATCTTCTGTGCACACCGTTTGTCATCTTTGTGGATGCGTATTGCGTATTACCCTCTTAAGTATATTTCTATCATGTCGACCGTACAATGGACGTAATGAACGATAAGTTTGTCGAACCGAACCATGATTTTCAAAATAAAGCATAATTTACAAGCGTTGTTCAGGCATCAGTCTATATATTGTAAAATGGCAAAACGTACTAACTGGTACTGTCTATAAATCAACTGTTAACTGTCAAATTGACAGTCTGTAAAACAAGCGCTTAAAACCATTCCGCTAAAAAACACCAGATATTTCAAAGAGTTTTTCTGTTTGTATACTTATTTGTTTTTATAACATGTAATTTATCTCACGAATAAAATTTTATCTTAAAATTTATATGGGACTTCTGTATATAAATTATTTAATAAAAGAAGCATCATTTAAGCCGTTTCAATCATTGTCAAGAGATCGATAAATATTAAAAAAATATATACGTCGAATATAAACACATCAACACGGTATAGGGATATTTTAACATCACTTAAGTTCCTAAGATTATGTAAATATTTTCTTGAGACATCTATGGTACAACATGAAAGTTTAAATATTAAATTAAAAAATAAAGTAAAGTAAAAACCTTTAAGGGTGGCTATTAATTAAGTTTTGATAATCAGTAATAGCATCCATGTCATTCATAACGCATCTGCATCGGTTGGGCATACTCAGAACGAGATTGTCAATATCCTATTAGGGAATATTGTCCCCGGTCCTACTGAGATGCATAAAAAGCTGTTCTTCTATAACCAGATTTTCAGGAAAATTCCTCAGAGCTTTTCTTTGGAGCAATATGCTTCAAAGAAAAGCATGCTCAATGGGATTTAAATCTGGGGATTGCGCTCGACATTCAATGGCCGTGACATCATATTCATCCAATCAGGTTGTTACCATCCTTCGTATGTGAAGGGCATTGTCGTGCATAAGCAGGAAATTTTGATTCATTTGTGTTCGATGTGGCAAGACTTTTATTCTAGCACCGCATTTACGGTATTTTTCAGCCGCAGTAATGCCAAATGAGGTTCGTTCTTCCAGCAAAACGAATTACTGCCCACAACATAATTGCACTACCTTGGTATGAATGAATTTCTTGAGGGTGTTGAAGCCAGCTTGCATGACTAGAAACTCTCCAAACACGTATTTTTCTCGCATCGGGATGAAAACCAAATCGGAATTCATTTCTGAAAAGCACCAATGACCGGTCTTTGTCCACGATTTCCTCTTCTCAGAGCTGGAACCCGAAGCGGTCTACGAGCATGAAGTTTGGCTTCGTGCAGTCTCCTTCTCAAAGTCTGGTCAATATAAACACCTGGTGTTCAGACTGTAACCCTTGGATCAATTGCACCACCGTAACATTTGGTTGCCTTCCCGCAGCAATTTGCAAAAAACGGTCATGTCTGGGTGTAGTAATGCGGCTTAGTCCTGGATATCTCTCCACCACCTCCCCCGTGGCACGATAGCGTGTTCACAACCTCGAAATCAAATTTTGTCTTATGCCTATTGCCGCAGCGACGTCTCCTAGAAAAGCACCAATCTGCAGCATTCCCTCTGTATCTTAACATCTCTTCTTCAGTTAAATGTCGACAACACTTACTACAACTTAATTTATAACGATTTTTCTTTTGTTGAAATTTGTAATTATAAAGAAAAACGTTTTAAAGTGGCCAGTACTTTTTTATTTGGGCACTCACTTCTCGTTTTTGACGCTCAGTTAATTAAAAATTGTTTTGAAACCATGTGCATAGTATATCAACGGATGCATACGTTAATAATACGAATGAAGTTCGAAACCTGTACATTAGCAACGCTCATCACATCACTGTTCCGACCACCCCTACGTTACACGATGCGTAGCAGATCCCATTTATTTTCATTAAATAGCAACCATTTTATCCACTAATGAATTTAAGATGATTCTTTGCTATTTGATTGGGTCAGTAATGGACTGACGTTGATTTAATCGATTAATTAATTTTGAGGAAAGATGTTTTAATTTGTTTCTCTAAGGAGGTCTTACCACCTGGAATTTAAATAACCTTTCAACGCGAGTGTTAATAAAAATATTTTAAAATATTGCACCTATTATGATCGCTGTAACCGTTAAACGATTGACATGCTATTATTACAGTTTCTTGAATAAAGAGTTACGAATTTTAATCGCTTAAATATTATAGGTTTACATTGAGTAATATTTAACAATGTAAGCGTAACCTGCTATTACCTTTGATCCCCTCATCGTGGAACAATACCGATCTGAATAATGAGTATAAATATTCTCACAAGCCCACCACTTTTGGATTCTGGTAATTGGTTCATTTTAAGTTCACAGGGGAGAGCCATTGTTAACCGATACAACAATAAAAATGACTGGTTCTCATTTCAATTGGTTCGATATTGTTTGTTTATTTGATTCAAATGGATATTAGGCTTTCTGGTAGGAATCGTAGTTGAAACCAATATTCATCTCTCTGAATCGCACAATTTATTGATTTATTCTAAAGAAAATGTATCGGAAGGGAAATTATTAATGGTTTTCTTCTTTATACATTAAAACAATAATTTATCCGTAAAAAAGTATGTGATATAACACTGTATTTGCACTGTGATGATAATTATAATTATGTATCAGCGTAATTGTCGCATATTATATTATATTAACAGTTTTGTGTTCCGATTTGAAGAATGATTTTTACTTCAAGTACTAAGAGCTTCTTTGTTTAAAGCCTTTTAATTTTTATAAAAAACTTTTCTTCGTAATTATTATTATTTCTTATTTAATAATTTATGTTTGTGTGTACAAGGGAGAGGATCATCATGATGAAAAGTTTGTACAAAGGCTCTACTTATCTCATAATAAAATTTCTTCCAGTAAGCCAGTTTCAAAGTGCACTTTGTTATTACACAACACATATGGGGATAAAATAAATACATACGTCAGCACAAATACTTATATATATATGTGTATATATATATATATATATATATATATATACATATATACAAGTACATAAATATATTCATACTTAAGCACACATAAATACATACATAAATACTTAATATAAGATAAAGTCATACTTTAGTCATATTACTGATAATTTCTGAGCGCGTGGATCTCATACTCATGGGTATGTAAAGGGAAATTATTGACAAAAAACCTTTTCTCTAATAACTTATTTCTGTCATATTCTACTGAGCTAGCTCTAACAACGTAAAAATAACATCCCGCCGAATTTTTACGTTACACATATTTGTAAATAAATTTTTTTGGGGATTGGATTGGATTGGTTTTCATGTGTATAAATATTATTTTCATTCATCCAGCTTACAAGAGCTAATCGCTGAACATAGGACTCCTAATGGTCAAGATTGACGGCGATCACGGTGTTTGGTTATTTTTACTTAGGTTGAGGTTTGACGTTTGGCGGTGTAAGGATATCCACTGACACATATCATCGAGTGTCTTAAGAGGCGATAGAGGAAATCAAACCAGGATATGGGCAACAGCTTCAATTTAAGTAGGTTCAGCTAGTGCTCATAACCTTAACGTCTTAGTGCGTTATGCGGAAAGGGGAGCTAGTATTACGGCTATATAAATATGTTCTACATAATAACCTATTATATCCCATTATATAAAGGTATTATGAGCATGAGGTAAAAAAGGTAATTATATTAAAATGCCACTAGCCATGAAGAAATGGCATGAGTCAGTGATAGCTTAAAGATCTGGGATCGCTTATTCGTATGTCATGTGTCAGCTACTGAAAAAATATTTAGGATGTGAACCCCTGGTTTTTTTTATAGAAGAGGGAGCAAACGAGCATGCGGCTCACCTGATGTTAAGTGACTACCGCCACACATGATCAACCGCAACACCAGGGGAATTGCAGGTGCGTTGCCGGCCCTTTAGAAAGGAGTAAGCTCTTTTCTTGAAGGTCCCCAGGTAATATCGGCCCGGAAAAATCGCCGGTGGTAAACTATTCCACAGAGTGGTCGTACGCGGAAGAAAATTCCTTGTAAAACGTACAGTGGTGGACCGCCAAGCATCCAGATGGTGTGGATGGTAGCGTGACGTTTGCCGCGTAGTGCGTTCATGAAATTTGGCGGCTGGGATTAATCCGAATAATTCCTCAGAGCTCTGCAACATCTCTTCGCAGCGCCAGTGAATCAAGTCGATCGGAAAGCACTCGGTCGTTGACGATTCGAGCTGCTCGGCGCTGGATGCGGTCAAGTGGAAGGAGGAGAAGGTTTGATGACTTAATACGAATTCTTGAGTAATGGACCGTTTTGTATGGAAGAGTGGACAACAAAACCTTTAAAGCAAGGAATTTATTTCATTTTTTCAAGTATAACCTTACTAACTAATTTTTCTATAAATATCGTTGCAGGAAGTATGTTTTCAGTTTTCACGATCGATATTCCAGAAAACATTTTCTACAAAATTTCTTTCGTTTTTGGTATTTAGGCAACGGCTTTTACATCAGAATGGGGCCACGATAGAGTCAGCATTACCTAGAAAACAACTATCAATACCTGTCTCTGTTTTAAATTGATCATAAAATTCGTTACAATCGATCGTATCGAAAAATTTGTTTCTTAATTTAGTCTCAAGTAATATTGGTTGCAATTTAATATTTTAAATACCTATTTGGATCTAAGCCTCTGTAAGTAAGAAATTAATTGGCAAAATCAGATTCGTAAACTCAAGTCTAAATACTTTCCGAAGGCATCCGCTAGAGCGGCGGCGTATTTGATAAAGCTCGCGCCGAGTGCGCGCTAAGTGAGCCTGATAGCCTCACTGACGAGTCAATTGCGCCCACGCTGTCCGTCAGCGCCGTCTCTTAACGATTTCTCTCTATTTCAACCGCATTACAATGCAATTTTGCCTTATGAGTATGCCATTACTTTTGTAATGTAAAAAGTACATACATATTTCAGGATTATGATTCATACATAACATACATATGCGTGTAGAGATCGAACCACAGCTAAAGACAAAATTAATGGATTTCGATTATAATTTTTGATTATCTACAATTTCTAGTTTTCGAGTATAAATGTGTTATCCTACTTAGGCTATTTCGTTTTTATTGTAAAAGCGTTTTATTAACCATGTAAAAATTGATGAATTATGTATATATTTACTATTTTTATTATGTGCTTTTGCTTTACGGTCTCATATTTCCTTCGTTGTTTGTTTCTAGCCCTTAAATAAATAATTAAATAAATAAATTAAGTGTTACATCGGATGCGAGTAGATTACAAGTAAGCGTATACACTTTGGTGATTTAGTAGTTCATCATCATCATCATTACAGCCCTTTACAAATCCACACACATAGGCCTCCCCCAAGAAATGCCACAAAGCACGGTCCTGAGCCACCTGCATCCATCGACTTCTTGCATGTCTTATCAGTTCATCACTCAATCTAGTGGGGGTTAACCTTACACTTCGCCTACCGGTACGATGCTACCGCTCGAGAATCTTTTTCCCCATCGGTAGTCAGTTCTTCAAGCTATATGGCCGGCCCATTGCTACTTCAGCTTATTAATATGTGACTTAGTAGTTGACTTAGTAATTGAATTTTAAGCTAATAGAGATGCGAACAAGTTCATTTTATTTTTAGCCATATGCGCCAGTGTACAAGCGGGTTTTACCAGCGGAGGCAGTGAAGGCCGACACAAGTTTATCTTGACCGCTTTGGCAAGAGACCAAAAATCTTTAGTGCTGGATGGTTTGGCAGAGAGTTTTGCGCCAATATATTTAATTCGATTGAGACTGGCTTTCCGTATTGCTTTTTGAAGGACTTGACGGCCTGGTTGAAAGTTTTCTTCTTGAAGCTGATATCACGATAGGTACACAAAATACTTGCGTTTTTCAGCTTGAGCGCATTCAGCGTTAACCATGGGCGGGCTTTTCTACCAGTGGGAGCATCAGAGAAGGGGATAAAATACTCCATAGCTTGACGCTACACATCGGTTATCGAATACGCATGTAAATAAAATAATTCTGCAAAAATCTGATGTAGCGCGGAACGTTCTTCCTGTCCTCTTCTCGGAAATGTCCGTGACAACCACAGAGCACAGTAATACATGTGCCAAGGAAGTAGATCGAAAAATGTATAAATACTTTTATTTACTGATAATTAAAATGATTGGCCTGATTTTTCTGGATTATAAAACCAGATAAAATCTTTGTCCAACAATGGGATCATAAAGGCTAGAAATATGTTATACCAAACGTACAAAATCCTCTTGAGAAGTGGTCGTAGTCGTAGTATATGAGGTTGTGGATTAAAAATTATCTTCAATAAACATTATATTATATTCGATAATTCGATATTTTATAATTTTATTTTATTCTATTTTCTACTTTAAACAATCTATACCTTTAAACAAGCAATTCTTGTGTATATATATATATATATATATATATATATATATATATATATATATATATATATATATATATACATATCATTGGGATCTCGGAAACGGCTCCAACAATTTTCATAGAAAATGTCTTTTTGTCCGTGTTTTCAGGCAACGAAAAACTGCTACAATACAAGAAGGTAAATTTTGACACTGTGTTTAGTGATCGTAATAGCTCAAGTAGATATATATAAATAAAAAATATAATGTTCTCCGGACCGATTTTCGGTCACGGCGGCTAGCCTTCGGTGGAGACTAACCGACACAACCAGAGATCAGGACCAACGGCTTACCGTGCTTTCCGAAGTACGGGGGTGAATGAAACACCACCAAATTCCTGACTCCGGGCTGCTACTGAGAATTTCTTGACAGAAAACCCCTAACTGATTTTGGACCGACCCGGGATTCGAACCCGAGACCTCATGTTCAGCCACCGCGTTTACGATCACTGGACCAACTAGGTAGTAAAATAAAATAATAAACATTTATATTGTTTTTTGATGTTTTTTGATAAATCATATTGTATAATTGTCTTTATCAGGAATTAAATATATTTAAATATATATATATATATATATATATATATATATATATATATATATATATATCGATAATATGACGACATTTTTCCAAAAGCTTCACACAAGTCTCTCTTTCACGCAGTGGAGAATCCACTGATCGACGATCGAGGCTCTGGAAATGGACAAATGGTGGAAAATCCATCCAAAATGACGCACCTATGTTTCACGACTAGTTAGTGACAAGTTCCTTTGCGCTCAGCAACCCGCCTCCTAGCATGGGTAGAGAGAATAGGTAGATCCTACAAGAGCTGCATGTCAGCCAAAAGTAGATCTAAAAAGGACCATTTAAAAATGTCATTTTACAAAAAAAATACTTAAACCTAAAAACTTATTAGAAATATTGGTATCGAAGAAAATATTATACGGGTTTGTTTTGAAATAACCAGCCAAATTTATAGAGAAGGTTCAGAATAAGTAATATAAGCAAATGGTGAAGAAAAATTAGTTTAATAAAACTCTCAAACATTCTGTCCTTTTTATCTTTTTAAATTCAAAATTCGAGGTAATGCTTTATTTTAACCGATTTGACTACGCACGCACACATTCTTAATGGTCAATTGGTTGGCCAAAAGGTTGTTGCCCATAATACACATTAAATTTGGTATAATTTCAAATAAAATTAGAAGCCTTATTTATTTATTTATTTAGGTACACAAAACAGAATAACACCAAAAATATGAACAATTGAAAATAATAAATACAAAGTTACAATCTGGATGGTATTCCAAAACATGTGCACACAACATAATATTAAGTAACAGTAACGATTTTACAGCACAAATAATTATAACCTTACTAAACATACTATATTTATGAACTTATGTTGTGGAAAATTTTGAAAAATTAAATCTTTATTAAAATAATGTCCATTAACCTATATATTTAAATTTTAAGCCTTGAATGCCTTATTTACAAAATATATCTAATACAGATTTTTTGAAATTGTTTAATTTGTTATTAAAAATGTCTATATTTTTACTATTATTAATCAATAAGTCATTATATAGGCGAGACATTCTTACAAGAGGATTGTAATAGGACGTATTATTTCTATAAACTTGCAAAGCAAAAGTATTTAGGAAAGTATACCGACGATGGGGCTTAGTATTAATCTTGACAAATGAAAGGAGGGTGGGGGAATCTATAAAAGAATGAATAATTTTGAAAAGGCAAGTCATATCCTGATATTTACACCGAGTTTGTAGTGACATAATGTTAAACTTTTTCAGTTTCTCTTCATAGGAGGGCAGACTTCTATTTAAACCGTACCTATAGCAGAGGATTGATAGAAATTTCTTTTGAACACGTTCAATACGTTCTACGTGGACAGCGTAGTATGGAAACCAAATAATTATGTTGTACTCTAAAATACTGCGTACTAGGGAACAGTACAAAATAAGAAAGCTTCGTGGATTTTTAAAAGTCTTTGCAGTTCTAAATATAAAGTCAAGAAGTTTTGTACTTTTAGATATTACATGATCGTAATGATCGCGAAACGTAAGCTTTTCATCAAACATTATTCCAAGATCCTTAACTACGGATTTTCTATCAAGTACCTGTCCATTTACTTTATACTCAAATGTAAGTCTGTGCTTCTTGTTACTAAATGATAACACAAAACATTTTCTCGTATTCAGATGCATTAGATTTTCCTTACACCAATTATGAATGGAGTCTAAATTCGACTGAAGATTGAACGAATCGCTGAGTGTATCAATAACGGAAAATATCTTCAAATCATCAGCATACAACAGGCATGTACATGTCAATTTATCAATGAGATCGTTAATAAACGTAATAAAAAATAAAGGACCTAAATGGGACCCTTGTGGCACACCCGATGTCACAGAAACGGGTGGGGATTTGAAACCTTTTATAGTAACTAACTGACTTCTCCTGTTGAGGTATGATTCAGTCCATCTCAACAGACTCCCATGTATTCCATAACATGCTAATTTAATACATAAAATATTATGATTTACTCTATCGAATGCTTTTGAGAAATCGGTATATATGCTATCAACCTGTTTTCTCTTGGCGAAAGCACTGCAAAGATAGTGTTTGTATTCAAGTAAATTAGAAGTCGTCGATCTGTTCTTAATGAAGCCATGTTGTCGAAGCGATAGGAAAGGTTGAATATGATGATAAAGAGAATCATACACCAATGATTCAAACAATTTACCAAGGCAAGACAAGATGCTTACGGGTCGATAATTTTCGCAATTTGATCTGTCGCCAGATTTATAAATCGGAACAATATGAGCTATTTTCCATACTGATGGAAAAATACCTTAATGGATGCATTAAATATAATACACAAGGGATTACTTAATTCCTTCCCGCATTTCTTAATGAATAAAGGAGGAATACCATCTGGTCCAGAGCCTTTTCTTTG
Source organism: Parnassius smintheus behrii (assembly GCA_036936625.1). Lineage (NCBI taxonomy): Eukaryota > Metazoa > Arthropoda > Insecta > Lepidoptera > Papilionidae > Parnassius > Parnassius smintheus. Next base: position 32,391,872 of record JAUPFT010000005.1, on the reverse strand, counting down.
GTCTAATTTCGCGATCTTTTGCTGTATGTGGTCTGGTGTGATTGTGATATCACTTAGGGTAGAATTACTACGATTGGATAATTCATTGTGAGAATATAAGGTAGTCTCCTCTGGGTTTGCAAAGACAGAACTGAAATAATTAGAGAAAAGCTCACATATTTCTTTTTCATCGGAGGAGATGTGATTACCATATTTCATCGTTTTGGGAATACTATTAGCATTATTTTTTTTGTCATTGACAAAACGCCAAAAGAATTTTATGTCGTCATCTAAAGAAGATTCGACGGACGATACAAAATTTTTATAGTCATTTTTAATAAGTTTTTTACATCTGTTACGTAACATGGAAAATGTATCATAATCCCGAGGATTCTTATATTTTTTGAAACGACGATGATATTTTAGTTTTTCTTCCAAGCTTTGCCTTAAAGCAGGTGTGAACCATACTGGATAGTTGTTTGTGTCAATTTTGGTCATAGGTGTATGTTTTGCAATAATATTCCTAAGCTCTGCGTAAAATGCGTCAGTCATGCTATCAATATCTTTATGAATTGACAAGATATTATGCCATTTAACTGATTTTAATTCAAGATTTATTTTTGAATAATTGCTTTTGAAAAAATTTGGTCGTTTTTGTTTTTTGTTTTTAAAATTATTTGAGTTTATTTCAACAAGATTAATATCTGCAACTAATCAGGGGTGGTGGTTATCTAAGCGACTCAATGGCTCCACTTCATAAACCTGAATGCTGTTCGAACTGAAAAGAATTAGGTCTAAAAATCGTCCGTTGTTATTTGATATACTGTTATAATTATCAAGGTTACATATTCTAAGGGTATCACAAAGCAGATTAGCTTTTTGACCTCGCGGGTGAAGAGGAATCATATAATTATACTGTGATGATTTAGACCAGTCAACGTCGGGTATATTAAAATGCCCTATACAAAGAAATTCTTCTGTGTTGCGATATCGCATAATTACGTTTTGACAGTTTGTAAAAAATTTTTCGATGCAGTCTAAAGGCAGATCTGGCGGAAGATAACAGAGACAAATATTAATAATTTTAACATTAGTGGCTTTTGGCAATATACTGATCCACAAGTCTTCTAGCTCACTATTCCAGGAAACTTGATAAATAAAATTTATTTCTTTTTTAACGGCAATTAGAATTCCCCCACCCTCAGATTTACGTGCATTTGATTGATATCTGTCGCGCCTTAAAACATTATAGCGAGTGTCAATGAATTCACCGTCAAAAATAGTGCTATTTAAGTTTGTTTCAGTTATACAGATAATGTCATAATCATTATTAAGTACATTAAGATAGAACTCTTTTGTTTTTGATCTTAAGCGATTAACATTTTGATAATAAATTAACATTATACAATACTAAAATTCTCAAATACATAAACCAAATATAGCAACAAAAAAATTGTGATATTATGACAGCTTGTTTAAGCATTCCATATTTCTAATGTGTATGCAGCCCGCAGTGTCTTCCTTACGAATATATATACGTCCGAACTTAACACATACATATATTTCTTCTCCTTTGCAAAATTTCTAGCAGCAGCATGAAGAGCCTTACATTCCGGAGAAAGATGTTCAGTCACATAAATTTTTCGCTTTTCGCAATTTAATCCGATGTTGTTGGGTATTCAAGGGATTGTCTTTATTGGCTTTATCATAACGATAACATGCGCAGAGAACTTGGTCCCTTAAGCGTGGGTTAATGAGAGTTACAAGAATATTTCTAGGGCGTTCGGAGGAGATGTCGTATTTGGCAACTCTACGGCAAGAATGAATGTTCTCATCATCTATTTGAATATTTACTGTTTTACACAGGTTGCGGAATAACAGCATTGGATTTTCATTTCGACTTTCTGGAACTAACTGAATTTCTAAATTTTTGCTACGGGAAATTTTTTCAATTGATGTTAAACGATTGGTCAGAACATTAATCTCCTTTTGAAATCGAAGAGTTTCAGATTCTAGGTGTTTTATTATGTGACTCTTATTTTCAATTTCTTGCTTTAGGGAAGACTGTTCATCACATATAAAGTTAGTGGTTACAGTAAAATCGTCTTTAAGCTGCTGCACAACTGAGTCCATCTCCGCTTGTACTAGGTTTTTGACGTCATCCTTCAATGCTTTTCTAAAACTTTCCACGAAATCCGATAGATAATTATTATGTTTTTTATCCAATAAGGTACTAATTTTACCCATGGTGACGAGATTGTCGTCGTTTGAGGAAAATAATTGGGAATCGGTTGATGAACAGCTTGAATTTTCAAGGGGCGAATTCAATGGTTTCTCTACGAGTGGTACAAGCGTTTGTTGGACAGGCGTATTGACATTCGATTGTTTACGTTTAGTTATATTACTACAAGATGGACACATCCACTTTGATTTATATTCAGTAGTCAAAGCCGTAAATTGTTCTTTACTTAAATTTAGGCACTCAATATGATATTTTGAACGACAGTGATTACATGCTAAGTAGCGGTCAGTGCGAAGTAGCTTCTTATTGCAGGCAGAGCAATTCATATTAATTGTTTTGCTAATCTCAAACTAAGTAATTTTTGTAAATAAAGTTAAAAAAGACCTCAACCGTTGGGATTCGATCTAACGCCTCTTATACTTATTTTCTTGTTGCGTTAATGCGAAAGCCACAGCGCCAACTGCTCGCTGATATACTCTTTGAATAAGCGATTCACTATACGGAGATAAATGTTCGTTGAATAATGTAAGTGACTTATAATTTATTGCATACCCGTTGCAAAATAAACAACTGACTGCAACTTTTAAAAATGACTACGGTGCTTCTCACACTTTTTGGAGTATTTCTATCACAATTTATCATGAAAACACTGAATGATTTAACTACTCGAACACCAATAAACTACTGCATCTATTGATATTAATTTTAAGTAAGTTTAAACACTAGACACATTTATTTTATTTAAAAAACTAGGAGTGCACGAAACCGTTACTGTCGGCGATCGCGGCGGAGATTGAGTTTTAATTAATAATATATTCAAAATATCAATAATATGTTCAAAAACTTCAATAACGGTATATTATTGTTTTTATATTTGAACTTAAGTATAAAATTTGGCTATTCTTTGAAAAATAACCCTATAAATCATATTTTTACGTACATTACATTTTGTCGCATAATATTAGTTACATGAAGTAGAAAATACAATAACTTAAAATAATAAAACCAGAAGATCTGAAGCATTATACATCAGGACTCGGATTTTTTTTTAAAATTACATTTAGATACAAACTACATACTGATGAATAATATTGGTCTTATTGACATAATAGAAAAAACTGAACTGGTTATTTGAATAAAAAATCATTAGTGCAATTAGTTTAATTAAAATTTTCGTATTTTTAAAAAAATACAAAAAAGGGCTCGAAATAATACAATTTCTCACAAAAGAAGGGAACTTGAAAAAAAAAGGAAAAAATCGGACCGAAGACAGAACGCGAACCAAGGCATTACGATTTCGCAACCGCTCGATATCTACTTGAGCTATTACGATCATTAACACAGTGTCAAAAATTACCTTCTTATATTGTAGCAGTTTTTCGTTGCCTTCACTGAGATTGGGTGTAGCTATCCTCAGTTTAGAAACAGTGTTACGACCACTTCTCAAGAGGATTTTATACGTTTGGTATAACATATTTCTAGCCTTTACGATCCCATTGTTGGACAAAGATTTTATCTGGTTTTATAATCCAGAAAAATCAGGCCAATCATTTTAATTATCAGTAAATAAAAGTATTTATACATTTTTCGATCTACTTCCTTGGCACATGTATTACTGTGCTCTGTGGTTGTCACGGACATTTCCGAGAAGAGGACAGGAAGAACGTTCCGCGCTACATCAGATTTTTGCAGAATTATTTTATTTACATGCGTATTCGATAACCGATGTGTAGCGTCAAGCTATGGAGTATTTTATCCCCTTCTCTGATGCTCCCACTGGTAGAAAAGCCCGCCCATGGTTAACGCTGAATGCGCTCAAGCTGAAAAACGCAAGTATTTTGTGTACCTATCGTAATATCAGCTTCAAGAAGAAAACTTTCAACCAGACCGTCAAGTCCTTCAAAAAGCAATACGGAAAGCCAGTCTCAATCGAATTAAATATATTGGCGCAAAACTCTCTGCCAAACCATCCAGCACTAAAGATTTTTGGTCTCTTGCCAAAGCGGTCAAGATAAACTTGTGTCGGCCTTCACTGCCTCCGCTGGTAAAACCCGCTTGTACACTGGCGCATATGGCTAAAAAGAAAATGAACTTGTTCGCATCTCTATTTGCTTAAAATTCAATTACTAAGTCAACTACTAAGTCACATATTAATAAGCTGAAGTAGCAATGGGCCGGCCATATAGCTTGAAGAACTGACTGAATCAACTGAACTGACTTTTTTTGTAAAATGACATTTTTAAATGGTCCTTTTTAGATCTACTTTTGGCTGACATGCAGCTCTTGTAGGATCAACCTATTCTCTCTACCCATGCTAGGAGGCGGGTTGCTGAGCGCAAAGGAACTTGTCACTCACTAGTCGTGAATCATAGGTGCGTCATTTTGGATGGATTTTCCACCATTTGTCCATTTCCAGAGCCTCGATCCTCGATCAGTGGATTCTCCACTGCGTGAAAGAGAGACTTGTGTGAAGCTTTTGGAAAAATATCGTCATATTATCGGTATATATATTTAAATATATTTAATTCCTGATAAAGATAATTATACAATATGATTTATCAAAAAACAATATAAATGTTTATTATTTTATTTTACTACCTAATTGGTTCAGTGATCGTAAACGCGATGGCTGAACATGAGGTCCCGGGTTCGAATCCCGGGTCGGACCAAAATCAGTTTTTCTGTCAAGAAATTCTCAGTAGCAGCCCGGAGTCAGGAATTTGGTGGTGTTTCATTCACCCCGTACTTCGGAAAGCACGGTAAGCCGTTGGTCCTGATCTCTGGTTGTGTCGAATTACCGTCCCACCGGACAACGATAGTCAGGGTACAGAGAATTATGCGCGAAAATAAAAAAAAACGTTGCTGAACACAACCTATGATGTTAACTGGTAGGACAACGTCTGCAGGATTCAGCTCATTTCCATATACTTAGAGAATTCTTAGTACGAACTAAAAATATCGTATTAATTATTCGACTAACTTATTAATAACCTAAGAGATGTTCTCAATCGATAAAGCTAGATAAGGAAACAAAAGATAAAACACTCCATTAAGATTTATCTGCGTAAGATTAGGTGATAACTATAGCTAATACAATTCGCGGCTAGAGGCAATTGTTCAAATTCTTTGTTCGGTTTAAGTAAAGTATGGCTTTCAGTGCTCCTTGGAAATAGATTGTAATCATCGTAATTATTAAACTTCTATATTATTTTTTGTTTTAATGTGGCGTATTAGTCCGATAAAATAAAAAAAAAATATAGAATACAATAAAATTCCAGAGAAACTTCTAGGTAATTGTAAATTAAAATGTGTAAAAAAATTAATATAAGTAGCTGGATAAAGAACTATGATTACAATTTTTTTTATAGAATAAGGGTGACAAACGAACAAACATTCCAGCAGAGGGATGCTGCAAATATATTATGGTTGTAGCACGAATGGGTTGACCCTCAATCAGGGAAGGACCATGCTCTCACAGAATACTAATGTGAAATAGCAGCTTAATGTTGCTGTGTTTCGTATGGTGAGCGTAAAAAACTGGAGATCGTTTTTCACTGAAAACATGACATTCCCTGCCTCGTTGGCCTAGTGGATGTAAACACGACTGCTGGCCATGAGGTCTCGGGTTCAGATCCCGGGTCGGGACAAAAAAATCAGTGATTGAGTTTTCCGTCGAGAAATTCTCAGTTTACGGTCGTATCGGTTTATGTTACCGTCAAACCGGACTATGAGGGTGAAAGAAAGCGTGCACGTATAGGTACGCACATATTTGGGCACTATGATCCTATCCTGCGCCGATGGCTGGTCTCCGTTGACGCTGGTCGCCGTGACCGAAATCCGGTCTGGAAGGCATTCTTTTTAAAAAAAAAGAATATTAACAATGCTATAAACATTACTAATATTCCCCTTAACCACTCCTGGTAAGGTTAAATTGCTTGTGTTACGAGTGGTTCACGACAGTAGTCGAATGGTGGATTCGAACCCACGACCTTTTTGAGTTCGCGGTCTTCGCCCTGCCATTAGGCTACTGTCGCTTCATTTTTTCATATTTATTTTTATGTGTTTCTTTTTTTAAACAAAGTAAACAGTCATTTATATGTGGTTGAGTTACTGATAATTTACTAAATTTTTTGTTATTATCTGTATTTATAACTACAGCGGACGTCATTCCTTACAAAGTTGTATGTACATAGCTTACGTGAATGTCGATGACTTTAGTGCTTATCTCAGGATAAATCACCTTTGTTTTGCATAATTCTTTTTCTCCCGTTTAGTGCATAAAAGAGAAATGCGAGCGCGATTGCATGTTAAATGCGTTTATGGCATAAGCAAAGAAGCCGCCGAGGCAGGCGCAGGAGCTCTAATGTAGTGTCTATGTCGTCGGATAGCTGGGGGCTATCGGCGACTCCGTGAACGCCTCTACATACGCAGAACCACAATCGCTAATGTCTGTAGATTATTTAAAATCATTATTAGTGGATTCAATTGCTATTTACATAGTAAGATGACACTATTATTTTAATTGTTTACAAAAACTTAAATGTTTATAAAAATGTTTATAAAAATTCGAAACTTTAAAGTTTATAAAAAAGCAACAAAGTTGCTAGTGAAGTGAATATAAATCAAAATTAATTTGTGTTACAGCTTTTCTAAATCGCGAACATGTCATTTTAAAGATAACTGCTACGTAACAATGCCGTGAATAGAGTTCTATACTAAAGCGTATACTATATTACGTTTTCATTAATTGAAGACCGTCTGTAACACCGCACCGGTGTTTGGCAACAACGTCTGAGCAAGGCACAATTATCTCGTCGTAGGTCTGAGATCAATCAAACCATATCACGTTATGTGGGTCATTAATTACTGTAAACAGTAATTACTTTAATTATTCTTGACAGTCTTTGTGTAAAGTCGTGAAGTCAGCGCACGTCAGCGAAGGTCGGCACGGATTATAATAGAGGAGGACTCGCGAAAGGTGATTATTTCGCCTCTATGAAAGATACCATACAATGTGTAGCTATTGCGATAGCAAAGTTTTACATAAAGGAATTCCTTCACCAGATCGTAGATACCTGTATTTTAATTGAATAAGAGTTAAAATTTAATTGCCACAAGACTTAACACATAACCAGTAAACGTTATGCAATTGTAGGGCCATTGTCTAATACTGAATTGTAAATTAAAAACATACATAATATGCGTACTTTACTAACGTTTAATATTTTAACGATGCTAATAGCGCAGGGGCTCGGTGTTTACTACTTATATATTTCACAATACCCCAGCAAACCCGGTTCCATCCTAGTCGCCAACAATAAATGTTAAACGCATATTTACCTCGGGCACGTCAATTTGAAGCTGTAAATTTTCATACAAAAAGCTATAACGTTTTCCCTCATAATTTTTGGAAATGCTGAAAAATTTTAAGGAAATATTTTGTACGATATAAGTTATCAAAATATCTATAGGGTCGTTGCGCTGGTTTTCGGCCTTTTAGTGGAGTTGTCAACTTTAAGGTACTATAAAAAATAATAGCGATTATGTAGACCTAGTGTTGTTAATGTTAATTTATAGCTTATATAATGTAGTTTTCATTTTGATAACTCATTAATGCTACAAAAGAAATCTATTTTTTATAATAAATTTTGATGTGAAAAATATGCAAATCGCTAGTTTTCGGCCCCAAATTTTAGATTTCGGCCTGCAAGAATTTTAGTTTTCGGCCACTGTATTAGAAGAGGTACTATAAACTTAAAAGTGTTTTTGTAAAATCAGAAAATGGCAAAACGGTTTGGGAAGTCGGTGTATTTAGTTTTCTCAATCGGTGATTGCGATTTTTTAACCGTGACGTTATTTTTTTCTTTTTGGGTGTGTTTTTGATATAAAAACAACCACGATTAATTATTTCTCTTTGAATCATGATCTAATAATGAAATCTTTTAAATATAGCAATCAAATATTCTCATTTACGAGTATTTTGTACTTCCTCATAAGTATTTTAGTTTAACAAAATCTGTTATCATATCTAACCATTCTCATATCTAACCAAGAGGAGCCATCTGAAGAAAAAAAATTTCTTTTTGAATCTTCTTCCTAAAACGCAATGTGAATAAAATATTTGATATGATAAGATGAAATGGCCGTAAACGTAAACTAAGACAGCATTCCATTTTCCGCCGCCGTATTCTTTCATACAATTTCAAGTTGGCCGAAAACTAAATTGTATATATTTTAGAGTCAATCCAGTTTTCGGCCACGACTGAAATGGGTATTTTGTTTCATCACTAACTGTTCAAATTGCAGTACTTGGTGGCCGAAAACTGAAAGTTAGTGTCTACGCACGCTACGATTCAATATAAGTAAGAAAGATGAGTTATAGTACGTAACCAAATAAACGAAAGAGACAAGGTATTTAGGCTAAACTGGGGCTACTTTTCGGCCGCATGGCCGACAACCAAATAATGGGACAATTTTATGTGTCACTTTTCGGCTACTTAATTTATTAACTTTATCAATAAATTATTATAATAATCAGTGTCAAATAACTATATTAGGTTATTTATATAGTGAAATATAAGCACAATATTAAGTAATTATATTAAATACAGCACGAAACTTACTTTTGAATGGAACGCTCGCCACTATTTTTTTGCTCGATCTTACCCGTTTTGATAGCTTCAGTGTCGGCGTCAAACTAAACTATTTATTATAAATCGCGTGTTGTGTTTACCTGATTAATTAATGCTACCAGATATAGTGAAACTATTAACAAATGCATTAAACTGTATTTATTACGATAATATTTATTAAAATTGTTATTAAATCAAATTTACTGCATCAGCTCGTGCCAAAGGCCGAAATCTAGATTCTAGACCCGGCCGGCTTACCGGCGCATCGACCCTATGTTTAACTAAAAACTTCTTCTATAATTTTTTTTTAAATTTAACTAAACTGAATTACTAAAAACAAAACGCACAGACCTAAATTAAGGTATACTGAATTTAATGAGACCAAAATTGTTTCATTTCGTTAAGTTTTGGGCGAGTGAAAACGTTATCGCTCGAAACAATATTTTAAAAAGAAAATGTAGGCAAATACTTCCAACATTTGTAACTCTCGCTATCGCACAACGGGGATACGGAGTGAAACAGATAGCATTTTTGAAAATACCTACTCGCGCTGCGTATCGGCACTTCACAATCCTCCTAAGGAAAGCAGTGTAAAGAAATATGCATGTCTAATTAGTTTTTTTTAGGAATAAGGGTTACAAGCGATCACATAGACCACCTGATGGTAAGTAAATGCTGTCGTCTATAGACATCTACATATATACTCGATTAAGAATCAAAATGCAATTGCGTCGTCACCCCCGAAGACTAACATGAAATGCCTCGTATCCAGTAAAAAGGGACTCCGGTTCTTTATACTTACTGTACGAAACACAGCAGCATTGAAATGCTATTTTACCCTGGTATTCTGTAAAAGCGTGGTCCTTCCCTGGTCGAGCTGATCCATTCGTGCTACAACCATATTATAGTTGCAATATGGCTCTATCTCATATAAAGTGTAACATTTGTATGTTGTAATTTATTATATAAGTGTATTATTGTATATAAGTAATTGTACTTATTAACTATTGAGTTGTAGGATACTGAACACCCAACACGCACTGGAGCTACGTGGCGTACTAATTGCTTAATAAACCTTTCAGAAATGAGAGGAGGCCTGTGCCCTGTAGTACACTTATATATGCTTTACTTTTAGTTTGTATTGCTTTATAATGCTTATTAGTATTAACGTGATTCACGAAATTCTGACCTGAAGCCATTACGCTGTATAATGATTTCTTATATTTACGCGAACACTACACATTGAAATAATACTAGTTTTTACGGAATTTATCGCGTATATTTAACTTTTTAATACCCGACGTTTCGAGAGCTTTACAGCACCCATGGTCACGGGAAGGACTGAGATGTTTAACGTCCAGACGTCATAGTTAACCGCGGTTACCATAGATTAAAATTTAACTTTTGTTCCGATCTACACAGTATGAACTCAAGTTCATACTGTGTAGATCGGAACAAAAGTTGAGAAGATCTACACAGTATGAACTCAAGTTCATACTGTGTAGATCGGAACAAAAGTTAAATTTTAATCTATGGTAACCGCGGTTAACTATGACGTCTGGACGTTAAACATCTCAGTCCTTCCCGTGACCATGGGTGCTGTAAAGCTCTCGAAACGTCGGGTATTAAAAAGTTAAATATACGCGATAAATTCCGTAAAAACTAGTATTATTCCATTACGCTGTAGTTTTAATTAAAGTCTTTACGTAATAATGTGATCGCTTTGTAGTATTATAGTCATGAAAAAAGACAAATGAGACATTCCGTTATAACACTAACAATTAAGAATATTTTACCATGCTATTTAATTTCTAGAAAGTCTTCAAATAAACGCTCGATAATAGTAAAACGTCGTCGACGAAGTAAAACGTCGTACGAAAGCTGACGAGCTTTCGTAGTGCTCGAATCGTAGGCTGTCAAAGGCACCCCGTCAGGTGATCTTTGGGTCCGTGACTCAACAGTTACACTAACGAACCGGTGCGGCGCGTGCTGCATTGTGTTATATTATCTATCATTATCTCGCTAGCCTAGATACACTGCTCTATAACGCGTGTAGCTATATGGAACTTAAAACAATAAGATCTAATAAAGCGAGTAGGTATCGAACGTAACCGGATGTTCACTCGCACGTTATCATATTTAATATGGCCGCCTACATTGCTTTTTAATTTACTTACGTTTATATTTATTGTATTATTTAACATGGGTATTATAATATAATAAGTTTCTCAGGATCACGTAATAAATGACAGTTAACTTAGTTTAGACAACACACAAGTAATATGAGCAAAAATTTAAAAATTAAGATATAGATTTTTTATCCGTGGTAGACAGCCATAAATACGATTACGATACGATACGATACGATATATGATGTATGTAAATGGTAGAGCCATGCTGCAGCTATAGTAATATAGTTATAGTACGAATGGGTTGGCAAGATCGGGGAAGGACCACGCTCTCACAGAATAGTAGCGTAAAATAGCAGCCTAATACTGCTGTGTTACGTATGGTGAGTGTAGAGATTCGGAGACCTTTTTTTTACTGGAAACGAGGCATTCCATCTTAGTTCTCAGGGGTGACAACGCATTTTGATTCTTAATCGAGGATAAATGTGGATATCTATGGGCCACAGAATCCACTATTAGGTGAACTGTGTACACGTTTATCACCCTTATGCCATAAAAATAGTTATATAGCACCATAATATAAGAACAATGTCCTCTAGACCGAATTGCGGTATCGGTAGTCCCAACTGCAGACTATAACCATATGCGCAGGACTATATTATAGTGCCCGTGTTGCGCAAGCACTTGTGCACTCTTTATCACTCACTGTCGTAGTCCGATGGGGCGGTAATCCGATACGAGCGTAGAGAGATCAGGCACAAGACCAACGGCTTTACATGCTTTCCCTGGCACGAAGGTGAAACACCCTTAACTTCCTGATTCCGGCCTCTTACAGAGAATTACTTAACAGAAAATCCCTTATAATAAATTAATTAATTTCAACGGTTATTCCTTAACTATATCTTATAACATATTATCCAGTTTTAAGGTATTATAATACAATTAAACTAAGCGTTGCATATTCGTTGACGTATAATGACGTTATGCAGGTTTGTTAGACTAATTGATTTAATTTGAAGACAGTAAAATATTTTAATTTGTAAATGTAATTAACAGTTCATAAATGTTCTTCCTTGACACTATTGGCGAAGGCACATTCAAATGTCAGACAGTCAATCTTGATTGTAACGGTATATAATTGAAATTTGGTTATTGTTAACGATTTTATTTAGATCGGAGGGCATTAAATTGTCGAAGAAATACGGAACAAAAACAAATTCATATAGAAGTACGTTACAAAAAGTAGGTAATAACGGCTATCGCAGGTGAATATAAATCACTGATGGACAGCGAATTATTGTTAACGTTTTTTCTACCATCTAGTTCACGGTCTATGATTAATATCATTAAGATCGTTTGTGATACTTATCGATAGTTATTATGTTTCATTAGCCTTGTAAACTAACTGATCCGTCAAAGCGATCCATCAAGGTGTTAAGTAGGATCATCGGTATTTTGGGAGCAAAAAGCACATATAACGCTGGCCTTAAGACGCCGGCCAGTATCACCTGCCATAGATAAGCGGTATCCAATCATAACATATTATGAGGTGTCGAGCGCACCCTCCGCATCGTTATTAAATGATCACTATTGTTACGTTGTGCTTTATCGAATATGCATCAGGGCTGTCGGCATTTCTTGAAAATATTTAATTTTGTTATAATTAAAAAAATACAAACAATTTGGCAGTCCGCCTTCAAGAAAAGAGTGTAAATACATGATAAATTAGTTTTAGATGCGTTGTCACCACTGAGGATTAAAATTAAATTCCTGATAGCTTGGAATTAAGGAACACGGAGCGCTATTTCCATTTAAATTAGAGCACAGAGTCGGGCTGTTTTTTATAAAATTCAACGACGAACTTACTGTGCACTTGATGGACATGGTTAGTTAGTATCTATTTTAGCCTATGGACACCTGCAACTAACTTAAAACAAAAGGATACAGATGAGTTGTTACATGAGAACTAAGATGGAAAGCCTCGCAACCTGTGATTACACTGGCGTTATCATAGAATACTATATTACATACATAATAGAACGAGGAAGTGGGCGGAGCCCGTGTAGCTATTAACATGTCACTTTTTTTTTTGCGGATGGAAAATCATCTAATGACGCCTTTCGCTCTGGGTGGAGCGTAAGGGAGTGTCAGACTTTTACTGACTAAAAACCATCCGCGTTCCATCCCTTACGTTCCTGAGCCGCGGTATCTCTTTCGAACAGCCCGCAGCCCCGGCAGGCGTCGGCCCTTGCGGGCCCCTTCACGCTGCTGACAGCTCTTTGAGGCGCGCGTGGAACAAAACACGCCGTCGACACGGCCTGTCGTCGTTAGACGGATGGACGGAGAGCTATCCATTGCTCGCCGTCGATTGCAGTGGGAGCACCCGGGCGTTTCCTCCCGCCCGATTCGGTGCAGGAACCTCCCGAACACACCGTGTCTGGTGAGGACCTGCGTCAGGCGGAAGGTGAGGGTGCCGTGGCGTCTCTCAAGCCACTCCTCAAAGAGGGGTCTTATCGCCGCTATAGTGGCGTGCCCAGCAAGGGGTTGCGGCAGTCGCTCTCTCCATGTCGCCATGAGATCGTGCCGGAAGTCTGTCCGCTGTGCGACAACTTGCCGCGGCAGCGGGGTTTCCCCCCGGCATAGTGCCTCCGAACGCCATTCGTGCAGGCGCACGAGGACTATCGCCTCCAGATCCCATGGCGGCAATCCGGCAAGGAGGCTCGCCGCCTCGCGGGAGATCATGCGGTAGCCGCGAACCATTTTCACGGCAACCACCCTTTGGGGCGCGTTCAGGTGGTGGACGGCAAGCCACGCCAAATCACGCGCCCACACCGGGGCCCCGTAAAGGGCCATGGACCGCACGATCCCCGTGTAGAGCCTCCGGCAGGAGGCGTTTGGCTCCCCCAGCTTCGGCAGGAGCCAACTGAAGGCAGCCCCGGTCCGTTCCAGTTAGGGAGCCAAACGTCGGAAGTGCTCAACGAAGTTCCATCGGCCGTCGAGGACGAGTCCTAGGTACTTCAGCGTCGACTCGACGCTGATGGGTACCCCTCCTACCATCACTGAGGATCCTGTCCCTAAGGGCTCTCACGCGCATGATGGCGTCCACCGCAGAGCGCCTCTTGCGGAAACCAAACTGGTGTTCCGCAAGATCCGGCCCCGTCCCCGCAAGGTGCTCGGCGAGGCGGTTTGCAATGACTCTTTCAAAGAGCTTGCCCACCTCGTCGAGCAGCACCACGGGCCGGTATGCGGACGGAGAGTCCGCAGGGCGCCCCGGCTTCCGAATGAGGACCAGCTTCCCCGTCTTCCAACGAAGCGGGAATTGGCCTCTCTCCAAGCATGCGCTTAGGAGCCCCTCCAGTCGGGGCCCGAGAGCCTCCGAGGCCAGGTCCCAGGCTTTGTCAGGTAAGCCATCGGGTCCTGGGGCGGTATTCCTGGCCTTGAGCCTACGTACCGCCACTCTCAGGTCTACCCCAGTCCCTTCCGGGATGTCGTCGTCGTCGTCCTGGTGGTCCGCTTCCGGCACCGCAGGTGGCGGAGCCATAGGCGGGGGCGGATGTTCCCCTCGCGTAGGGAACAGAGCGCTCAGCACGTCCTCCACGAGCTGGGGCCGGAGAGTCTGCGTCAGCAGGGAGGCCCAGGTTTTTATCCAGGCCAGGAGTTTATCCCGCACCATCTTGTAAGGGCGCCCCCACGGATCTCTGTCGAGAGTCTCCAGGATCTCCTCACGGGCCCGATCCCGGAGGACAGCCTCCCGGAGGGCGGTCTTCGCCGCTCTGTATCCCTCGTACAGCTCCGCCTCAATGGCTGCCGCATTCGGTGAACGAATGCGGAGCCTGCGATGCCTGGCGTACAGGTGCCGCGCGGCGACACACGCCTCGCGCAGAGACGTCAGCTCACGCGACCACCAATACAACTGACGCCGGGCGCTTCCTGACCGGACGCGGGGCATTGCCACGTCACATATCTCGGACATGGCCTCCTGGAACCACCCTGCCTCATCATTGACGTCGGCAGGCCTGTCCGGTGATGACACCCAGGCCTGCACGATCGAGGCCAGGAGGAGCTCCCGGTCCAGCTGCTTCAGCGCCCAACGCGGACCACTCGGGGCCTGTTGGACTGGCGCGCTCGAGGGCTGGGTGGAGATGTCAAACCGGATGTACCGGTGGTCGGAGTAGGTCTCCACCCCCTCCATGACACGCCAGTCAATGGCACGCGGCGACAGAGCGGGGCTAGCGAACGAGATGTCCACCACCGACTCGCCCCGCATCCGCACACACGTGGGGACAGAACCCCGATTTAGGACGACCAGGCCTGTCTCCAGAGCCCAGTCTTCCACCATCCTACCCCACACATCTGTACGACGAGAACCGCAAGCCAAGTTCTTGGCATTGAAGTCCCCGAGGACAAGTACGGGGAGGGGATAACTTCCGACGACGACTGCTCTCAGCTCTGCAAGAGAGTTGTGGAGCTCGGCGAGAGATCGGTTCGGGGAGAACTACACCCCCACAACGACGAACTCCCCGAACCGTGCTGCTACGCACCCCTGACCCCTCCTGACACCTTCAAGGGTCGGGGTACCGGCGGCGGCCGAAGAGATGATGGCCACTGAGCCGTTAAGGTCCGCCACCCAGTCCTCCCTAGGCCAGACAAAATACGGCTCAGCGACCACAGCGATGTTAATCGACCACTGCGCCATGCTCTGGAGCAACAGATCCTGAGCGCAGGCGCAGTGGTTGATATTCGCCTGGAGGAAGCTTAATGGGGCCGTTATAGGCATTCCATTTCAGCTTCTTCCACGGGGGGCCCCTCTGCGGGCGTCGGTGTCGCGGCGGCGGCGGCGGCGACAGTGACAACGGTGGCGGTGGCAGTTGCGGCTGCGGCGGAGGCCACAGAGGCGGTGGCGGCGGAGGGCCCTCCCCTACCCGCGGCCTTGGCCTTGGCGGGTGGCACGCAGACTTTGCTTCCGGCCCGGTGATCGGCTGGCTTACCGGTCGCCGCACATGCATCACAGTGCGGCGTTGCGCAGCAGGTCACCGATATGTGTCCGGGCTGACAGCAGCGGAAGTAAAGGCCACTGCGGTCAACCAGATATCAGATACGTAGTGCCCCACGAGACAGCGATAGCACCTCAGAGGTCTGGGCTCCAGCAGCTTAACCTGCGCTGAGACCCAGCCCACCAGAAGCCTTCGGCCCTCCACTATGGTTTTGGCCGCCGTAACAGGGCAGCACACCGTGGCGGCATGCATACCCTGTTGGTCCGGGCGTATGGCGCCTGACCTGACCTGGTCAGTAGGGCACCCCCCGGACCTGGCAGCGGCGGCCACCAACTCCTCCTCCGATACCGAGTCGTCCAGACCCATGATGCGCAGGTCTGCGCATCTGACGGGCCTGGACACTCGGGCCTCGTCCGCGTCCAGAGACGCTCTGAGCTTCGCAGCCAGAGCGTCCGCGGTCACGCCACTGGATTCCCCGGGGACCTCCAGCATACGGGCCACCGTCTGGGTGACTTTGAGCCGGAGGCCCCCGGTGATCCCGAGCTCCCCGAGATCCACCGCCTCCTTCGCCTTCGCGAGCAGATCGCGGTAGGTAACGCCCTTCTTTTCATGGGGGAATTAAACGTCCACCTTGGCAGAGACCCCTGTACCAAGGTAAGCAGATTTAGAGGATTTATTACTCGCCAGGGGGTCTGCAGGTACCCTGGCGAGGAGCGCACTAGCGGCTGATTTGTTCATAGAACCCCGTCAGTCATCCATCCCCTCGCGGTGTCGCCGCTTTGGATTCAGAGTAACTTTTTATAGAGGTTTTCTCCCTCGCGGTCCGGGCGATTAAGCCAAGACCCTCGGTCCCTATCAAAGCCGCGAGACTTGATCCACGACACTTCGATACTGGGATTACGAGACCGGCGGTAACAGCAAAGGATGAATCCTTCCCTGTCTGCCCGGAGGCAGGGTAAGTGCACACCGAGCCCACCCTCGCTCCTCTGCTATGCTCTCTGCTGATCAGAGGGTCACGCAGAGGAACGCACTGTTGGTCCGGGACGGACCCCACCCATGTCAGAATAATTAGCCGCGGCAGCAACATTCCCCAAGGAATAAGAATTTCTTCTTATTTCTCGAGGAAGATTACCGCCGCGCCCAGGGTGCACCGGCCCAGTAGCTGCTCTTCCCTCCAGACGTAACGAGAGGGACCCGCAGCTACCAGGCACACGTGGAGGACTTCTGAGGAGGCAGTTCAGGTTAGCCGAAAGCTTGTTGGGGGGGGGGGGGTCCAAGAGAGAGATTCTCGGTCTGCGCACACTATAGCGAGTGTGGATAGGGGCTGCATAGGCAGCTGTCTTACGAATGAGATGATTTGGGTGGGACTCTGAGGCTTTGAAAAATCTCTCAGAGAGTGATTTGAGGAACTGCTGGATTGTTGGGAGCTCTAAGTCTCGGTGTAGGTCGGCATTACGGACATAATAGGGCGAGTTAGTGGCCCTACGACAGAATAGATTTTGAACTATTTGAAGTTCATTT